>BQMB01001727.1:0-51203 GCA_027943415.1 Closterium sp. NIES-67 | reverse complement strand
CCTTGCTAGTTCACTTCATTATGCTAACAAGTACAGTATATGCCAAATGTGAATCACGAAATGCCCGACGACGGTGACAAATTCCAACCGAACAAGCCACTAGGAACTGATGAGGGGGCTGGTTCTTTACAAGACTCAAAAAGTAACTGATGTGGGGTGATGAGGGGCTGGAATTGATGGTTCAATGCATGCATGGCGACGGATCGGTGGCAAAAGGTGCTGGCCTGATGTCAATAGCGGCAGAGCAGCATGCGGATTCTGCAGCAATGGTTTTGCATCAGCTTAGAATGCAAGAAGTTTGAGCCTTGCATGAGCAGTGGGGCTTGGCTAGACCCAACATGCCGATCATCGCCGTCGGGCTTAGCGTCATCGTCAGCCATGTTGGCGGGGCCTTGTTAGGGGGGATGTTGGTGCAACCCTATGGCTTGCACTCGGCTTGTCGTCCTTGTTTGTGTGTGTGCATGCATGGCATGGAATGAATTGTGAGTCTATGTCATTGCTATCCAGTGCTTGTGTGTGTGTTTGAATGGTGTATCACAATGTGGTTTGTGTCGGTCAAGACATTAGCGAGTTTTTACAACTCGCATGTCAAGTCGTCGTTTGTGTGTCGCATGTGTTTTTTCTATTTTGTCGAGTGTCAAGTGTCCATCGTGTCGCAGGTGTGTGCAGCAAGCCCCCATCAACTCAAGAAGAATTTATCTTGCAGATCCAGGAACAAGAGCTCAAGATTTCAAGCCCAAGGGACGCGGATAAATATTAAATAGTGAAAATAGTAACGTTACTTCGTGTAGTGTTACATTTCACTTGGTGTAGCCCCTTGGAGGGTTGGTTTCGAGACTCTTCATGGTTGGGGACTCTGTGGTGGTGTACCACCAACCTGGACCTCGGCTCTTGGGGTATGTAGAGGCTGGGAACCATCTCCCTCTCGAACTCTTCTTGCTAAGTTTGTACTCCTAAGACTATAGTGGCTGCTATACCTCCTGCCAATCAAACCGCCATAGCGTCGTCAAATCTTCATGGAATTTCATGATTCAACTTGCTGCTGATAGACGACAGCAACGCGCTCCAGATTCAACTTACAGGTCACTGTTTAATTCAGCGACCAGATCGATATCAATATTTGAAGCAGTCTGACGGAAATCCGACTGTGCTCTCTATCTCTCATTATAGGCACATCTAAGCCTATTGTGATAATAACAAGTGGTATCAGAGCCCCTTGGAGCCTTCTCGACCATGCCTAGACCTGAGGAAGGGGGTGGCAGAGGTGCTGGAGGCAAGAAGACGCCCAAGCACAAGGTCAACACCAAGATCAACCCGTTGCTCCGGTGCAACCTAGCCTTGGACCCTCTAGGGATGAGCCTAGAGTGTTTGGCCTTGACAAGTTCAACGGTGACAACTTTGCTGAGTGGTCCTTCAAGATGGAGAACATCTTTGACCACTATGATCTGCTGGAGGTGATGGAAGGAACGGAGAAGCGCCCCGAGAACGACCCGGAGAAGAGCCCGTGGGTGCGGAAGAGCGCACAAGGCTACCTTCTACTTGGGCAAGCGTTGGGGAGCAGCCAAATCCGTCACATCAAGCCTTTTCAGCGTGAACCAGCAAAGGGACCAAAGGCATGGGCTGCTCTCAAGGGTGTACACGCTCCTGCAACAGCGGCGGTGGCTGTGGTTTTGGAGCGGCAAATGGCGGCACTTCGAATTGACGAAGGCGAACCGGTGGAGGAAGGAGTGCAGAAATTCTTCGACTTGTTGACACGGCTCGAAGGAGCTGACCTGAACTACAGTGACCTTCAAAAGAAGACCAAGCTGCTGGCCTTGCTTCCGGACTCATGGTCCTCGCTCATCATCAACCTTAATCGAGATCTGCCCCGTCTCTCACTCGAAGATGTGAAGCGGGAAATCTTACAAGAAGATTTCCGCCGTCGCGAATTGGCGGGTCCCGATGGTGCCGGAGTTGCAAGCATGGGCCGTGGGCACGGCCGTGGAAGGGGCAGAGGGCGAGGAGGCAGATTTGGCAGCAGCAACTTCAATGGAGGCCGTGGTAATGGAGGATATGGCAGCAACAACAATGGCTACGGGCGTGGGCGCGGTCGATTTGATGGCGAATGCCACTTTTGCCACAAGACCGGCCACATGTGGAGAGATTGCTTCAGATTGCCTGATGGATGGACCCCTTCTCAAGGCCAAGAGGGCAGAGGAGCAAGGGGAGGAAGAGGCAGAGGTCGTGGAGGCCGTGGTGGTCGTGGAAGCGAAGCGGCAAGCATGAAAGGTGGAGACAACAACAAGGACTCGAGTGAAGATCGATACCCGGGCCAATTCTTCTTTGTCTCCACGCAAGCGGCAGCTGCAGCAAGAGGTGTGGAAGGCTTTGAGGAGCCAGCTACTGTGGGAAAGGTCACCCTTCACTCTCTGGACTTTTGGGTGATCGATAGCGGCGCCACCTATAGCATGACACCTCGTGCGGACTTGCTCACCGAACTCGAACCATCGCCGGTCAAGCATGTTACATCGGCTTTGGGGCAGCGAGCAGAGGTGAAAGGCATGGGCAAGGCCATGTTCAAGGGTGCTGATGGGAAGATGGTGGGCCTCAAGAACGTGCTTTTGGTGCCCAACCTAGCAGCCAACCTGATTTCCGTTCGGCGTTTGCATAAGGCCGGCAGGGACACATCTTCCAAGGGATCCAAAACCTATACCGCAAGGCTTGGTGAGCGGAAGCTTTGGGACCTTCATGAGGACAGGGACATCTACAATGAGATGTGGCAAATCCCAGTGGTCCCCATGCCTAAAGAGAGGCAAGTGGCAGCAAGCGTCAGCACCAAGCGTGAAGCGGTTGGTGGCGGTGATCACGGAAAGCAAAGTGACACCAAGAGTGACTCGAAGGAGTGCAACCTTGGAGAGACCAGCAAGGCGTGTGAACCCAAGGAGAGTGGTGCAGCAGCCAAAGGTGGTGGAAATGAGGAGGAGAAGGCTAAGATCAACAAAGCAGCAGCGGCGAAGGAGAAAGGAGAGAGCTTGTGGGGCACAATTGCGAGTGCCGCTTTCTCCAACCCGACTTCCGCTACGGGAGAGTGTGATTGGCTGACCTTGCATCGGCGAATGGGGCATGTGGCATTGCCCATTTTGCAGCAGATTGTTAAGCAAGAGATGGTCAGTGGGATACGTGTCAAGGGGGAGCCCAATGAGGTGCTTGGCTGTCCAACATGCATGCAAGCCAAGTTCACCGCTACCCATTCCATAGCTCGGAGACAACGGCGAAGGCACCACTTGATGAGGTGGTGATGGATGTGGTGGGCCCCTTGAAGCTTGGAGCTGCTAGAGCTGAGTACTTCCTCACCATTGTGGACGTCTACACTCGCATGACTTGGGTGTATGTGCTGCCGAAGAAGAGTGACGTAGCTGAAACGGTGAAGACCGATTGGTTGCCGATGGTGGAGCGGCAACAAGACCGACTTGTGAAGGCGATTCGCACTGACCGTGGGGGAGAGTTCCTGAGCAAGGATTTCTCAACTTGGCTGAAGAAGCAGGGCATAAGGCACTCTCTTACCATGCCCTACTCTCCTGCAATGAACGGCATCGCCGAGCGTGCGAATCGGACACTCACGGAGACGGCTCGGGGACTTCTCATTGAAGCCGGTCTACCCAATTATTTTTGGCCGGATGCGGTGCGGCATGCTTGTGTGGCCAAGAACAGAGCCTTGACTCAAGTGGGAGAAGACAAATGGGTGCCCTATGTGGAGTGGATTGGAAGGAAGCCGAAGGTGGATATGCTGCGGGTGTTCGGGTGCATGTGCATGGCACTTGTGCCTAAGAAACTTCGGCACAACAAGCTTGATGCCAAGGCAACATGGGCCGTGCACCTGGGCATGGCTCAAAACAGCAAGGGATGGCTACTTTGGGACCCATTTACCAAGAAGTTCCTGGTGAGCAGAGATTGCAAGTTCATGGAGAACTTACCGTACAAGGAGTGGAAGGCGGAGAACCAAGCGAAGATTGGTGTGCGGCTTGGAGAGGTGAAGAGGACCGGCTTGGAGCATGTGGAGCTGCCCTTGGAGCTGAGTAGCAGCAGCACAATCACGAGGCAATCTCCCCAAATGAATGGGGATGAGGAGGAGGAGGAGGTGCAGCAAGGTAATGAGTGTGCACCGCCACTTCCGCCTCGTGCTACAAGTGCTCGCGGGAACCGACCGGACTTACCGCAAAGCCATGAGAGCATTCAATTCCCTGCAGCAGAGGAGGAAGGAAGGGGGAGAAGGAGGACTCAGCCCCCCAATAGGTTGAGCTATGAACGGCTTGGAGGACCAGCCAACTCAACCTTGACCGGTTCGGCCCTCATGCTAGGCGATGATGCGGAAGATGAAAGCGAGGAGTGCGCTTTTGCCTTCTTCTCTCCGGTGGAGATACCGGGGGAGCCTACAAATCCCAAGGAGGCTTGGGAGGGCCCCAATGGG
Organism: Closterium sp. NIES-67; assembly: GCA_027943415.1. Taxonomy (NCBI): domain Eukaryota; kingdom Viridiplantae; phylum Streptophyta; class Zygnematophyceae; order Desmidiales; family Closteriaceae; genus Closterium; species Closterium sp. NIES-67. The sequence continues at coordinate 46,756 of BQMB01001727.1, read as the reverse complement.
AAGGAGTGGAAGAAGGCCTCAGATGAAGAAATGGGGAGCATCATCGAGAACGACACGTTTGACTTGGTGAACCTACCTCCGGGGCGGAAGGCGATTTCTTCCAAGTGGCTCTTCAAGCGCAAGACCGACGCCGACGGCAACATTGAGCGCTACAAGAGCAGACTTGTAGCCAAGGGGTATCAGCAGCAAGAGAAGAAGGACTACAATGAAGTGTATGCCCCTGTGGTGAAGGGTACAACCCTTCGAACCCTCTTCGCCGCGGCGGCCATCAAAGGATGGGTGGTGAAGCAAATGGACATTGTAACGGCCTTCCTCAACGGCGTTTTGGAGGAAGAGACCTACATGGAGCAGCCAGAGGGGTACAATGATGGGAGTGGCAGAGTGTGGAAGCTGAAGAAAGCACTCTATGGCCTCAAGCAAGCCCCTAGGCAATGGTACATCAAGCTGCGGGAAGTCTTGGAGGCGATCGGCTTCACTCCCTCAACGGCCGATCAATCCTTGTTCATGCTTGGCGAGGGGGAGCAGAGGAGCTTCATGGTGGTTTATGTGGATGACATCCTCATATTCTCACCCTCCTCTGACCTTGTGAAGGAGGTGATGCTGAAGCTTCAAGACAAGTTCAAGTGCAAGACCCTTGGTGACGTCAACTACTACCTTGGGCTTCACATTGAGCGAGATGTGGAGAAGCGGTGGATGCGAGTGCATCAAAAGAAGTACTTGGAGGCCTTGGCTGCAAACTTTGGGAAGAGTGAAGGTCATATGGCTACTCCTCTTCCCTCAGGGTTCAAGTGTGTGAAAGGACCAGCGGAGGAAAGTGTTGGTGAAGAGGAGAGGCGGCGTTTTCACTCCTTGGTGGGCAGCCTCATGTATGCGGCCGTTCACACAAGGCCGGATGCAGCCTTTGCTACCGGGCAGCTGGCTAGGGTGGTCCAATGCCCCAATGAAGAGCAGGTAGCAGCTGGAGAGAGGGTGGCCAAGTACCTTGGCCAAACAGCAACTGCTGGACTGCAATACTCCGCGGCGGCACAAAGGCGTCAAAAGGGTGCGGATGGAGTCGAACCCGGGAGGCTCTTTCTCACCGCCTTCTCTGATGCATCTTGGGCATCAGAACCAGAGGACATGACAAGTGTGGGAGGCTTCATCTGCTATGTTGGTGGAGGCCCAACAGCTTGGGAGAGCAAGAAGCAAGTGGACCAAGCATTGAGCTCGGTGGAGTCCGAGTACATGGCACTCTTCCGTGCCATAAGGGAGGTTGTGTGGCAGCGGCGTCTACTAGCTGAATTGGGGGAGGAGCAGCAAGGACCTACCCCACTCTATTGTGATAGCCAGGGTGCTATTGCATTGGCTAAGAATCCGGTTCTTCATGGCCTTACCAAGCACATGAAGGTGAAGTGGCATTGGGTGAGGAGCATGGTAACCTCGGGTGAAGTGGAGTTGCACTACGTGAAGACGACGGCACAGCCCGCTGATATGATGACCAAGAGGCTGGTTGAGCAGCAGCATTGGAAGTGTTGCAAGCTTGCTGGGATGGCTCTGAACTAAGGGGAGCAGATTCTAAGGCCAACAATCCGAGGGGGAGTTTGTTGGTGCAACCCTATGGCTTGCACTTGGCTTGTCGTCCTTGTTTGTGTGTGTGCATGCATGGCATGGAATGAATTGTGAGTCTATGCCATTGCTATCCAGTGCTTGTGTGTGTGTTTGAATGGTGTATCACAATGTGGTTTGTGTCGGTCAAGACATTAGCGAGTTTTTACAACTCGCATGTCAAGTCGTCGTTTGTGTGTCGCATGTGTTTTTTCTATTTTGTCGAGTGTGAAGTGTCCATCGTGTCGCAGGTGTGTGCAGCAAGCCCCCATCAACTCAAGAAGAATTTATCTTGCAGATCCAGGAACAAGAGCTCAAGATTTCAAGCCCAAGGGACGCGGATAAATATTAAATAGTGAAAATAGTAACGTTACTTCGTGTAGTGTTACATTTCACTTGGTGTAGCCCCTTGGAGGGTTGGTTTCGAGACTCTTCATGGTTGGGGACTCTGTGGTGGTGTACCACCAACCTGGACCTCGGCTCTTGGGGTATGTAGAGGCTGGGAACCATCTCCCTCTAACTCTTCTTGCTAAGTTTGTACTCCTAAGACTATAGTGGCTGCTATACCTCCTGCCAATCAAACCGCCATAGCGTCGTCAAATCTTCATGGAATTTCATGATTCAACTTGCTGCTGATAGACGACAGCAACGCGCTCCAGATTCAACTTACAGGTCACTGTTTCATTCAGCGACCAGATCGATATCAATATTTGAAGCAGTCTGACGGAAATCCGACTGTGCTCTCTATCTCTCATTATAGGCACATCTAAGCCTATTGTGATTATAACAGGGGACACCATACAAGGAACTGACAGGAGATGTGAGTGGTGCAGCAGCAAGAAACGGGTGGGGAGGGCTTGGTTGCCATGGCGACACAGGCGGGCACTTAACGAGCGATGTGTTGGAACTTGGTGCGAGACGTCGTTATGGGAGGGGAATGTGGTGTGGTTCTGTAAAGCGGTGCATGAATGCTGTCGCGATTTCATGTGAGCCTGTCCTTGATTTAGCCTTCTTCCCGCTGTGTGTTGTCAAGCCAAATCATGGGTTGCAGAGGGCTGTGACTGGACCAATTGGCTATAGAACTGCTAAGTGTCCTGCTCAAACATATGTTGCCCGAGGAGGCTCGGGAAGGCTCATACCCAGAGCACGCAGGGGGGAATGCCGTGTGGCGTGGTGGCATAAAACAAGGGATATGTGTGCGAAGCTACACACCTGTATCTCTCTCTTTAAGAGAAACTCAAAACACTTGTCTAAAAAACAGAGAAACTGGTACACCAAGTCTGAAAAAATCAGAGAAATCTCAAATCGTTGTCTAAGCCAGTCATAGATATTCAAAACCGTTGTTTGAGAAATGAGAGAGAGACAGAGAGAGCGAGAGAGAGAGAGAGAGAGAGAGAGAGAGAGAGAGAGAGAGAGAGAGAGAGAGAGAGAGAGAGATAGAGAGAGAGAGAGAGAGAGAGAGAGAGAGAGAGAGAGAGAGAGAGAGAGAGAGAGAGAGAGAGAGAGAGAAACACAAAGCTTGAAAATTAGACAATCAGACAAAAAAGTATGATAATTAGGGCCCTGGTTGTGAGCTTCGTGAGTACTGCAATATTGTTCGCGGATTCATATCCTCGCCGAACTACTTTCATAATGGCATTTTTTAACCCCCTTCCCAAGTTTCGCACAAGCACATGCCTGGTGTTAGAGTAGCGGGAAAAGGTGTGAATATGAAGTGTGCCTGATGGTCACGAGGCGGTAGTGCCTTGGTGAAGATATCAGCAATGTTGGCCTCTGTGGCCATGTGCACTACTCGAGCATTTCCGCACTACTGCAACTCACGCAGCAGGAAGTGCCACAGCTGGATGTGCTTTGCCCTGCCCTCAAGTCGAGCCTCTTGACACTGGAGGATCATGGCCTTATTGAAAGCAAACAAGATCGGGGGAAACTTGGGCTGCTCACCTAAGTCTGTGAGCAAGAACGTCAGCCAGCGGAGCTCCTGAGCGGCCATGGCCCCAGCATAGATCTGTGCCTCACAGCTCAACTGAGCTACAGACGACGACCTAGTGGACCTCCACGAGACTGCACCAGCACCAAGACTAAAGGAGTAGCCCTGAGACAACTTGAGCATCTCCAAGTCGTCGGCCCACGAAGCGTGTGTGTGTCCACTGAGCACCACTGGCTCCCGTCCTCCTAAAACAAGCCCCAGACCTGATGTACTCGCCAGATACCGCAGTACCCTCTTGGCAGCCGACCAGTGGACTAGTCGGTGGTTGCCTGTCGCAACGAAGCGAGCCAAGAGACTAAGAGGGTACGCTAGATCTGCTTGAGTGCGCGTCATCAGGTACATGAGGCACCCCACCAGCTCTGCGTATGGACCACTAGCCTCGACCGGCTCAGCCGAAATAGGAGCAGAGAGCTTGTGATCCACAGGCAGAGGGGTGGGCTGTGCTGAGGAGAACTGGAGACTGAACCTCTGGAGGATCTGCTGCACCATATGGGACAGGGAAAGAGTGATCGTGTGAGTGGCACGGTCACGAGAGATCTCGAAGCCCAGATAGCGCCTCAGCTCTCCAAGATCTGAGCAGGTGTGCCTCCTTAGTAACTCGGCCTTCACTGAGGCTAGTGCAACTCTGTCAGGAGTAGTAAAGATAAGTTCGTCTTCGTACACTAGGATGTAGAACGGGGTCTGACCAGTGTGAACAAAGAGAGAAGGGTCAGCAGAGGATGGAAAGAACTGCAAATCAGCGAGTGTGGTGCGAAGCATGTCGTGCCACTCACGTGGTGCCTGACGCAGGTCGTAGACAGGGCGGCGCAAGCCCCACTGGGTCTCAGGCGGGAAGGACCCAAAGAACCCTAGTGGGCGGCGGAGGTAGATCTCCTCGTGCAGACTACCCTGCAGGAAGGCTGTCGAAAAGTCGACTAAATGAAGCTCGTAGTCATGCTGCGCGGCTAGGTGGAAGAGCACCCGAAGAGAAGTCAACTTCGAGGCAGAGGAGAATGTCTGGAAGAAATCCACACCCTCTCGCTGACTGAAGCCTCTAGCCATGTAACGCGCCTGGGCTTCCCAGAGCCCCGACACCGCCTCAACGTAAGAGCGTGGGATAGGGATGTCGAGTGCGTCTGGGTTGCGCCCTGGGGATACAAGCATGGAGCAGAGATGGGGAGGCAATGGAAGGACTGGGACTAGAGGAGCATGTGAGCAAAAGACCATAGGGTGGACACTAGGACGAGGACAAACAGGACGAGCACCAGAGGGACGACAGACCAAGTGGGGAAGAACAGGGGACTAAGGACGAGGGGCGAGGGGAGACAGGTCAGGGGATGTAGGAGAGGGGGAGAGGGGGGAATGAGCTGGAGAGGAGTGCGGGGGAGGGAACAGCGGGCCGTAAACAAGGTCACACATTGGAGGAGGGACAGGCGGTCGGTCAGGGGAACTGCTGCTGCTGCTACTTCTGCTACGGCGGTGGCTGCTGCTGCTGCTCCCTATCCTCTCCAGGGCCTCCAGCTGCACCTTGGATACCAGCGGCTCTCCCCGAAACAGCACCCCTAGGACTAGCACCCTCGGACGCACCACCCATAGATCCAGCACCCCCAGAACCCTCACCCTCAGAGCTCACTGCCCCCTGCTGCTGCGGCCGTTGAGTTTGCTGCGGCGGCTGTGGCTACTACTGAGGCGAGGGGGGAGACGGCTGAGGTGCCTAGGGTACCGAGGCTAGGGGAGGCGCCACAAGGACAGCTGGCGCGCACCTAGCAGCTGGGCCCCCAGAGTTAGCAGACTCCCCCACACCTGACCGAGGGGAACGGAGTGGCGTGAGTGACATTAGACGGGGCCAGGCGGGGTGGGAGGGATGCAGCAGGGGGGCCAGGGACGAGGAGGAGAGGAGGAGGAGGCACAGGAGCATTGTGGTGAGGGAAACGCTTGTAGTAGGGGAGCGTCTCGTTGAAGGTAATGTCACGAGAGTGGTAGAAGTGGTGGTGGACCGATTCGTAAAACAGCTTGTTAGAGGCGTCAAGCGGAAACCCGAGGAAGACACACGGACGAGTGCGAGCTGAGAGCTTGTCCGCGCCAGTGGTGCGGACGTCAGCAAGGCTACCCCAGATGTGGAACACAGTAGCGACATCAGGAGACCTGGTCCAGAGACAGGTCGGCAAAACCTGTGGTCTGTGCAAGCGTGGCTACAGGTTAAGTTGGTGAGCTGCGTAGCGCACGGCGAACGGCCACAGAAAACGGGGTTCACCAGCGTGGACCAAGGAGGTGCTAGCTACCTCCATGACCAGACCAATGTATCGCTCAGCGACCCCATTCTGTTGTGGGGAGTCCGGCAGTGTGTACGTCCGGCGGATGCCCTCCATACAAAAAAACAGTCTCAGAGTGCCCGATGCAAACTCTCCACCATGGTCAGAGTGCAACTGAGTGGTGCTAAGCGGTGATAAGTGAAACAGTAAGCAGCCACGGTAGGAGAACAGTAGGTACGTCGGCCTTCCGCTCCAATGGGAACACCATGTTGAAACTCGAGAAGTCGTCAACAATGACTAGGAGGTAGCGCTCCCGACTAAGACCATGGATGGGGGTAGGGCCCCAGACGTCCATGTGCAGTGTCTGTAGTGGCGCTGTGGTAGGAGGAAACAAGGAGGAGTGAGGGGCGGCCTGCTGCTGGCCCTTGACGCAGGAGGTGCACAGTGGTGCTACCAATGCAGGCAGGGCTGGGAGCGACGCACGAAGACCAGTAACTAGACCGTGCTGGGACATGTGCCTAAGACGCGTGAGTGCAGGGTGAACTAAGCGGTGGTGCCACAGAAGGGTCGGGTGGGAGTTGAAACAACATGAGCACGAAGCGGCTATAGTGCCTCAGCAGACACAGCAACTCGCGGTAACTCAGTATGCAGGGTGAAGAGACCGAACGCTGGGTCACGCTCAAACGTGGCTAGGTGGCGACCGGTGGCTGTGTCCGTGCAAGCTGCGTGCCTCTCGCGGCCAGAGAACGTAGTGGTGACGCCTTGGTCCTAGAGGTGACCGACACCCACTAGGTTCATGACAAACAAGGGGATGTGCAGACCGGTGAGGGAGCCGGAGGGGACAGCTGGACAGGGGAGAGTGGTGGTACTGTGTGCGACAATTGTGGCTGAGAAGTCAGCTAGGGCGACGCGGACATGCGCTGGAAGTGAGAGCATTACAGCCTCTAAAAAAGCAATGAGACGCACCAGATTCAAGGATAAAGGAGAGGGCCGCAGCAGGAGGGGCAGGAGAGGAGCCTAGGAAACATGTAGTAGAGGCTCCTAGACTAGACACAGTGGTGGGACCTAGACTACTAGGCCCCAAGGCCCCCGGTCCTCCAGAGAAACCACACTTGCCCTAGGGCAGTGACCGCCCTAGGGCCGCACCTCCAGAGCCTCCACCGAGTCCCGCCACTCCTCCTCCGATGCGGTTGCTGCGGCTGCTGCTGCTGCGGCGCTGGCCAGAGAGCCCGGAAACAGACGTCGGGGTCGTGGAGCCAGAAGCCAAGGAGGTAACTAATGTGATCATCTAGGAGCGTGCAGTCTATGTGCGGGCTCACCAGCTGTAGACGGTGAGCGAGAAACTAGAGAGCAGAGGGAAGTTCCCAGCGGTCTGGCTAAGGGACTGACCCTAACGAGGCCATCATGCCATGAGGAGAGGCATCATGGAACTCTAGAAATGAGAAGGAGACTAGTGGGAGGCACTAGGAGCTAGAGGAGCACTGATGAAGGTAGTAGCAGTGGCGACTGTGGCCAGAGCAGTGGCAGCGAGCAGGAGGCTAGTAGCAGCAGTGGCCAGCGGTTGGTTGACAGTAGCAGGAGAGAGAGTGGTAGTAAGACGACAGTGGCGGCTAGCTGGCGGCAGGCTGGTTGCAAGAGGTGACAAGCTGGGATCGGATGGACAGCGTCTTGTGAGCGGCTGGCAGGAGGCTAGGAGCTGCTAGGAGGAGTAGGGAGCAAACGAGGAGGAAGTACGCGCGAGAGGAGCTACTAGGAGCAGCACGCTGAGGAGCTAGCTAGGAGCCACTAGGACTGGCGGCATTGGGTGAATGACAATCCACAAGGCACAAGTGACTCATGAGGCTGGCGGCCGACTGGCGGCTGGCGGCCGACTCACGACTCTACAGTAGCGGCGGAAGCGTGAATAACAACGGAAAAAAAAAAAAACAAAAAAAAAACAAACAAAAAAAACCTAGCTCAATACCATGTTATTAAGTAGTGGGAAAAAGTGTGACTAGGAAGAAGGGAGGTGAGATACAAATACAAAATATTGTCTCCTCTAAGAACTAGCCTAGCTAGACTACAACAAACATATCTAAACTAACTAGATATGTGTATACAGAATATATGTTTGTTGACACCTGGTGCCACACAAGACAAAAACCCAACCCCGAATCTTCAATTTCCTTGCCTCGAAACAACCCAACCCAACCTGCTCCATAACACCCTCGATCCACCAGTGAGAGGAGTATTCGTCATGGACTTCTACGACCTTTGAGCACAATTGTGGACAGGCTTAATGAACAGGCTCGATGGGGAATACACCTTGGGGTACCCAAGGACGAATACTCCTGGAAAATTATGGATAACGAATACAACTGCATGTCTTCAACATCTCTACCTATGTTCAGCTCGCCCCACGTCATGTGGACAAAACACCTCGTCACGACTCGACTTCTACGATTTTGGGGCTGCATGGTCCAATTGTGGACAGGCTTTGAGTGGTGGATCGAGGGTGTTATGGAGCAGGTTGGGTAACGGAATACTCCTGGAAAATTATGGATAACGGAACTCGCAAAGTTTTTTATGCCCATGACTGCATCTTGTACGAGAAACTTTTTCTCGACGACTTCAAACGCAACAGGGAACGCCAGCAGCGGGATCCTGATCACTACAGTGTCGAAGGGAGTTTCGCCAGCCCTCTAGATAAAGCAGATGCAGCCAAAGAATATTATCCGCCCGACAGTGCAGCAGCTGGACCTTCTACAGTTCCGCAGCAGTCTACGTCAGCAGCCGAACCACTGTTCGACTCCTATATTCCTTTGATACGTGCCAACAACACAACCACTCCGCTCTCGAATCCGTTGCGTCCTGTCACGACACGGGCTGCCTATAATTATGAAGAGCACATGCGGCAGCAGCAAACTGACGCAGCATCACATGATGGTGCCCGCCATCTGCCATCCGAAATCGACGATGATGACGACGTCGAAGTTTGCCAACCTCATCCTCGTGGTGGCCAATCGGCTCTTCGAATCCTCGACCTTGCTGTCAAATTTCAGCAACCAACGGCTGGAATCGAGCCAAAAACAGTCAAGCATGCCTTTGCCAGCTCTGATGCTGGCAAGTGGAGAGCATCTATGGATGTAGAGGTAGCAGCTCTTGAGAAGCAAAAACATGGAAACTCGTTCCACGCGAAGTAGAACGCGGCAAGAAAATCCTTTCGGTCAAGTGGGTCTTTCGCATGAAGACAAATGCAGTAGGTGAATCAGACAGATTCAAGGGGAGATCGGTTGTTCGAGGTTTTGAACAAACCCATGGCATCTTTTACGACCAGACTTTTGCTCCGACCAACCGCCATACCTCTGTTTGAATTCTTCTTGCCATTGCGGCCAGCCAACATCAGCCACTTTGCCAACTGGACATTAATAATATGTTTTTATACGCAGACGTCGATGCAGATATTTTTGCCGAACTCCCTCATACTCATGGCGATGGACTCCACATCTACAAATTACTTAAATCACTATTCGCCATCAAGGAGGCTTCTCGCATGTGGCAGCAGCATCTTAAGAAATTTCTATATTCACTCGACTTCGTACAGCTGCCCTATGATCCTGGAATGTACATACTCGAATTTTGGGGACACTGCATTCTTCTATTCGCCTACGTGGATGACTTACTGTACACCGGCTCATGCAACCGTCTTCTGGAGCGCATGGAAACGAGACTCCAAGAAATTCTCGACGTTGCTATTTCCCCCACAGTTACCCGATTCCTTGGGTTAAACGTCGGCTGCGGCCCCGATGCCATCTATCTCTCTGCAAGCAAGTAAATAGAAACAACTTTTTTGTCACGTTCCGACCGACCACACACCCAATAGTAGACTACTTACCGCCTCCGAGCATCAGCTTTACCAGCAGCAGCTCGGGTGTCCTCTATTTGCAGCCGTTACATGCTGCCCAGATCTTGCCTACATCACGAGTCAGCTCGCACAGTACTTGCGCCGACCTGAAGGGGAGAATATGGCCGATCTTTGTCGAGCCCTCCAATATTTCATTTCCACCCTTACAATTGGTCTCAACTACACGACAAATACTGTAGCAAATTTTTGACTGACTGGATACGCCGCTAACCCCGACAATAGGTGTTCGCACACATGGGTTGATTTTCAAACTTCAACCGGGTGGTGTCCTTTCCTGGAACTCAACGAAACAGGAGGTCATCGCACTTTCGTCAGCCGAAGCAGAATTCATCGCAGGAAGCATTGCAGTGCACGAAGGACTCCTTCTTCAAGAGTTACTTCAAGAGGTAAAAATCGCAACGACCCGCAACAAATATTGCAAACAAGCCTGGCTTCTTCAACAGGACAATACACATTGCCTTTCGATACTTCTACGACAAGGATGAAATCGGCAAAGGGAAAGTCATCCGGAAATACTGCCCTACAGAAGAAATGACAGTTGATTTCCTCACGACCAACATGGTCCAACCTGGTTGGAATCTGCAAACAAGGCGACACCTATTTAGAGACATACACTCAAAAATGAAGGGAAGTGTTGAAGTATACTTTGTGCCGTTATCATTCATGCATTCCTGATATTATCCTTCGACTATACTTGTAGCGCGAAACCTCATATGGAAGGACGCGCGTGATGACGTCAATAGTATCGAGTCGACACGTGAACAGTAGGTTCGAACGTATAGACACCCAAAGGATCACGCAACTCTCAATCACACGAACATACACTAGTCATCTCGCACGAATAGTCGCGATACATTACGAGCAGGTACATTCCGAATAGGTACTTCGACTATAAATTGTTCGAATACTAGAATAAATGAAAGCAAAAGAGAACACGCAAGATATAGGGTTGGGTTGTACTCTCTAAGAACATACACCTATTCTAGCCTATAACTTCTACATGCAAAATGTATTTATAGGTTGACACACCCCTTAGCCTAGATAAGGGGTAGTGCTAAGCAAGAAGCACACAGCTCGTGGTGGCACTACTAGTCCAACCTCTGAGACAGGGGTCCGAAGACCAGTCAGCAAGAGTACAAACAAGATACGAGCAAACTAGGGCGGCACTGCTAGTCCGGCCACTAGGAGAGGAGCTACAAGGCCAGTCTGAAAGTTATTTATAAAGAGGAGTACACAATCAAGGTCCTAGCAAGTAAGGAGCTACAAGAACTAGACCAAGCTACAAGCACTGCCGCTGATGATCTTTAGGCGCAAGCGTCTTAGTAAAGATATCAGCTGTGTTGGCACCGGAGGCCAAGTGTACTACGTGGGCCTGGCGGCGCTGCTGTAGCTCACGTAGGAGGAAGTACCGCATCTGGATGTGCTTTGCTCTGCCCTCAAGTCGAGGCTCCTGGCACATGAGGATCATGGCCCTGTTGTCAGCGTACAGAACCGGGGCAGATCTAAGCCGCTCACCTAAGTCGGTGAGCAAGAACGTCAGCCAGCGTATATCTCTGTCACAGGATCGAATGTGTCGAGGAAAGGTTGCACTATCGATTGATACAAGGCGCTTTTATACTTCCAAAGTACATCAGGTAACCAGGTTTATCTTATCCTAAAGGAATAGACCCTTCTAGAAAATAGAATCACCCTGCGTATAGGCACACGAGGCTATTGGCTTTAAGGGATTACGGCAGGATTACGCTAGATATAGCGTACGAGTACATCCCGAGCCTGGTCGGTGATATAATGATAATAACAGGATAAACCAAAAGTTTATGGAAAGGAAGGATGGGGAATCCAAATGGAATGAGAGAAAGACCAAATGAATCGGGATAAAAAGAGGAATGAAATGGAAAGGAAAGATGGAAAGAAGAAAGTAATGGAACGAGGTCTTACTCTTACAATCTCGGTCTCACAGCTAGACTGGGCAACCGATGAGGAGCGAGTGGCCCTCCACGAGATGGCACCCGAACCAAGGCTAAAACAATAGCCCTGGGAGGGCCTGACGGTCTCACCGTCGTCTGCCCAAGAAGCGTCTGTGTGCCCAGCAAGGACCACCGGCGTGCATCCTCCTAGCTCTAGCCCCATGCCCGATGTATTCGCTAGATAACCCATAACCCTCTTAGCGGCCGACCAGTGCTGTGGTCGGTGTCTGCCGGTGGCCACAAGGCGAGCCCGGATGCTTATAGGGTGTGCGAGATCTGGACGAGTGCAAGTCATCAGGTATATGAGGCAACCCACCAGCTCTGAGTAAGAACAATTGGGCTCTACTGACTCCTCAAGAACTGGAGCCGAGACTCTGTGCTCTACTGGCAGAGGTGTGGGCTGTGCGGAGGAGAATTGAAGACCGAACCTTTGAAAGACGTGGTGCACCAAGTGTGACTGTGTGAGAGTGATGGTGCGCGCTGTTCTTGTTATAATCACAATAGGCTTAGATGTGCCTATAATGAGAGATAGAGAGCACAGTCGGATTTCCGTCAGACTGCTTCAAATATTGATATCGTTCTGGTCGCTGAATGAAACAGTGATCTGTAAGTTGGATCTGGAGCGCGTTGCTGTTGTCTATCAGCAGCAAGTTGAATCATGAAATTTCATGAAGATTTGACGACGCTATGGCGGTTTGACTGGCAGGAGGTACAGTAGCCACTATAGTCTTAGGAGTACAAACTTAGCAAGAAGAGTTCGAGAGGGAGATGGTTCCCAGCCTCTACATACCCCAAGAGCCGAGGTCCAGGTTGGTGGTACACCACCACAGAGTCCCCAACCATGAAGAGTTTCGAAACCAACCCTCCAAGGGGCTACACCAAGTGAAATGTAACACTACACGAAGTAACGTTACTATTTTCTCTATTTAATATTTATCCGCGTCCCTTGGGCTTGAAATCTTGAGCTCTTGTTCCTGGATCTGCAAGATAAATTCTTCTTGAGTTGATGGGGGCTTGCTGCACACACCTGCGACACGATGGACACTTCACACTCGACAAAATAGAAAAAACACATGCGACACACAAACGACGACTTGACATGCGAGTTGTAAAAACTCGCTAATGTCTTGACCGACACAAACCACATTGTGATACACCATTCAAACACACACACAAGCACTGGATAGCAATGGCATAGACTCACAATTCATTCCATGCCATGCATGCACACACACAAACAAGGACGACAAGCCGAGTGCAAGCCATAGGGTTGCACCAACAAACTCCCCCTCGGATTGTTGGCCTTAGAATCTGCTCCCCTTAGTTCAGAGCCATCCCAGCAAGCTTGCAACACTTCCAATGCTGCTGCTCAACCAGCCTCTTGGTCATCATATCAGCGGGCTGTGCCGTCGTCTTCACGTAGTGCAACTCCACTTCACCCGAGGTTACCATGCTCCTCACCCAATGCCACTTCACCTTCATGTGCTTGGTAAGGCCATGAAGAACCGGATTCTTAGCCAATGCAATAGCATCCTGGCTATCACAATAGAGTGGGGTAGGTCCTTGCTGCTCCTCCCCCAATTCAGCTAGTAGACGCCGCTGCCACACAACCTCCCTTATGGCACGGAAGAGTGCCATGTACTCGGACTCCACCGAGCTCAATGCTTGGTCCACTTGCTTCTTGCTCTCCCAAGCTGTTGGGCCTCCACCAACACAGCAGATGAAGCCTCCCACACTTGTCATGTCCTCTGGTTCTGATGCCCAAGATGCATCAGAGAAGGCGGTGAGAAAGAGCCTCCCGGGTTCGACTCCATCCGCACCCTTTTGACGCCTTTGTGCCGCTGCGGAGTATTGCAGTCCAGCAGTTGCTGTTTGGCCAAGGTACTTGGCCACCCTCTCTCCAGCTGCTACCTGCTCTTCATTGGGGCATTGGACCACCCTAGCCAGCTGCCCGGTAGCAAAGGCTGCATCCGGCCTTGTGTGAACGGCCGCATACATGAGGCTGCCCACCAAGGAGTGAAAACGCCGCCTCTCCTCTTCACCAACACTTTCCTCCGCTGGTCCTTTCACACACTTGAACCCTGAGGGAAGAGGAGTAGCCATATGACCTTCACTCTTCCCAAAGTTTGCAGCCAAGGCCTCCAAGTACTTCTTTTGATGCACTCGCATCCACCGCTTCTCCACATCTCGCTCAATGTGAAGCCCAAGGTAGTAGTTGACGTCACCAAGGGTCTTGCACTTGAACTTGTCTTGAAGCTTCAGCATCACCTCCTTCACAAGGTCAGAGGAGGGTGAGAATATGAGGATGTCATCCACATAAACCACCATGAAGCTCCTCTGCTCCCCCTCGCCAAGCATGAACAAGGATTGATCGGCCGTTGAGGGAGTGAAGCCGATCGCCTCCAAGACTTCCCGCAGCTTGATGTACCATTGCCTAAGGGCTTGCTTGAGGCCATAGAGTGCTTTCTTCAGCTTCCACACTCTGCCACTCCCATCATTGTACCCCTCTGGCTGCTCCATGTAGGTCTCTTCCTCCAAAACGCCGTTGAGGAAGGCCGTTACAATGTCCATTTGCTTCACCACCCATCCTTTGATGGCCGCCGCGGCGAAGAGGGTTCGAAGGGTTGTACCCTTCACCACAGGGGCATACACTTCATTGTAGTCGTTCTTCTCTTGCTGCTGATACCCCTTGGCTACAAGTCTGCTCTTGTAGCGCTCAATGTTGCCGTCGGCGTCGGTCTTGCGCTTGAAGAGCCACTTGGAAGAAATCGCCTTCCACCCCGGAGGTAGGTTCACCAAGTCAAACGTGTCGTTCTCGATGATGCTCCCCATTTCTTCATCTGAGGCCTTCTTCCACTCCTTCCCATTGGGGCCCTCCCAAGCCTCCTTGGGATTTGTAGGCTCCCCCAGTATCTCCACCGGAGAGAAGAAGGCAAAAGCGCACTCCTCGCTTTCATCTTCCGCATCATCGCCTAGCATGAGGGCCGAACCGGTCAAGGTTGAGTTGGCTGGTCCTCCAAGCCGTTCATAGCTCAACCTATTGGGGGGCTGAGTCCTCCTTCTCCCCCTTCCTTCCTCCTCTGCTGCAGGGACTTGAATGCTCTCATGGCTTTGCGGTAAGTCCGGTCGGTTCCCGCGAGCACTTGTAGCACGAGGCGGAAGTGGCGGTGCACACTCATTACCTTGCTGCACCTCCTCCTCCTCCTCATCCCCATTCATTTGGGGAGATTGCCTCGTGATTGTGCTGCTGCTACTCAGCTCCAAGGGCAGCTCCACATGCTCCAAGCCGGTCCTCTTCACCTCTCCAAGCCGCACACCAATCTTCGCTTGGTTCTCCGCCTTCCACTCCTTGTACGGTAAGTTCTCCATGAACTTGCAATCTCTGCTCACCAGGAACTTCTTGGTAAATGGGTCCCAAAGTAGCCATCCCTTGCTGTTTTGAGCCATGCCCAGGTGCACGGCCCATGTTGCCTTGGCATCAAGCTTGTTGTGCCGAAGTTTCTTAGGCACAAGTGCCATGCACATGCACCCGAACACCCGCAGCATATCCACCTTCGGCTTCCTTCCAATCCACTCCACATAGGGCACCCATTTGTCTTCTCCCACTTGAGTCAAGGCTCTGTTCTTGGCCACACAAGCATGCCGCACCGCATCCGGCCAAAAATAATTGGGTAGACCGGCTTCAATGAGAAGTCCCCGAGCCGTCTCCGTGAGTGTCCGATTCGCACGCTCGGCGATGCCGTTCATTGCAGGAGAGTAGGGCATGGTAAGAGAGTGCCTTATGCCCTGCTTCTTCAGCCAAGTTGAGAAATCCTTGCTCAGGAACTCTCCCCCACGGTCAGTGCGAATCGCCTTCACAAGTCGGTCTTGTTGCCGCTCCACCATCGGCAACCAATCGGTCTTCACCGTTTCAGCTACGTCACTCTTCTTCGGCAGCACATACACCCAAGTCATGCGAGTGTAGACGTCCACAATGGTGAGGAAGTACTCAGCTCTAGCAGCTCCAAGCTTCAAGGGGCCCACCACATCCATCACCACCTCATCAAGTGGTGCCTTCGCCGTTGTCTCCGAGCTATGGAATGGGTAGCGGGTGAACTTGGCTGGCATGCATGTTGGACAGCCAAGCACCTCATTGGGCTCCCCCTTGACACGTATCCCACTGACCATCTCTTGCTTAACAATCTGCTGCAAAATGGGCAATGCCACATGCCCCATTCGCCGATGCAAGGTCAGCCAATCACACTCTCCCGTAGCGGAAGTCGGGTTGGAGAAAGCGGCACTCGCAATTGTGCCCCACAAGCTCTCTCCTTTCTCCTTCGCCGCTGCTGCTTTGTTGATCTTAGCCTTCTCCTCCTCATTTCCACCACCTTTGGCTGCTGCACCACTCTCCTTGGGTTCACACGCCTTGCTGGTCTCTCCAAGGTTGCACTCCTTCGAGTCACTCTTGGTGTCACTTTGCTTTCCGTGATCACCGCCACCAACCGCTTCACGCTTGGTGCTGACGCTTGCTGCCACTTGCCTCTCTTTAGGCATGGGGACCACTGGGATTTGCCACATCTCATTGTAGATGTCCCTGTCCTCATGAAGGTCCCAAAGCTTCCGCTCACCAAGCCTTACGGTATAGGTTTTGGATCCCTTGGAAGATGTGTCCATGCCGGCCTTTTGCAAACGCCGAACGGAAATCAGGTTGGCTGCTAGGTTAGGCACCAAAAGCACGTTCTTGAGGCCCACCATCTTCCCATCAGCACCCTTGAACATGGCCTTGCCCATGCCTTTCACCTCTGCTCGCTGCCCCAAAGCCGATGTAACATGCTTGACCGGCGACGGTTCGAGTTCGGTGAGCAAGTCCGCACGAGGTGTCATGCTATAGGTGGCGCCGCTATCGATCACCCAAAAGTCCAGAGAGTGAAGGGTGACCTTTCCCACAGTAGCTGGCTCCTCAAAGCCTTCCACACCTCTTGCTGCAGCTGCCGCTTGCATGGAGACAAAGAAGAATTGGCCCGGGTATCGATCTTCACTGGAGTCCTTGTCGTAGTCTCCACCTTTCATGCTTGCCGCTTCGCTTCCACGACCACCACGGCCTCCACGACCTCTGCCTCTTCCTCCCCTTGCTCCTCTGCCCTCTTGGCCTTGAGAAGGGGTCCATCCATCAGGCAATCTGAAGCAATCTCTCCACATATGGCCGGTCTTGTGGCAAAAGTGGCATTCGCCATCAAATCGACCGCGCCCACGCCCGTAGCCATTGTTGTTGCTGCCATATCCTCCATTACCACGGCCTCCATTGAAGTTGCTGCTGCCAAATCTGCCTCCTCGCCCTCTGCCCCTTCCACGGCCGTGCCCACGGCCCATGCTTGCAACTCCGGCACCATCGGGACCCGCCAATTCGCGACGGCGGAAATCTTCTTGTAAGATTTCCCGCTTCACATCTTCGAGTGAGAGACGGGGCAGATCTCGATTAAGGTTGATGATGAGCGAGGACCATGAGTCCGAAAGCAAGGCCAGCAGCTTGGTCTTCTTTTGAAGGTCACTGTAGTTCAGGTCAGCTCCTTCGAGCCGTGTCAACAAGTCGAAGAATTTCTGCACTCCTTCCTCCACCGGTTCGCCTTCGTCAATTCGAAGTGCCGCCATTTGCCGCTCCAAAACCACAGCCACCGCCGCTGTTGCAGGAGCGTGTACACCCTTGAGAGCAGCCCATGCCTTTGGTCCCTTTGCTGGTTCACACTGAAAAGGCTTGATGTGACGGATTTGGCTGCTCCCCAACGCTTGCCCAAGTAGAAGGTAGCCTTGTGCGCTCTTCCGCACCCACGGGCTCTTCTCCGGGTCGTTCTCGGGGCGCTTCTCCGTTCCTTCCATCACCTCCAGCAGATCATAGTGGTCAAAGATGTTCTCCATCTTGAAGGACCACTCAGCAAAGTTGTCACCGTTGAACTTGTCAAGGCCAAACACTCTAGGCTCATCCCTAGAGGGTCCAAGGCTAGGTTGCACCGGAGCAACGGGTTGATCTTGGTGTTGACCTTGTGCTTGGGCGTCTTCTTGCCTCCAGCACCTCTGCCACCCCCTTCCTCAGGTCTAGGCATGGTCGAGAAGGCTCCAAGGGGCTCTGATACCACTTGTTATAATCACAATAGGCTTAGATGTGCCTATAATGAGAGATAGAGAGCACAGTCGGATTTCCGTCAGACTGCTTCAAATATTGATATCGTTTTGGTCACTGAATGAAACAGTGATCTGTAAGTTGGATCTGGAGCGCGTTGCTGTCGTCTATTAGCAGCAAGTTGAATCATGAAATTTCATGAAGATTTGACGACGCTATGGCGGTTTGACTGGCAGGACGTATAGTAGCCACTATAGTCTTAGGAGTACAAACTTAGCAAGAAGAGTTCGAGAGGGAGATGGTTCCCAGCCTCTACATACCCCAAGAGCCGAGGTCCAGGTTGGTGGTACACCACCACAGAGTCCCCAACCATGAAGAGTTTCGAAACCAACCCTCCAAGGGGCTACACCAAGTGAAATGTAACACTACACGAAGTAACGTTACTATTTTCTCTATTTAATATTTATCCGCGTCCCTTGGGCTTGAAATCTTGAGCTCTTGTTCCTGGATCTGCAAGATAAATTCTTCTTGAGTTGATGGGGGCTTGCTGCACACACCTGCGACACGATGGACACTTCACACTCGACAAAATAGAAAAAACACATGCGACACACAAACGACGACTTGACATGCGAGTTGTAAAAACTCGCTAATGTCTTGACCGACACAAACCACATTGTGATACACCATTCAAACACACACACAAGCACTGGATAGCAATGGCATAGACTCACAATTCATTCCATGCCATGCATGCACACACACAAACAAGGACGACAAGCCGAGTGCAAGCCATAGGGTTGCACCAACAGTTCTGTCCCTGGAGATCTGCAGGCCAAGGTAGTGGCGCAGCTCTCGTAGGTTAGTGCTGGTGTGTCTCCTCAGCAGCTCGGCCTTCACGGAGGCCAGTGCATCTCTGTCTGCAGCAGCGAAGACCAGGTCATCTACGTAGACAAGGATGTAGAACGGAATCTAGCGAGCACGAACGAAGAGTGAAGGGTCTCCAGAGGACAGAAAGAACTGCAGGTCAGCTAGCGTAGCACGCAGCATGTCTTGCCACTCACGGGGCGCCAGTCCCAGGCCGTAGACTGGGCGTCGGAGGAGCCACTGGGTCCCAGGAGGGAAGGTACTGGTGAAGCCATGTGGTCGGCGCAGGTAGACCTGCTCGTGTAGGCTACCCTGAAGAAAAGCAATGGAGAAGTCTAGGGAGTGGAGCTCGTAGTCACGGTGTATTGCTACGTATAGCGGAGCTCAAAGAGTAGTCATCTTTGGGGTCGGGTCAAATGTCTGAAAGAAGTCCACCCCCTCTCGCTGAATGAACCCTCTAGCCACATAGCGACCCTTGAAGACAGGCAGCTCTCCTGGGAGGCGCTTCGGCCGTCGGCCGTCGACTACGTTCACCCCAAGTGGGGGAACTCCGTCGACATAGGTGCCGGTGGATCTCTTAGAGGCCATCTCCAGCTCCATGGCAGCTATCCACTGAGAGGCCCAGGGTCCCTAGGTCGCCTCAGCGTAAGTGCGAGGGGTCGGGATGTCAAAGGCGTCTGGGTCACCCTCATGAACTAGCAGCATAGAGCAGAGATGGGGAGCAGCCTCGGACAGGAAAGCAAGCTCGTACTGCCTGTCCTCTATGACGTCACTGCCAAGGGGAGAAGCACCCATGACGGACGGAGGAAAGACAGGTTCAGAGACCAGAGCGGTGGCGTAGTCAAGGTGGCGGGAGCGACAAGAGCATCAAGACTCGAGAGAGGAACAGACAGGTTGGTAACGAGGGAGGCAAGGACCCGAGGAACAAGAGGACGAGCAGCAAGAAGGAAGTCAGACAGAGGGGGAGGCGCGACAGTGAGCAACGACAGAGGAGGCGAAGGCAGAAGAGGAGGACGAGACACATGGGAACGAAGCAACATAGGGTGAGAACGCTGAATAGGGGAGACAAGACGAGCACGAGAGGGACGGCGAGACGAGATAGGGACGGAGGTGTCAGGTCAGGAAACAGATGATCAGTAAAAGGAGGGGAACGAGGTGGGAAACAGGCGTAGGACGAGTCCAATGGAGGAAACACAGGACCGTGAACAGGAAGGGGAGGAGGCGGCGGGGGAGGCGCAGGCGAGCGGTCAGGGGAGGGAAGGCCGAGCATGCGAAGGGCGGACACCGGTGGCGACTGCTGCTGCTGCTGCTCGACGCCGACACCTGGACTGCCAGCTGCACCGCAGCTACTGCCAGAACACTCCACTCCAGCACCCCCAAAATGAGAACCCTCTCGAGCACCGGTGCTACCCCCAAGCCTGCCGGGACAAGCCACGACAGGAACTCCAGGACCAGCACCCTCCTCAACGCCAGCACCCCCCGAGGCCACGAACGTCTGCTGCTGCTGCGACGGCGGCGGCAGCTGCGGCGGTGGGGGCGGCTGCTGTGGAGGCGGTGACGGCTGCGGCGGCAGCGACTGCGACAGCGGAGGAGGAGAATTCGGGGGAGAGATAGGTGGCAAGAACTGTGCCGCAGGGCCACCACAGTCAGCCGACTACTCGACTGGGACAACCGACGTGAGACATACCAGACGGAGCAGGACTGGGAGGAAGATGAGCAGAGGCTATAGGGGGAGTGGGGACCAAAAACAGGGGAGGGAAATCGGGAGACTTCGGTGGGGAAAGCGGTGGTAAAAGGAGTCTGATTCGTCGAAAGTGGCATCACGGGAGTGAAAGAAGCGGTGAGACGGCGGGTGGTAAAGTGCGGAGTCCAGGGGGCAACCGAGGAAGACACAGGGGACAGTGCGTGCAGTGAGCTTGTCCGTGCCAGAGGCACGAACGTGAGCGAGGCAGCCCTAGACGTGGAACGTGGACGCTTTTCCAGGGAACCCGGTCCAAAGAAGGGTCGACAAAGCCTGCGGCCGCTGGGAGCGCGAACAGAGGTTGAGCGGGTGAGCGGCGTATTGCACTACAAACGGCCACATAAAATGTTGTGCACCGGCATGGATCATGGAGGCATGAGCCACCTCCATGACCAAGCCGATGCGTCGCTCAGCGACCCCATTCTGCTGCGGGGAGTGCAGTAGGGTGTACGTTTGGGTGATGCCCTCCGCATGTTAGAACAGTCCAAGTCGACCAGACTCCAACTCGCCGTCACGGTCGGAGTGGAGACACAGCATAGGGAGACCGTGGTGGAGGCGCGCAGCTACGACCCATGGGATAATAACGTCGGGCACGTCGGCATTCCGCTCCAAGGGAAACACCGAGGTGTAGAGCGTGTAGTCGTCAATGAGCACTAGAAAGTAGCACTCGCGACGCGGTCCAGGGACTGGGGCTGGGCCCCAGACGTCCAGGTGGAGGGTCAGGAGGGGTGCGGTAGCAGGACGAAGCGAGGAGTGAGGAGCCCGGCGGAGCCGGCCCTCGACGCAGGGTGTGCTCGGCGGCGCATGCGAGGGAGGGAGGGTAGGAAGTGACGTAGGGAGACCTGGGACGAGATTGTGCTGGGACATGTGACGCAGACGCAAGAGCGCAGGGTGACCTAGGCGGTGGTGCCACAGAAGCGACGGGTGAGTGAGCGACCGACACGAGCATGCAGCGGCGACCTGGGTAGACGCAGGACTCGGGGAGGACGCGCCCAGTAGGGGAGAAGCAGTGTCCAGCGTAAAGAGGCCATACACCAGGTCCCGGGGGAACGTCGCAAGGGGGGAACCTGAGGAGGCCTCGGTACAGATGGCGTACTGCTCGTGACCTGGGAACGTAGTGGTGACGCTAAGGTTCTGAAGAAAGCTGACAACGACTAAGTTCCGGGAGAACGAGGGTATGTGCAGGCCTGTAAGGGAACTCGAGGGGATCTCTTGACAGGGAAGGGTAGTGTAGCTGCGAGCAACTACAAGACCAGAGGAGGGGTCAGCAAGTGAGACAGCGGCTGGCGTGGCAAGCGGCGTAAGTGCAGCGTGGTTGTGGAAGAAGCAGGCAGACGCGCCGGACTAGGCAAAGCAAACGGTCGTATGCATGACGCTGCAGGGGTCTCTGTACTACACACATGTGCTACGCGAGAACACAGGGTAATATTATCCGGACACACTAGAAGCGTCAGCATACAGAGAATGCAAGGCAGAACTAATCTGATCCATGTCTAATTCAAAAACAGGCACACCGTGGCGCAGCAGACTGGGCCAGTCAGGGAGGTCCCGGGCCAGGCCGAAGCGGCGACGGAAGAGGTCGTAGAGGCGGCGAAAGCAGCGGGCGATCAGTTGCGGACGACGGCCCACAGTGCCGTGGAGGGGCCCGGTCTGGAGCTGGTATAGGCAGCCCACAGCACCGAAGCCGCCGGTAGAAGACGAGCTGCGAGGACCGCCACCTTGGCCACCCCCTCCAGGGGCTCCTGGCCACCCTGGTGGGAGGTGGGCCCACGGCTGCTGTGGCTGCTGCTACTGCTGCGGCTGCTGATGCGGCTGTTGCAGCTGCTGCTGTTCCTGGACGACTGCCCCAGCCCCCTCGTCGGAACCACTATCGCCGCCACCACCACCACGCCCTCCCTTGGGGCCACGACGGCCCCGACGTTGTCGTTGCTGCTGTGGAAATGCCGCCGCTGTGGTCTCAGCAGTATGAGCAGCAGTAGCGACCGCAGTAGAAACGTCAGCGTACGTGCACTGGGAGGGAGCACAACCTTGAAAGATAGGGACTGCCGCAACACCGCTCGACTGAGCGATAGTGCGCTGGCGAGTCTCTATCTCAGAAAGGGCAGCGACAAAAACGGTCAGGGTGAGGTCACCAGGGTGCTGGCTAAGGAAGTGTTCGCGTGCAGTAGCTAAGCGGTCGGGCAGGTGCATAGCAATAAGGTACAGGGTAGCACAGAACGGAGGGGGGAAGGCATTGAGCTAGGCAGTAGTGCTAGTAGCGCGATGGCTAGTCTCTAGTGCACGGAGGTGAGTGGCGAGATCAGCGATAGTGGGGAAAGCAGAGAGATCGTGGAAGAGCATGGGGAGGATCAGGTGTCCAGCTGAGGTGGAGGCACGCGTGGAGTAGCGTGCAACTACTGCATCTAAGAAGTCTTTGGCATTCACGATAGCAATGAAACGCGGACGCTCAGAAAAGGGAAGTGAATGACTAATGGCAAGCTGCGCTACAGCATCGCGAGAATCCCAGACAGCGCGAGTTAGTGCCGTAGCAGCAAAGGACTCACTCTTAGCAATGGTGGGGTCAGCAGGGAGGGGATCAGGCGCGGAGGGGCGGGTAAGCAAGCCATCAACATGCATAGCCAGGGAGTGCCCATCCTAGCGCTGACCTGTCAGGTGCCGGCGAAGATCAACAAGCCAGGCGCCGAAGTCGATCGCGTGCCCCTCCGCATCCAGACGTAGCATGGTGTCCGCCATCACGAAATCACAGCGGCACCGGGACACAGCGTTACAGGGGCACAGGGACACAGCGGGGCAGCGGCACTGGGGCACAGGTACTCAGCTGCACGGCAATACAGCGACATGGGGGCAAGACTCACTGGAATAGGGACCGGGCGCACGAGGAGCCGTAGGGCGCGCAAGGGGGCCGAGGCGCACGAGGGGCCGGACAGGCGGTAGGGGCCGGCTAGGCAGTTGAGGGACCGGCTGCGGCGCTAGAAGGGGGACCGGCTAAGCTCGAAGGGCCGGCTAGGCACGAGGGGGGCGGCTGGGCGTGAGGGGCCGGCTAGGGCGCTAGGGGGCGGCTGGGCGTGGGGTGTCGGCTGGGCGCGAGGGGTCGGCTAGGGCGCGAAGGGCCGGCTAGGGCGCGAGGGGCCGGCTGGGCGTGCGAGGCTGGCTGGGCGCGAGGGGCTGGCGACGGTGCGAGGAGCCGACTTGGGCGTGAGGGGCCGGCTATGGCGCGAGGGGCCGGCGACGGCGTGAGGGGCCGTCTAGGGTGCGAGGGGCCAGCTAGGGCGCGAGGGGCCGACTAGGGCCCGAGGGGACGGCGATGACGCGAGGGGCCGGCTAGGGCCCGAGGGGGGCGGCTGGGCGCGAAGGGCTGGTTGGGCGTGAGGGGCTGGCGAGGGCGCGAAGGGCCAGCTAGGGCGCGAGGGGCCGGCTAGGGTGCGAGGGGCCGGCTGGAATGCGAGGGGCCTGGCTAGGGCGCGAGGGGCCCTATATAGTATTCTGCGCTTTACTCTGAGTTATAATTCATAACAGCTGGTATCAGAGCTACGTTCCTGCCCATTAGGTTTCCGGTAGGGGAGCAGACCCTATCGGGGAAGGGGGCGGAAGGATTCTGATGGCGAGCGGACGTCGCGGAAATTAATTGCGCGGGTGTCGCTGATGCCGTTAGATCGTGTCCGATGGACGGCTGGGATTGGCCGGTCCTCCCCTTCCCTGGTCGTAGACGGAATTATTTACCGTCGAAGAGTGGACGACGTTTTCGCCGTGTTTTTTCGGGTATGTTCGTTAGAGCTTTCGTAATTTTCGTGTGTTCGTACGGAGTCTTCGGATTGGCTTCTGACAAAAGCGAAGGCTTTGTCATGAGGAGACAAGTGCACGGGAGTCCTCAGGCGGCCGGGAGTTGGTTGTCAGGAGCGCGCGGGGTGGCGAAAATGACGGGATGTACGGCGATGTACGTTTGGCACGCCATGCAGCGGCAGGGTAAATTGTAGCTGTGTCGCGGGTCCCGGCGTTTCTGGCAGGCTAGTTGCAGGCGATGGACAGGACTTTGACGCTATTTCGGCAATGGGCGGATCCGACAAATTCGGAACGACACGATCGCACGAAGTTGTGTGGGTGTGCAGTTGTGTGGGAGCGGTTGAGATTAACGACCTCGGCGCTATACACTACGACGGCCTGGAGGTGATGAAGCTGTGCTGGAGTGAGTGTACTCAGTGAGGGCGACTTCCCCCGTGGGGAGGCGTTTTTTCGTGGACCAGCGATTCATACCCCCAGGATCAACGGAAATGGAGGCCACCACCCCTGGGTGTGTATTAAGTGTTTTCCACCGGTTGGTGAATGCGTTAACTGTCAGGAGTTGAAGCAGTGGAGAAGAACGACGGGAGTACTAGAGCAGATGGGTTAGCGGCGTTCTGGCTGCTACTCGCTCAGCTAAGTCACCCTAAAATCACCATTCCCACCAGGTAGCAGTGTCGACTTATTAATCGACGGCATCTGGACGAATAAGGGGGGTGAACCTGCAAACTACACTGTGCTGATGGAGTGTCCCCGAAAAATTAGGAGTTACTGTTGTAGTGGAGCTGAGGGAGTTTACCTGGTGCAGCAGAAGGAGGTTCCGACTTTTGCGGGTGTAGTTGGACGAGTTTCCGACGGAGGCGGGAGCTGTCTAGCAGTCAGTAGGCGAGCTCGTTAAAGCTCCTCTGACTAGAAGCGTGCGCACTCCTATCTCTACGGATTCTCCTAGTTAGTTAAGCAGCAGCGAAGCGGTTTTTGGGTCACCTGCAGCAGTCACGAGATGGGTGAACGTCTGCACGGCCAGCTGGACTGGGGTACCGAAGTATTTTAGAGTTGGGTAACAGCTGGGAGGAGATCGACGGCGTATGATGTGCATTGACCCTGATCGACGGCCAAAACATCATACCGAGGCGGTGGAATCTGGTAAACCCTAAGATAAAGGGTTCAGTTCATGCGTACAGCTTGTGGAGAAACCGTGGGGGCGCTGCTAAAGGACGCTGTCACGCCTGGGCATTTTGACGGTTAATTGTGAAGCAGAGTTACGGCATTTACTACGTATCAAGTGGTTCCGACATTTTCGGCGCGTTTGAGGAGCAGCTCAAGAGTTTACAGCTGGATTTGTGCCCGCCATCTTTAGGGGTACGAGCGACATCAACCGACATTTGCGGAGTGTTTTGGTTATATGAAGCAGAGAGGGAGCAGTAGCAGTTTCGGCTCTTCCCGAAATTTTCGGCGTGTACGGACAAAGAAGCTGATGCAGCTGGCGTCATTTGAAATCAGGTTATGTTCGAGGATATTCACGGGAGAGGTTCGGTACAGATCACAGGTCATCATCTTCGTCGTCAGCCTCTCGCCACTACCCGCTACCACCTCCATTCTCAATTTGCCTGACAGTGTAAACACGACCCCACCGCATCATCGCCACCCATCAGGAGCAGTATCGGATTTACATGAAATTTAGCAGCAGTACTTTGGAGCTGTGTTGGGGCCAGCTCGCAAGCAGTGTTTGACTTTTGGAAACAAAAAAGAAAAAGAAAAAGAAAAAGAAGAAGAAGAAGAAGAAGAAGAAGAAGAAGAAGAAGAAGAAGAAGAAGAAGAAGAAGAAGAAGAAGAAGAAGAAGAAGAAGAAGAAGAAGAAGAAGAAGAAGAAGAAGAAGAAGAAGAAGAAGAAGAAGAAGAAGAAGAAGAAGAAGAAGAAGAAGAAGAAGAAGAAGAAGAAGAAGAAGAAGAAGAAGAAGAAGAAGAGTTCGTACGGGAGTCTTCTCAAGCATTCGTTGCGGAATTTTCAGCGGCAGTGTGGGATTATTTCAACGTCCCTTGGGCATTGGGTTTTCTGGAGATCTACCTGGGAAATTGGGAGCTGTTTTCTTTTGGAGGGGGGAGAAGGGCAGCTGTGCTGCAATTTTCTGACGACCTTTCCGGCGTGTTCCATTAACCAATTTCGACCGACATTCGTCATCGTTACGCATTCGCGCTTGATTTCGTCACTTCGTTGATGAAGTTCGCTGAATTTTGTGGGACACGGATGCGTGCTCTCGCATGTGACTCGAACGACATCGCATTTGACGAACGGGTTATTCATTTTCATCGACCATCACGTTCTTCGCCCGTCGTCATTTCAAGAAATTCAGCCGCCAGGCGCCATCATCAATCGACCACTCGACGTTTTCACTGTTCATTGTCTTTCCGCTGGAGTATTTACCCTTGCCCATTTGGTCACCAGAAGAGTTCGACCATCTTCGACGGCCAATATTAAAAGCGATCGTTTCGACGCTTTCTAACCATCGATTTCATTTCGGCCTCAAGACCTCGTCAGGCCGGTGTAATCATTATGCTCGTCACAGAACTGAAGACTTACAGTCACTTCGGCGATTAATTTAGATAAAGGGTTCGACTTTGATAAAGGGAGTGCCTTTCTTTTAGAAGGTGGGAGAGTATAAGGAATTACGATTCCTTACTGAGGCTCGCCACAGCGAGTACCGCGAACAGTGCGGGTCCGCAGGCTCGGCCCTTGGTTATCGCGCCAAACCAGCCCCCGTCGACCTTTTCGGCCCCAACCTGACCCCGAGTTGCGCCGAACCCATTGTGACCCCATCACCCTCGGACGAACGAGCCCTTGACTGATCCAACCCTCGACATTTCAACCTGATCAACTCGCACTATATAAGCCCTAGGTCTCATTACTCAGTAGAACATTGTAATCACGTTCCCTTATAGTATTCTGCGCTATACTCTGAGTTATAATTCATAACATCGAGCGTCCCGAGTTACGTCAATTTCGCGCGCGTGTCCTTGCGAAATCCAAACGAGGTTAAAATAGGGTTACTTTTCACGAAATGAATTGAGTATGAATTATTTGGACCCGCCCTAAGTGAATCGCCCCTAACCTTGCAGAGTCGTCACGATTCAAAACGGTACATCAAGGCGTCACGATTCTTTGAGCGATGGAAAACGATACACTTCGGTAAATCTGCTTTTGGCTGACCTTTCTGCGGGGAGTGTTGTTCCTGAGAGTGCGGTCTGAAGTTTGGCCGAGTTGAAGTTTGGCCGACCGACTCGCCACGTCAGCGAAAGTTTGGCCAAAGTTTGAGGTTTTGGTTGGCAAAAGTTGTGGTAGGTGAACTTTGGCCAACCTTTCTGCGAAAAACTAGGCGACCAGGCTGCGACATTTGCGAACGGAACCCCATCGCGCCAAATCAAATCGACAGGCGATTCGCAGAACGATATGCGACTGAACACTACCTGGTCGCAGAGGACTGCGACACCTGACGGCCAACTTCCAGATAATTCTGGGAAAGTTGTCCTGAAAAACAAATCACCAAATTTCCACCAGAATAAAACGTTAAAACCATTGTGCCAAGCATTTCAACGAAAGGTAGGTTGGTTAGGTGGCAAGACGGGATTGGCTTTCAGGCAGCACTTCCACGGATCTTCCAACCAAAGATATGCAACTCGAAGACGTTTACACGCGGTTTTTAAGGCCATCTCCTTCTGGTTGGGGTGTTGATGAAGGCTTTGGTGAGGAAGGGTGGAGCATTCTCAGTTTGACGGCTGTTCGCGCGCTGGGCAGGTTGGTGCTGATTTTGTGGCTTGGTCGACGTCACATTTCTTTGGCGTGGCCGGCCAAGTATGCAGAAACCAGGTTTCGCCCTTGGTCGCAACTGTTCGTGGGTCCCAATCGCACGAATTCTGGCCGGCAATGTGTGGTAGGGGCTGGTTGGCCAAAGTTCGAAGCGCACGGCCAAACATTGCAATGTGCAATGCCGACGTGGCGAGTCGGTTGGCAAAACTTCAAAGTTCGGCCAAACTTCAGAACGCGGCCTGATATTTACAGCCATCCTCGGCTCGACGGAAAACGAGGAAAGGTTCGCAAACCGGCCGTGTAGGGAAAACGCGAGCTTCGTTGAGGGCCAGACCTGGTACAGTGCGTGTCAGCGACGATTACGAACCTGACACAAGCCGCGTCGATTCCTCGGGTCAAGTGACTCGACGCGGTATCATACGCACAGACATCAGTTGCTGATGTGCACTCAACACCTCATCCCGCACGCCATTCCCAGCACAACAGAATTTTGCGCAGCCAGGTGGTCGGAGCGGAGAGCTCCACCTCTGCACTGCACCACCGCATTCCATCACGCTGGCGGGCCGACATTCGAGGGCTTGCGCCCAAGCAGTCGTCAAACAGAAATCATTGGCGTGCAGCAATATCGTTGACTAGGTCAGCGAAGAGATCAACGCTGCATCTTGAGGTTTGACCAGAAGTCTTTCCCTGGCTGGGTTGCCTGTTCCGTCTTGCGATTTCGTTCGTTGGCGTCAAAATTCAAGATTCAAGATTCAAACTCCCCCACCCCACTCCTCCCCCCAAGCCACCACTCAAGACCAGAGATCGGGATACTGTAGTTGAGCCTGCTAGGTGTCGCTCAGGCCAAGATATTTCCCAGGTTCAGCATAAACCCCCTGCAATAATTGAACCTGGCATTGGTTTTCTTCGTATTGCTTTCGGAAGCCACAAGCGCACGCTAAGCCCGCTCATCCAAGAGCCCTTTTCACTTCTTTCGTTAGCTCACTCATCAAAACTCTCGTCTGCCATTCATCACCATCTTGACTAGTTCGTTCAGGCTCCCATACTTATCACATCAGCAAACTTATCCACGACCACGCGCCAACCCAACTCGTCGATCCACAGCCGTTCTCTAACCTGTGAACTCGTCTCACCATGACTACCTTTCGTCCTGTCGAGGAGCTCCTTGCCGAGTATGAGATGCACGAGGAGCTCGGAACCGGAAAATTCGGGATGATCAGGCGATGCACGCATCGCGCGACGGGAAAAGATTTCGCGTGCAAGCGCGTCTCGGGGCAGCCGGACGCTCTGCGAGCCGCGGCCAACGAGATCCGCGCTCTTTCCGTCATGGCCGGATGCAGACACGTCATCTCCTTCCATGCCGTCTTCCGTAACCCTAAATCCAACGCCCTGTACATGATCATGGATCTCGCTACTAACGGGGATCTTCTGGGGCTCGTGCAAGAGCACGGCGTTTTGCCGGAGTGGGAAGCGCGGCAGCTCTTCAGGGGTTTGGCGGAAGGAGTGAAGGAGTGCCACGATCGCAACGTCATGCATCGCGATATCAAACCGGACAACGTGCTTCTCTTCCCGCGAACGGCCGCCTCGGATGATGCCGCTGCATCCCCGCTACAAGAAGCTCCGAAATCCCTTTACAACCCCCCTCAGTCGCCCTCGTCAAATACACCCTGCTGGATTTCCCAAGCATATGCGACGGGTGATCCAACCCAATACGACTTTGCTGGGCCGAGCAACCCTCCCTCTCCCACCGGCCCGCTGTCTCCCAACGTTCCTCCATCGCCGCGACAACCCGGCCAGGACCGGTTTGTTCTGCCACAAGCCGACGCGCGGGAAACAGAACTGGTTGCGAAGC
This sequence comes from Closterium sp. NIES-67, assembly GCA_027943415.1. NCBI lineage: Eukaryota > Viridiplantae > Streptophyta > Zygnematophyceae > Desmidiales > Closteriaceae > Closterium > Closterium sp. NIES-67. The sequence continues at coordinate 16,950 of BQMB01001727.1, read as the reverse complement.
TCGCGGATTTCGGGAGCTCGGTGGTCGTGAAGCAGTGGCAACGCACTCAGGGATTTGTGGGGAGTGTTCCGTATGCTGCACCGGAGGTTTTGGCGGGAAAGAATTACTCATTTTCGGCTGACGTGTGGAGTCTTGGCGCGACGCTCTTTGCGATGCTCTCCGGCAGTTGGCCCACGGTGATCAACGGTCGACATTCGTCTAAGGACTGGGAGATGGCATGCTGGATGTCCGTGTCTTACCGGGCGAAGACTCTCATCGGTCGGATGCTGTTCGCGGACACAAATCGACGGCCGACGATCGACGAAGTACTGGCAGATCCATGGCTTTGTAGCTGCCCTACCCAGCGTCTGTCGTTTCGTGAAGAAGCACGGCTTGCCGCCATGGCCCTAGGCGTTTCTAGTAGCTCTACTACTACGAATGCTAGTGGTGGTGGCTCATCCCACCAATCCCAAGGTCATACTGCTGCACGAATGATGCTGCCTCTTCCACAGCCTCGCTCAACCCTGGCCTCACGGCTGCTCCCTCAGCGATGGTTGCGAACTCACGACCTCCAATAACAATGTAACCACCTCATTTTTTTGCAACAGTTTCTCCATCTTCCGTCGCTGGAAAACGCTGGGTGCTAGAATGGAAATATTAATCCATGGAGCTATTTTTTTAGAAGCGTAACGTTGCAATAAATCATGTTGTGGATTTTGTACATGAGCTATTTGTGGAGACCTGTTATCATCCGATCCAACTAATGCTAATTCAGCTAATTTTTTCCGCGCTGAATCGTTCAATAGGAACGAGCCTGGTTTCACCGCCACGAGTGTCGTGGCTGGGCAACGAAATCACCACGGCTCCACCACACCACTCCATCCAGGCACCCCAGGTGCAGCAGCAGATGTCTGTCTGTGCAGGTTGAAGAGCAGAAGTGATCCCGGCACTGCTCCAGCCTCCTACAACTGCTGTTTATAGGCGCAGACCCGTGCGGAGGTCCAAGCTCGTCTGTTTATGGCATCAGCCATTACGCTGCCGGTACTGCTTCAGTGATCCGCGGCGTTTTTTAGCCGGACCGCTGCCGCTTGCGAAGGGCGACGACGCGGCCTAGTAGTCATGCATCGACGAAAGCCCGTCGCGTCCCTCGTTTCGCACGTGATCGCCGCCGCTTCCCGCCAAAACTACCAGCGCGGCTGTGGCGGCGACTCCGCTCCTCTGCGGAGGCTCGTTTCTGGGTCGAATCATGCCGAATCTTCGATTCAGCCTCGGCGAGAAGGCTCGGGACTGGCGACGGCAGTTGGATCAGGGTCTAGCCTAGGAGCTGGTTCGGTGAGGGGTTTGTTGGAGGATGCTAGAGCTGGATCGGGTGCACGTTCGGTATCTGGTTCGGACGCGGATTTTAGATCTGGGGATGTAGCAGGCTCGGCAACAGGTTCGGGAGTACGCTCGTCAGCTGCTTCGGCAGCAGGCTCGGCATGGGGCCTGAGATCTGCGGCGGGAGGATCGGTGCGAAGAAGATACGCGAGAGCAGGTGTGGTTTCCTACTTGCCTGGTAAAGGCGGACGCTCCTATGGATCTATCAATGGTCTGGCGGGAAGTGCGGCGTGGAATGCGGCGGGGAGTGCGGCGAGCAGTGTGGCGGAGAGCGGGGGGGCGATGGCGGGAGTTGAGGTGCGGCGGGTGAACGCCGCGACGGGGCTGTTCGGGTACGAGGAGCTGAGCGAGCCCAAGGGATTTCACCGTATGGCCGCTGACGCCATCGCCAGGTGGGTGCTTGCGCTTGCTTGACTCTCTCCCCCTCTTCCTCCCTCTCCCCTCTTCACCCGCCTCCCCCTTGGCTGTTTGGGTACGAGGAGCTGAGCGAGCCCAGGGGCTTCCACCGCATGGCTGCTGACGCCATCGCCAGGTGGGTGTGTGTGTGTGTGCGTGTGTGTATGTGTGGGCAAGAGCCTCCGTGCTTGCTGTGCTGCGCTGTGCTGACAGAACGGAGGCTCTGCTGCGGGAGGTAGCAGCAGCAGCTGCACCGTCTCTGTTTCTCTCCCCCCCCTTTTCCCCCAATTTTACCTTTCCCATCCGCCGTATCTACCCCCCTTCTCCCGCGGTGTGCTGCCAGAACGGAGGCTCTGCTGCGGGAGGTGGCGGCAGCGCCGCCGTCTCTGCGCACCGTGTGCCTGCTGGACGAGATGAGCGACAATGTACGTGCCTTGAAGGGCCGTGTAGGTGGCTGGAAGGGCAGTGTAGGTAGACATGCGCAAAACCGGGTAATTACCCGACCCGACCCAGTTTTGCCCTACCCGGGGTCGGGTCCGGGTCAGGACGGGTCGGGTAATTTCCGGGTAATCTCTGGAGGTCTATTACCCGGCCCGGCTTTTTAGTACCGGGTAATTGGATACCCGTGTGGCGGGTCGGGTATACCCGACCCGCTTTTAATTGAAGTCGGGTATTATTACCCGGTTACCCCTAGATGGCTGTAAAGTCACCATTAAATGCTACTTTTTGGTAGAAGCTGCTGACTGAGAATGTGTCTCAAAGTCCTGCCACTGCTGTTTTGTGTTTTAGGGGAATGATGCAAGTCGTTTGGGCGTGGCAGCTAAAAAGCCACCGAGTCGTCCTTTGCCTATTTCGTTCCAATATCTTTCCTTAAAAACTAGGAGCGGTTTGTAGAAGGCCAGCCGCGGAATGCTCCTAGGTGCATCTGAGGGTGGGCTTAGGTAGATCGCAACTGCGAAATAAAAAAATAGCGGGAAATTTGGACCTTATGGTCGAAATTTCCCAACCAGTGCGGAAAATGTCGCTCTGGGTTCTGTCGGGTAATCTCTCGACCTGGAATCGGGTCGGGTACCTGCGACTCGACGGGTAACGAATTACCCGACCTTTTGGGTAATTCTCGGGTACCGGGTATGCATTACCCGGCCAAAGTACCCGACCCAACCCGGCCGGGTACAGGGAATCCTATTACCCGACCGGGCCAGAATGTCGGGTCGGGTCGGGTACCCGCGACCTGACGGGGTAAAATGCTCAAGTCTAAGTGTAGGTGCTCTTCCCTTCTCCATCTCTCTTCATCTGGCTACCATCCCCCCCGCACCTGCTCTCTCTCCCCCCCACCCTCTCCTGCCACCTCTTTCCCCCTCCTGTCCTTCTCTTCTCCCTCCCCCCATCCCAATCCAACCAGCTGTGTCGAGTACTAGACGCAGCAGAGCTCTGTCGCAACGTGCACCCTAACAGGCAAGCACACTTCCCACCTTCTATCCTGAATGTTGTCCTGATGTGATGTTTGCTTTTGGGGTGGTATCAAGTGCCCATGGCTTTACTGCCCATGGCTTACTACTGCTTGTGTAACTCACGCACTGCTATATGGCGACCCTTGTGCCGAGTGTGTGAGCCTGCACTGTGACGCACTGATACTACAAGGTGCATGCTGACAGTGACTGCGGCTGCATTGTGCTGCATGCAGGGAGTTTGTGGAAGCCGCCAACGAGGCGTTCGTCAAGCTGTCAACGTATGTGCAGGTGAGCCCTGGGTTGCGGTGCTTTGGACCGTGGGCTGTGCGGTGCGGTGCGGTGCTGGCATGAGAGCAGCAGTACAGGTCATATGCCCTGAGAGCCCGGGGGGCGACGCGAGAGATTTCGCTTACAACGAATACGGGCCGTACGGTAGGGGCAACGTGGACTAAAGGATTTTCCCAGGAAATGGGGCGGTGTTTTTTGTGTACTGTGCATGGGCGGCTTGACTGGCGTATGCAGCGATTGAGGAAACGTCGCAGCGTCGCAAGTCTCTCCACCTGTGTATCAACTTCGCGTTTCAAGCTGGTCCCTCGATAACCTAGGGGTCACCCAGCGTAATCCGAGTTTGCCCAAGACTTCCTGGCTGGGTAGCTCTAAACTTTTGACTGTTTTTGCAGGCATGAGTTTCGCCCTGATCAGAATGTGCCACTCCTGACAATGACAGGGGAGCCATTTGTAGGGGTGTGAACTTCTACATTAAAATTTTCAGGGTAAGTCCATCCCCTACTCAATACTCGGGCGTCGAAATTTCACCCTGTTTTTCTTGACGAAGCAGTGTAATTGCCCTCACTTCCACAGGCCTGGTTTCAAAATAATAACAGATTCATTGACGCGCTCTTGGGTGCGTTCCTATTGGTTGTGGTTTGACGGATTTTCTATTTCCTATTGGTTGTGGTTTGCAGTCGTAATCCTACTGGACCGTCAGCGATCTGCTGGAATTTTTTTTTTCGACATTGGTTGGCGAGCCTGACACATCTGGATTTTCAGAGGCTCGCCGACCACTAGGCGTGGTCGCTCTGAAAGCACAGGAGAAAATGATTGGACGGTCTTACATCATCCGACTTGACTGTCATATTTACTGTTCAGTTGAGACGGGTACACTTTGCTTACAAGGAGAGGTCCTTAAGGATAAAATGCCTATGAGATACTCCCGGGCGTAAAAGGAAGTCGCTCTCAGGGCATATGACCTGTACTGCAGTGTATCACGCCAGTCCACGTGGAATATCATGTAGCTGAATTGGTTTTTGAGAATTCTCAAAAAGCAATGCGCCTCCTAGTCTAGGTGGCTCGTGTGTGTCACTCGTGACCCACCCCATCCCATTTCTCCCCACGCCTTCTCCTCCCCACGCCTTCTCCTCCCCACGCCTTCTCCCCACGCCTTCTCCTCCCCACGCCTTCTCCTCCCCATGCCTTCAACTCCAACCAGCAGCTCTACCGTCTGCTAGTCATACAGATTCTGAGTTGACTCAACACTCCCTTCTCCCTGCAACACTCCCTTCTCTCCCCATTTTTTTCTCTCCCCTCTTTTTCCTCTCCCCCTTGCCCCTCCCTCCCCTCCCCAGGCCCTCAACTCCAACCAGCAGCTCTACCGCCTGCTAGTCGCTGCCATCCAAGCAATGCCGCCCGCCGCCTCCACCTCGCCCTCCTCTCTGCCGCCCGCCGGGAAGTCTCAGCAGTCGCAGCAGCAGGGGGCTGGGAGGGCTGGGGGGGGCGAGCGGGAGGAGGTGTTGCGGGAGGCCCATCGGGTGGCGCAGCTGCTGCGGCTGGACTTTGAGCGAGGGGGCGTGCACCTGCCGGATGGTGAGGGAAAGGGTTAGGAGCCAGGGTCTAGGGTTGGATTCTAGGGTTTAGGGGCCGGTGCTTGAGTTGCGACTCTTGGACTTTGTGCAAGGGGGCTTGCGCCTGCTGCCTGATGGTGATGCTGAAGAGTTAAGGTGGTTTGGTGCTCGTTTTTCTGACTGCCCTGCCCGGCACTGTGAGAAAGGGAGTGGCATATCCCTGATGGTGATGCTAGCGTCTTTCAGTGCTGCTGCCTGTTCGGTTTACCTCTCTCAATCCCGCCTCGTTTCAGTCTGCCACCTCCCCTTCTCCCCTTCGCCGGTCATTCCCCCCCTTTCCCGGGCTTTCTTCTTCTTTCTCTTGGATGTGTGGCTGTGAGCAGATCGCAGGGAGGAGGTGCAGCGACTGACGGGAGAGATTACCCGCACCTCAATAGAGTAAGTGAGAGAGGACAAGGGTGGGTGAGTGAGAGAGGGCGCAAGATTGTGTACATGGAGGGAGTAACAATATCCCTGCTTTTCTCTCGGTTCTCATCCCTGCTGCTTCTCTCCATTACCATCCCTGCTCCATCCAACATTCACTCAGACGCAGCATCTGCATCTGCCTCTGCCAAGGTGTTTCCTGAGGCCACTCAACCCACTTCCTACCTCCGCTCTGCCAGGTTCAACGCCAACTTTCACTCTGACTCGTCCTCCATCGAGGTCTTTCCTTGCAGCTTCCTCCCGCTGCGCACTCAGAAGAGTATCTCGTTGCCGCCCACCTTACCCTCCTCCCTTCCCCTGCTCCCTTCCCCTCCTCCCCGTTCCCCTCCTCCCCTCCTTTCCTTCTCCGCTTCTCCCCCCCCCTCTCTCTGCCAGGTTCAACGCCAACATCCACTCTGACTCGTCCTCCATCGAGGTCTTTCCCCGCAGCTCCCTGCACGCCCTCCCCCCCAACGTGCACGCCATGCTGCAACCCATCCAGCGCAGCAAGGCCACCTCCACCAGTGGCAGCAGCAGCAGCAGTAGGAGCAGCAGTGATGGTGGTAGGAGTAGCGGTAGTTTCAATAGTGATGCTGTGACGGGCGGCTCGTTTGCCGATAACAGTGCTGGCAGCTGTACAGACACCAGTAGGCCAGGACCTGGTGCCACTGCGAGCAGCAGTAGTAACGACGGAGAGGGAGCAGAATGCAGGGAGAAAGTGGGTAATGGGGGCAATGCTAGCTGCAGCAGCAGCAGCAGCAGCAGCAGCAGCAGCGGCAGCGGCGGCGGCGGCAGCAGCAGCGGTACCAATTCTGGAGCGCCCAAGGACCTTGGTTACCGGGTGTTTTCAGACCCGTTGGTTACGTCCTCCGTGCTCAAATGGGTGGATGACGAGGAGGTGCGTAACCTTCCCTCTCCATTTCTTTTCTTGTCACCCCACCCCCCCTCCCCCCTTTGCTTTCCCTACTCAACTTGCCCCCACACTTGCTGCCTCGTCCCTTGGTGCCATCCATCCAATCCCGTCAACCTTTGGTGTTTCCCATCCCATCCTGCCAGGTGCGTCGGCGCGTGTATGTGCTGGCCAACGCCTCCCCTGGATCCAACCTGCACCAACTAGACCGACTCATCGACCTGCGCTCTCAACTTGCCAAGGTAACACCTCCTCCTCTTCCCCCTCTCTCTCCCCATTACCCCACCACATCCGCCCGTTCCCCTTCCCTGCCATTTCGTCCTCCTCCTCCCACCTCTGGCTCCTCCCCTGGATCTCAGCAACTCTCTCTGTCAGCTTTGAACCCTCCTCTTCTCCCGCTCGTCTTCACTCCCTCCCTCCCTTTTCAGCCGCACTCCTCCTCCCCCTCGTTTCCCCTCGTATGCGCATGGAATCGGCACTCAATCCATCATGGCCCCCCGTGTGTCCCCCCTCTCTGAAACGCCGAGACATGTAATGCAAGTTGAGTTTCCCCTCGTATGCGCACCTTATTGACGCACAAACAGCACATGGGCCGAAATGCATTCCTGCCTCTCCACCTCATTCCTTCCTCCTCTCTCCTCCTCCTCCCCACCACTCCCCTCCACCCCCCACTCCCCCACCAGGAGCTGACTCTTCCCTCGTACGCGCACCTCATCAACGCGCCCCTCATGGCCAGGACCCCCGACATCATCGCCCTCTTTTCTTCCTTCCCATCCCCCCCCCCAACCACCAGGAGCTGAGTTTCCCCTCATACGCGCACCTCATCAACGTGCCCCTCATGGCCAAGACCCCAGACACGGTCAACTCCTTCCTGCACAACCTGGGCGCGCAGCTCACACCAAAAGTCTTCCAGGTATGCGCTGCCTACATTCTTTCAGGTAGGCAATCTAGTCCTCCAGGTGCGGTGTGTGCGGCATTGTTTTGGGGTGCGTCAAGCAAGGCTTCTTCCTGCACATTCTGAGCGCACAGCTCACGCCCAAAGCCTTCCAGATATGGTGACAAAACGATGCTTCAGCCATGTTTTGAAGTATCGTTTTGAAGTAAGGAGTCTAGTGCGTCAGCTGTTGGTGGTGGTTTGGGGGTGCATCAAGTTTTGGACGAAACTTCTTTCTTCTCAACTTGGAGAGCACAGCTCTCGCCCAAAGCTTCTTTTTTCCAGGTATGCTTTAGGTGCACGGCCTAACAGCTCTTCAGGTGGAACAAATAATGCTCCAGGTGCGGTGATGTTTGTGTTCGGAGTCTATTTTTGAGGCGCCTCAAAAATAGACTCCTCACGCATGATGTTTGTGTTTGAGATGCCTGAAGCAAGACTCCTTCTAGCACAGCCTGGGCCTACTGCTCACTTCTTCGAGGTATGGTGGCGATGGGGCTTAGATGCGCTGCATAACAGTGATTCAGGTGCGGAATCCAGTGCTGTAGGTGCGAAAATTAGTGCTCTAGGTGCGAAAATTAGTGCTCTAGGTGTGGAAACTAGTGCTCTAGGTGCGGAATCCAGTGCTCTAGGTGTGGAAACTAGTGCTCTAGGTGCGGAATCCAGTGCTCTAGGTGTGGAAACTAGTGCTCTAGGTGCGGAAACTAGTGCTCTAGGTGCGAAAACTAGTGCTCTAGGTGCGGAAGCTAGCGCTGTAGGTGTGGAAACTAGTGCTCTAGGTGTGGAAATTAGTGCTCTAGGTGCGGAATCCAGTGCTCTAGGTGTGGAAACTAGTGCTCTAGGTGCGGAAACTAGTGCTCTAGGTGCGGAAACTAGTGCTCTAGTTGCGGAAGCTAGTGCTGTAGGTGCGGAAACTAGTGCTCTAGGTGCGGAAACTAGTGCCCTAGGTGTGGAAACTAGTGCCCTAGGTGTGGAAACTAGTGCTCTAGGTGTGAAACCAGTGCTCTAGGTGCGGAATCCAGTGCTCTAGGTGTGGAAACTAGTGCTCTAGGTGTGGAAACTAGTGCTCTAGGTGTGGAAACTAGTGCTCTAGGTGCGGAAACTAGTGCTCTATGCGCTTCAGGCTCAGCTGCAGTGCTTCAGCTGACACTGCTTTTGAGTCGTCTCGATCATGGCTAACGACACTCAAAAGCAGAATTCAGCTGACACTCTGTGTGGTACACTAGAGGCAGGCAGCATTGCAGCAGAATATTCGCCGCTAACCCTGAGTGTTATGGTTAGGCATTTCATAGTGAGCCTATCGAAGTCACCTACAGGAATGCCATAATCCACGGCATTGCCCCACAGCCATCCTTGTGGTACTAGGCAGCTTCAGGGAGCATTTTCTCTGGTCCTGGCTCTTCCAGCCCCTGAACCATAGGTCTAGCCCCCCATCTCTACACCCTCCTCCCTTCTCCCCTTCCCCTTCGCCCTCCCCTTTCGCCCCAACCCGCTTTCTTGCTCGAATCTTCCTCCACTGTTTCCTTACCACAGGAGCTACAGCAGCTAGGGGCGCTGAAGAGGCAGCACAGGGGGGAGAGGGACGCGAGCAGAGACGGCGGCAGTGGGAACGAGCCGTCTGTGCTGCATGCGTGGGACCGGTCCTTCTACTCGGGGCTCGCCAAGGCCAGACGATTCCACCTCGACTCAAGAGTGAGGGGGGATGGTGAGGGGTGGTGAGGGACGGTGAGAGATGGGGAGGGGTGGGGAGGGGTTGTGGGGTGGGGAGTGAGGCGTGCTGAGGGGGGGGAGAACGAGGAAAAGGGGAGTGTGTTGGTTCTAGCTTGAATATGGTAGAGGACGAGTTGTGAAATGGTATGCAAAACTGCTGTACAGCAGTTTTCCGCTGCTGTTGCTGCTGCCGCTGCTCAATTTTCTGGTGATGCTTGTGCTGCCTCCACCCGCACACACCTCCATGTCTGGGCCTCAGGGGATTTCCTCTTACTTCTACTTCCGTCTGCACGCGTTTGTGCGCGGCCCTGCTCTGCTACTGAACTCTCTCTTCAACGTGCATCTGGGTGTTGTGGGCCAGCTCAAAACACCCTCCACCCCCACTCTTCCCCCTCCAGGTCATATCCTCCTACTTCCCTCTGCACGCGTGTGTGCGTGGCATGGCGCTGCTAGTGAAGTCTCTATTCAACGTGCATCTAGAGCCAGTGCCCACGTCGCCAGGAGAAGTTTGGGCGCCAGACGTCACAAAGTACTCCTTGACTCACCCGGTGCAGGTGAGGGGGTATTCGGTGGTGGTATCTGTCTTCCATTGCATTTCCTGAGGCTTGAGCCTGCCAGAGCCCACAGTTGTTCCCCCTTCTGCCCCCCTCCCCCCTCCCCCCCCCACCCTCTCTTTCTCTCACACTGAGGGAAGGCAGCAAGCTTCTTTGTTGGGGAGCGACTCACTCCCTCCACACTCACTCCCCATTCCACTCTTCCTTCCAACCCTCCTTCCGCCCACTTCACCATTCCCCCCTCTGCCCCCACCGCCCCCCCGCCTTTCCTGCCCTCCGCGCATCCCCCCCCCCTTCTTTGTTTCCAAGGCCCCCTGGGATTCATCTACCTGGACCAGCACCTCGCAGAGGCAAGTTTTTTTCACACAGCTCACTTCACCAACCCACACTCTCCCCCCCCCCACCTCTTTTTCTCCCCCCCTGCCCTTCTTCCCCCCTCTCTATTGCCAGGGCCCCCTGGGTTTCATCTACCTGGACCTGCACCCCCGTAGGGGCAAGTTCTCGCACGCAGCTCACTTCACCATCCGCTGCGGGCGAAGGAAGCAGCTGCCCCTGGACCGCAAGGGGCACTTGCTGCCGCTCTCCGTGCCCTCCCACAACAGCAGCAGTGACGACTACCAATTGCCGGTGAGCTGGGCTGTGCTGCGCTGGGCTGTGCTGCGCTGGGCTGTGCTGCGCTGGGCTGTGCTGCGCTGGGCTGTGCTGCGCTGGGCTGTGCTGCGCTGGGCTGTGCTGCGCTGGGCTGTGCTGCGCTGAGCTGTGCTGCGCTGGGCTGTGCTGCGCTGGGCTGTGCTGCACTGGGCTGTGCTGCGCTGGGCTGTGCTGCGCTGGGCTGTGCTGCGCTGGGCTGTGCTGCGCTGGGCTGTGCTGCGCTGGGCTGTGTTGTTCATTGATGGTAGTAGCTGCCCCTGGACCGCAAGGGCCACCTGCTGCCGCTCTCCCCCCCCCCCCCCTCCTCCTCCTCCTCCTCCTCCTCCTCCTCCTCCTCCTCCTCCTCCTCCTCCTCCTCCTCCTCCTCCTCCTCCTCCTCCTCCTCCTCCTCCTCCTCCTCCTCCTCCTCCTCCTCCTCCTCCTCCTCCTCCTCCTCCTCCTCCTCCTCTTCCTCTTCCTTCTCCTCTTCCGCTTCCTCATCCTCCTCCTCTTCCTCCTCCCCTCACCCACCTCTGCAGGTCGTGTGGCCATGGTGTGCAACTCCGCCACTTCCTCTCACTCCTCTCTGTGCCTTCTACCCCATAGCAACACACACTCAGCTCCTGTAGCAAGTGCACATAATCTGCCCCTCCTCCCCATGTCTTTCACCCCCTCAACCCCCCCTCACGTGGTGGCTTTCGTGTGCAACTTCACGGCGTCCCCGCGCTCCTCTCCCTGCCTGTGAGCACATTCCCAAAGGCAGTATACCATCCACCCTGTATCCCCATGCTTCCCTACACCTCTCTTCCCCCTCCCCCCAGGTGGTGGCTCTGGTGTGCAACTTTGCCGCCTCGTCACGTTCCTCGCCCTGTCTGCTGGCCCACCACGACGTGGAGACGCTCTTCCACGAGCTCGGCCATGCACTGCACTCACTGCTCTCGCGCACCGTACGATACGCTGCGCTGTGCTGCGCTGTGCTGCGCTGAGCTGTGCTGTGCTGTGCTGCGCTGTGCTGTGCTGTGCTGTGCTGTGCTGCGCTGTGCTGTGCTGCGCTGTGCTGCGCTGTGCTGCGCTGTGCTGTGCTGCGCTGTGCTGTGCTGTGCTGTGCTGCGCTGCGCTGCGCTGCGCTGCGATGCGATGCGATGTGATGGGATGTGATGTGATGTGATGTGATGTCCGTTGCTCTCACACAATGTACGCTGAGGCACTGAGTCGTCATGTGCTCTCGTTCCTCTGATTGGCAAGAAAGGGAGGGTGATGAGATGAGATGAGATGAGATGAGATGAGATGAGATGAGGTGAGGTGAGGTGAGTTGTGGTGAGGTGAGGTGAGGTGAGGTGAGGTGAGGTGAGATGAGATGAGATGAGGTGAGATGAGATGGGGGAGCTTGTTTTTTGTTGGAGATGTGATCAGAAGTTCTTCTTCTTTCAAGGGCTCGGCATCTTGCCCATTGCTTACCCCCTGCTGCCCTCCCTCCCTCCCTCCCTCCCTCCCTCCCTCCCTCCCTCTTTCCGCGCCCCTCTCACTCGTTCCTGTTCATTCCTCCAACCCTCTTTCCTCCTCTTCCCGTCTCTTGCCATCCTTCCTCCACGCATTCCCATTCCTCCCCAACAGGCTTTCCAGCATTTATCGGGAACGAGAGCAGCACTGGACTTCGTGGAAGTGCCCTCCAACCTGCTCGAGTGAGTAAAGACCTGCACCAATAGGCACCTGCGCCAGTAGATACATGCACCAGTAGATATCTGCACCACTAGATACCTGTACCAGTAGAGACCTGCAACACTCACTCCCATACACCCTGCGATCCAAGGCCCCCTTTCTCACCCCCAAGTTGCTTCCACCATTCTGGCTTTTCCGCTCCTTCTGGGGCTGCTCCCTTGGCTGCGCCAAGTCATTCATAGCGTGCCAAGTTCGGTATAACTTCTTCTCTACTCCCTGTTCTTCCGTGCCGGGTACCACTGGCGTCTTCCCCTCACGTCTGCACTCCTGGATGCCTCCCACCACTCCTGGACCATCGCTTTCTGGGCCAGTTCGCATGCACCACGCCACAGGCGGCCCTCTCCCCCATAACTTGATTGCTACTTCACCCAGCAAATTTCCCTCCACTAACCCCCCCCTCTCGTTCTAGGTACTTCGTGTGGGACCATCGCTTCCTGGGCCAGTTCGCGGTGCACCACGCCACAGGCGACCCCATCCCACGCTCCCTCGTGGACTCCCTGCGGGCCTCCAAATCCATGCTGGCTGCCTCTGACCTCCAGACGCAGGTGTGTTGTGTTCTCACAGCCGTATGTGTGGCTCTAACGATGTGTGCGCTTTCACAGAATCAAAGGGCTTCTCCCAGATGACTTTCCAGTTGACCCAACAGTCACTGCAGTCCCTATGGGCCCTTAAGTCCATGCTAGACGCCTTAGATATCCAGACGCAGGTATGTCGTGTTTTGAGTCGACTCCAAACGCAGGTATGTTGTGTTCTCACAGCTGCATGGCAGTCCCAGGGGCATGCACGCTTTTACAGACCCATGCTCTGCTCCCTCGTGCAGTTTCTTAGGGCCTTTAAGTCCATGCTAGCTGTCTCTGACCTGCAGATGCAGGTGTGCTGCAAGCAAATGCATTTGCAGAAAGTTGGTGCAACTTCACATTCGCAGGAGGGGCGTTGCTGAGTGATGGGCCAGTTGTGACAAGCGGTGAAGAGTGGTGTTGCCAATTGAAGTTGGAATACAGGCGTCTGTCAAGCTTTAAAGCCCTTGCCTCGCATCCCCTCTCCTCCCTCCCCCAGGTAGTCTACTCCCTCATGGATCAGGCCTATTTCGGGGTCAACCCCCCACACCCTGCATCCTCGTTACTATCACCCTCGCTATCGTCACCAGCAGCTGCTGCAGCCATAGCAGCAGGAGCAGCAGGTGGCGGCGGTGGTGGGAATGGCAGGGACACAACAGCAGTGATGGCCGATCTGATGGGAAGGTACATGGGGGTGGCGCATGTCCCTGGCACGTACTGGCAGTCGCGCTTCGCACACCTTACTGCCTATGGCGCAGGTGAGTAGGCCGCCTAGGCCGCCTGCCTCCTCTCTTGCACTACTCATACATCAATCATTCCTCAATCATACATCAATCATTCCTCAATCATACATCAGTCATTCCTGCACAATTGCTGCCCAGCTTCTCCTGCTTGTTCTTCATACAGCAATCATTCCTCCTCTGTCTCTCTTCCTCTCTCCTCTCCCCCTGCTCCCACTCCCCATCGCCCTCACTCCTCCCCTCCATTACGCGGATCTTTTTGTTGACCCTGGTCCGTCTCTCTTCTCCAGGTTACTACACCTACATTTATGCCAAGTGCTTCGCAGCACAGCTATGGAGGCGGCTATTTGAAGAAGACCCTCTCAACCCAGAGGCGGGAGAACTGTTACGCTCGCATTTGTTGCGCTACGGAGGAGCTGGGGATCCCCGGACGCTTTTAGAGTCGCTCCTGGGACCCTCGGCATTTGATTTGAGCCATGGGTCAAGAGGAAATGGTGGTGGTTCAAACAGTTCAGGCATAGGGGAGAGTGTGACTGGTGTTTGCCCAAGAACAGATGAGCTTTTGGAAGACATGGAGGTGTAGCATGCAGTTGCATAGGTCATATCATGTTATTAGTAATGTTGATGAGTTTATGACGTATGAAGCACAGCCTGTTATGGATGCTGTCATGTTGGCAAGTTCAAGGCTATGCAGAAATATTGCTTAACTTGAGCTGAAGGGGAAATCTTGTCTTCTAAGATGTTTTTGACCCTCGTATTATATATCTCGGATAATTAGCGAAAGGTATAACATTATAGTGATTATGGGCTAATCCGATTCGATACGAGCTGAGCCGTCATTGTGCTGCCGAACCAGGACTTGTTTTGGAGGTGGAGGGTGTGGTGGACGGTCATGCCTCGCCTTCGCCTATCGCCCGTCGCTTGTTTTGAGCCCCCTCAACTCCCCCTAGCCCAAAACACCCACGCTGAGGGAAGCGGGGAAAGGACGCTGACGACAGGGAACGACGACCTCCCTCCCTTGCGACACCACGACGCGGCATCCTCGATTGTCGGGTGCATCCCTCCAGCATTGATGTTGTCGATCTTTACATAATATCAGGATTTGGGAGGGACTTCGGGACTGGAGGAGTTGGGTTGATGCTAGGGAGCTGGCAGATAGATCCACGGCTGCCCTTGATTGAGATGATAGCCAGATTCAGCTCGCTACCATGGCAATGCTGACCGCGCTCTGGCATGAATTGTTTGGCCAGGGGGGGATTGGGTGGGACCGAGGGGGACAGAGCACGATTTTCTTGGTTGGGGAGGAGGAGAGGTGACGACGATGACGATTGGTAGGGAGGGGCAAGGCAAGCAGGTGCTGCTGAACTGAAGCATGGATTCATGCACCTCGGCCAATCGTGCGCTTCTGTATCGCAAAATGCCCAGACCAGACTGCGAGGGAGCATTAATCAAAAGCTGGCATAGTGCCTCCGATTAATCAGCAACTTCTCTGGTGTGCCGAATTTGAGGGCCCGAGAGCTTCTCTGGGAACTTCTCTGGGACGTTCTTCTAGTCTTCTCCACTGTTTTTCTTATAGAAACAAGTGAAAAATCGTCATTCGCAACGAAATCGCTACGGTAGAACCACGGTAGATCCCCTCCCTCTTGCCAGCAAGTCCCTAACATAATTAATGGCGCCCGCTCTCAGCGGCGACAGCGCCGTAGCATCCAACTACGACCCAGCAACCCTGCTATCGTCCTTCTCCTCGGACTTCCTCCCGGCGGCCTATCTGCAGTCAAACTTCGATTTCATGGGCAGCATCGGGCAGGGCCAGTACGGTCGCGTGTGGAAGTGCATGTCGCGGGTCTCGGGCCGCTACTACGCGTGCAAGCAGATTAAGAAGGCGCGCCTCACCAACGGGCGAATCCACGCCGTTTTTCAGGAAATCTCGACGATGCAGCGCCTACGTGGCCACCAGAACGTCGTGGAGCTCGACAGCGTATACGAGGACGCCACGTCAGTCTTCCTGCTGATGGAGCTCCTCCCGTCCGGCGATCTCTTCCAGCAGATCTCCACGCGCAGCGGCCTTCCCGAGCGTGAGGCTCGGGACGTGTTCCGAGCCGTCGCCGAAGCTGTGAAGCACTGCCACGGGAACGGCGTCGTGCATCGGGATATCAAGCCTGAAAACATCCTCCTCCGCGCGCTCTCTTCGCCGATTTCTGTCGCGGGCTGCGCGCTTACAGAAAGTGACTCCTCTACGGAGACTCCGAGTCTCGAATGCGGGTGCTTTCGGGGTTACGAGTGGGACGTGAAGCTGGCGGATTTCGGCCTCGCAAAGCGCATCCCCGATAGCGGCACTGTCAAGGGGTGCGTCGGAAGCTTCCCGTACGAAGCTCCCGAGGTTCTCGCGTCGCAGGAGTACGATTTTTCCGCGGATATTTGGAGCTTGGGCGTGCTACTATATGCGATGCTATCCGCGAATTGGCCCGAGTTTAAAGACAACAAGCGCGTGCTCGACGAGTGTAAGGACTGGACCCACCCGTTATGGGGCCTAATCAGCGACGCGCCGAAGCAGCTCATCCGTCGGATGATGTCGGTGGACCCGAACCAACGGCCCACGATCGACGAGATTTTGGAGCACGAGTGGTTTTCGCGGGAGTGCGTCGACGTTCTCTGCCCATCCACCCTCAACGTCGTCTCGTTGGGCAATCAGCCACTTGCAGAGCTGGCAGAGACCGCTATCCTGCCCGCCTTTTCCGACTCCACCTCTTCGCTCGCTCCTGCATCCTCGTCGCTGCCTCGTGACGCGCAAACCGCGGCGGGAGTAGCGGCGCCAGTGCCGGCGGAAGCAGCAGCAGCGGCGGTGGCGGCATCGCCGGCGGCGGTGATTCGGCCGCATCTGCTCAACGCCATCGGTGATTTCGGCGAAGATTGTTCCGTGCCTGACCGTCCCCCGACCCCCGCGCGACTTGCTACTATGTCCTCCTGTTCTAGCTGCTGCAGCAGCGTCAGCAGCAGCAGCTGCTGCAGCAGCGACGCGTGCAGCATATGTGCGCGAGCGCGCGATTCTGGTAACATGAAAGATACTATTTCGAGTGAGTCGTTCGCGGTGAGAAGAGTTCGGACCCTGAACAGGCAGGCCTCCGACGACGATAGCGCCGCGGCTACTAACGAGGATAGGTCGGTCAGCTGTGTTAACGGGAACCGCGCGCACACGGAAGGCGCTGCGGGAAACGGCGCGGACGATACAGCGCAACAGCAGGAGCGCAACGCCGCTGGCAGGAAGCCGCGGAGAAGCGGACGGCTGGGAAGCATGGCGGGATGGGCCATGGCCACCCTCTGGGGTGTCAACTCCGCAGCAGCAACCGCCAGCTCCCAGGAGCAGACCGAGCGGTTCAACGAGTGCTCGGTTTCCCTGCCGTTGTTGCGGCTGAGGTGATGCTGCTAGGAGCGAGCAATAGTTTCCCACGTGTACACTACGCTCGATTGTGAGACCCGCTGACTTGAGCCGAGTCCCTGGGTCCTTTTAGTTTTTGCGTGTTTCAAGCAACCATAGCACGGATATCTGCTGTGCCAGCAGCACAATTGCACAATACCAGTGTGAGGGAGCGAGGATATGGTGTGGCTGTGATATCGCATTCCTTTTTTGCTGTACAGTGTATAATAGCGATAGTTTTGCAAGCCAAATATGTTATTACAATCTTCAACCGTTTC
>BQMB01001726.1:0-69579 GCA_027943415.1 Closterium sp. NIES-67 | reverse complement strand
CGCCTTCCAAATCACGCGGATCTGGCATTTTGACCCCCAAAATGTGCGGGTACTCGCGTTTTGGCGAACGAAATGCTAGGATATCTGGCATTTCGCCTGCCGAAATCCGAGGATCTGGCATTTCGCCCGCCAAGATGCTGGGATCTCGCATTTCGGGGTGCAAAATGCACGGATCTGATAAACATTTCGGCTTTCTAAAAAAAAAAACAAAAACGAAATGTTCTATTAATAAAACGGCTTTCTTTTCCCAAATTACCGAAAAAAAAACGGTCCGTATAAAACGGACCGTATTTTTTGGAAACCGTATTTTTGAACCTTGCTTTCAGCAACCACTCGTTTCCTTCCACATCCCTCCCCCCCCCTCCCTTCGCCCCTGTCACATTTCTGCTCCTTGCCATAACCATGATCGGCTCCCTCCTCCCTCTACCTCACGCCTCCACCACCTGCCCCCCACTTGTGTGTGTCCAGCGCTGCTCCTGCGCCACTTCCGGTCGCCCGCGTGGACCGTGGTCATCCACGCGGTGCCCATCGCCCCTGATGCCGCCCCCTCGCCCCTGCGCCCCTTCCTCGTTGTCGCCACCAACACCACGACCACCTCCTCCCCATCCGCCTCCTCACCCTCCCCCCCGTCGTGTCCCGTGCCGCTAGTGGCGACGACGTTCCCGCGCGTGGGCAGCAACGGCATCCACCCCGAGCAGCTGGCGGACCTCTTCACCCTCGTGGACCAGGAGAACCTTATCCGATCCGCACCCCCCTTTCCCACACCGCTCCCTGCTGCCGCCGCTGCTGCCACCAGTGTAGACGCCGCACGCTCCCAGTCCCCTCCCTCTGCGCACCCCGCCTCGCCCCCCACCTTGGCATCCTTAGCAGCATACAGTGGTGGCCGGCGCGTGCTGTGCCACCTATCGCCGCATGTGCCAGGGGGGCCAGCAGCAACAGCCGTAGCACGTGGTGGGGATGGTGGGGAGAGTGCAGGGTGCGAGATTGCTCTGATGCCACCTGTGCCTGCTGACAGCGCCTCTCCCTCTGGCAGCCATGCAGCAGCAGCAGGTGGTGGTGGGGTCGTCAGTGCGTTCACGGCCACGGTGCTGGACGCCACGCCTGCCATGCTGGATGGGGCCTCCCTGCCATGCGCTGTCTTCCTCGTGCCACAGGTCACTGCTGCCACATGCCGCTTCTGCTTGCTGCATGGTGCATGGTGCATGTGACAGAACCTGCATCCGTGCTCGTCCACAAGTGTCTCAGAACCTCTGCTCGTTGCGCGCTGCATGTGGCGCACGTTGTGATTACAACTTGAATTGCTGTCACACGGCACATGGCACATGCCATACGGCACATGGGGCATGCCATACGGCACATGGGGCATGCCATATGGCACATGGGGCATGCCATACGGCACATGGGGCATGCCATACGGCACATGGGTTATGCCATACGGCACATGGCACATGGCACATGCCATACGGCACATGGCACATGCCATACGGCACATGGGGCATGCCATATGGCACATGGGGCATGCCATACGGCACATGGGGCATGCCATACGGCACATGGGGCATGTTTTGCGGTACGTGGGGCATGTTATACGGCACATGGGGCAATATAGCACATGGGCACGCCATACCCCTCACCACGGAGCGCTGCCATCTTGCGTGCATGCGTGGCGTCACCCCCCGCCATGTGTGGCAGGGCATGAACCGCGACTGGCTGTACGCGGCGGAGGAGGGCCAGTGGCAGCTCGTGGAGTCCGCCAATGCGCAGCGCCTCATCCTGGTAACCACTGCCCTGCTCCACATGCGCTGGATGGGCGGGTTGAATCAACAACGCATGTGTGCTGATTTATTCTTGTTTCCGCAAGTGCCATTTTAGTTTGTATTCTGTAATCCTCTTTTTTTACCCTCCTCGCCCTGCTATCCCCCAACTACCTGCCATGGCAACAGGTGCAGCAGAACGAGCAGCCGGGACAGAAGCCCTTGCCCATGGCTCAAGTGCAGGTGAGAGTGCTGCCCGCCACTGAGTTCCATTTCTGCCCGCACTGCTCTCTATGCTCTTGTGGGCGTGGCACTGCAGTGCAGTTCATAGCAGACACAAAGTGCATCGCCCATTGCTGACACAGCAGAATGCAGTGGGGCAAGCCAGTGCAGCATGCCATTGATCACGCACCTTGCACTGTTCTGACTGACTACCGTGCTGTGTGCTGTGTGATGTGTGCTCTGTGCTCTGTGCTCTGTGCTCTGTGCTCTGTGCTCTGTGCTCTGTGCTCTGTGCTCTGTGCTCTGTGCTCCGTGCTCCGTGCTCCGTGCTGCTTGCTGCGTGCTGCGTGCTGCGTGCTGCGTGCTGTGTGCTCTGTGCTCTGTGCTCTGTGCTCTGTGCTCTGTGCTCTGTGCTCTGTGCTCTGTGCTCTGTGCTCTGTTCTCTGTGCTCTGTGCTCTGTGCTCTGTGCTCTGTGCTCTGTGCTCTGTGCTCTGTGCTCTGTGCTCTGTGCTCTGTGTTCTGTGCTGTGTGCGCCCTGCACGGCCCGCCATGCCACCAGGAGGAGCTGTCGCCGCTCGTGCTGCAGCTGGCGCCTGACTTCTGCAAAAAGACTCGCTACGCCATCCCGTGAGTGCTGCCCGGCATCCCGTGAGTGCTGCCCGGCATCCCGTGAGTGCTGCCCGCCATCCCGTGAGTGCTGCCCGCCATCCCATGAGGGCTTCCCGCCATGGCTGGGGCCCTTGCTCGCTGTGCCATCGCCTCCACCCCCCCAGCACTAACACCACCGCTGTTCTGCTGCTGACAACCCTGCCACACCAACTGTTGTCTATCACACCTATCTCCTGCCGTGCCCCCCCCGCCTGCATGCGTGCAGGTACATGACGACTGAGACTGCTGCCGTCACTGGCACACTCGTCGCTGAGGTGAGTTCTTGCTGCCCTTCCTGCTCGCTCTCTTGCTTCCCAACTATCATGCGCCACCACGCCCATTCCTAATTGCAGTGCATTTTCCCCATCCCTCTCTCTCCCGTCCTCACTCCGTCCCATCCATGTCGCCCCTCCTCCCCCCCATCAGGTGGTGTCCCCATTGACGGGCGCCATTCTGGTGCTGGACGACGTGTCGTCACCCCCCCAGTGCACGCGCAAGCTGGTGTTCCGCCGCAACCCCAACCTCGTGCAGTCCGACGCCGCGCTCCTGCCCGCGCCGCCCACACGCCCTGCAGCAGCGCATGATGAGGAGAGCGGCAGCACGGGCACTGGGGCGTCCGGAGGCGTAGCGAAGACAGGAGGGAAGAAAGGTGGAGCGGGAGGGGCTGAGAAGCAAGGGAAGGGAGCCGCCGCAGCAGCAGGTTTGACGACAGCAGGTGTGAGCAAGAAGGGCAGGCGAGCCGCGGCGAAAGCAGCGAGGAAGCAGCAGGCGGCAGAGGAGGGGGGGGTGGTGCAGTGGGTGGTGGATCACGGGCAGCTGGCGTCGCAGTACCACGGCGCCATGGTGGCGGGGCTCAGCCTCGTGGCGCCACACATGGAGGCCCGGGAGAGGAGCAGCGCACAGGTCCCCGCACTGCCCTGCACGCCCTGCACGCCCTGCACGCCCTGCACGCCCTGCACGCCCTGCACGCCCTGCATTGCCCATGCCCGTTCAGTGGAGGCGCATTCTCGTGTGTCTTCGATTTATCACTCTGAGCCAGCCCAATTGGCCCAACCATCCGATTCAGTGTGCACATGAAAGCGCGCCTCACGGCGACTCCCCCTCTTCCCCATACGCCCACCCCCCTGAGCAGCTGACAGCAGCCGTGATAGGGCTGGGCGGAGGGGCTCTGCCCATGTTCCTGCGGCAGCACTTCCCCTTCACGCGCATCACGGTGCGCCACCCACGCGCCCGCGCCACAAGCAGCTTGCTCCTCCTCGCACCAGGCATCTCTTGCTGCTGGTCCCCGCCTTCAGCTTCCTCCCTCGCCCTCACTCCTGCTAACCACCCCACCATTCACCCTGCTCAGGAAATCTCCTGCTCATGGGAAGCCCTTTCCTTGGTGCCTGTTTCCCTCTCCTTGCCTCTCGTTCATGCCTCAGTGCCAAGGTGCACTGCATAGGAACAACATCGTCTTTCTGCCTCATTCTGACCTGTCCCTGTCGACTGTGCGCCAAGCCCCTTGTCCCAGTGTGTGTGCGTGTGTGTGCTGGCGGGTGTGTGCAGGTGGCGGAGTTGGACGCGGTGATGGCACAGGTGGCGAGGGACCACTTTGGCTTCGTGCACGACTCTGTGCTGCAAGTGAGTGCCCCTTGTCGCGTGCCACCATCACTCCATTGTCCCATGCGTCACGCCTGCATTTCTCGCCATCCTAACGCCTTGCCCCTTCACTCGTGCGCCCTCCCCCCTGGTGTGCGTGGCAGCTGCACATTGGGGACGGCGTGGCGCTCATCCACTCCATTGCGGCTGCCCAATGCTGCACCCAAGGGGGGGACGATGGGGGGGCAGAGGATGGCAGAGTGGCAGCAGTGGAGCATGCGGCAGCTGTGCTCTCCCTGACACGCGAGGCTGAACCAGGCACGAGAGGGCAAGAGGGAGTGCTCGTGGCAGAGGAGGGAGGGAAGCTGGACGTTATATTTGTGGATGCGGACTCGGATGACCCCAGGTATCCATCGCAACCTACTTTCTTGCCGCTCTCCTCTGCACCACAACTGTTGTCTCGTCCCCCCTTCCCCGTCTCGTTCCGCACTGTTTCCTCAGCGGCACTGCCTTGTTTCTTCTCTTGCCGGGTACCATGCTATATTACACTGTTCCGCCGATCCCACAATCTTGATGTTTTTGCTCTAATTTTTTCTTTTGGGTTCTTCCTGCTCCCCACTGCGCAGCACGGGAATGAGCTGTCCTGCACAGGTCTTCTTGGAGCCGCACTTTCTTCAGTCTGCGCGAGCTGCTCTGAGTGAAAATGGCATGCTTGTGCTTAATGTCGTGGCCCGTGCGAGCACCAAATACAAGGAGGCTGTAGTTGCTGTGCGTAAGGTGAGCTTGGCTGTAGCTCAATGTTGAAACTGGCGTGCGTGTGCGCAATGTTGTTGCTTGACTCTCGCTCTAAGTCTCACTCCACAGATTGCATCACCACTCATTGTGCTGCCTGCCATGTACCCTCCTCTTGGGTGTGTGCGCCTCGTCTCGCCCCACGAGCAGGTGTTCCCAGCCGTCTATGACCTTGACGTTGACGGGGACATCAACCGGGTGCTCTTTGCCCTGCCTGCGGTGCCGCCTGCACTCGCTGTGTGCCCAGATGAGGCATCAGCAGGGAAGGCTCTCAAGCTTGGTGCTGTGCGCGTGGCAGCACTGGCTGGGAGGTTTGCTCCCTGGGGGAAGGGGCCTTCCCTGGTGAAGCTGGCAGACAGTCTGAGAGTAGCCACATGACGTCCTGCGAAACCATGTTAGACATGGTATGAAAGGTTTTCAAGCAATACTCTTTCAAAATGCGTTTCTTGGCTCGAATCTGCTTGTAATGTAATTTTGGCATTGTCGAAGCACGTTTGTCGACCTTCTCCCAGTCAGTTGTCCAAGAGGCGGAAGATGAACGAGATCCTCAGTGTGTCAACTTATACATATCTTATATGTAGAAGTTATAGGCTAGATAGGATGTTTTCTTAGAGAGGACGTACCAACTCTATATCTTGTACTCTCTTGTTTCTATAATTCATTTTCTTGTTTCTAGCATGGTATCACAAGAGGTAGGTCCCCCCCCACCCACTTCCGCCCCGCGCCCTAGCCTACTGCGCCTCGCTAGCCCCTAGCCGGCCCCTCGCGCCCCCCTCACGGCCCCCTCGCGCCCCCAGCCGGTCCCTCGCGCCCCTCGCGCCCCTCGTCGGCCCCTCGCGCCCCTCGTTGGCCCCTCGCGCCCCCTCGCCGGTCCCTCACGGCCCCTTGCGCCCCTCGTCGCCCCTTCGCGCCCCTCGTCAGTCCCTAGCCGGTCCCTAGCCTCGTCGGCCCCTAGCCGGTCCCTCGCGCCCCCTACGGCCCCTCGCGCCCCTACCTGGCCCAGCGCGCCCCCCCACGGCCCCTCGCGCCCCTAGTCGGACCCTCGCGTCCCTACGGCTCCTTGCGCCCCTAGCCGGCCCCTCGCGCCCCCTACGGCCCATCACGCCCTCCGGCCCCCTCGCGCCCCAGCCGGCCCCTAGCGCCCCTAGCCGGCCTCTCGCCTGTCCTAGCCAGCCCCTAGCCGACCCCTCACCTGTCCTAGCCGACCCCTACCTGGCCCCTAGCCGGCCCCTAGCCGACCCCTAGCCGGCCCCTAGCCGGCCCTAGCCAGCCCCTAGCCGGCCCCTAGCCGGCCCCTCGCCTGCCCTAGCCGGCCCCTAGCCGACCCTCACAGGCCCTTTGCGCCCCACCTGGAGCACCCTTCCACCGAGCAGCTGTGCCGCCGAGCTGCCGAGCCGCCGCGCGGTCGTACCGCCGAGCCGCCAAGCTGCTGTGACTCCGAGCTACCGTGCCACCGAGCTGCCGAGCCGCCGAGCAGCTGCGTCGCCAAGCCGTCGAGCCTCCGAGTCGCTGTGCCGCCGCGCCGCTGAGCTGCTGTGTCGCTGTCCCACTGTGCGATGGCGGACGCAGTTATTCGTTTGGACGCTGAGGGGCACGCGGTCGACTTCGCCGCCTGGCTCGTCGACCTCCGCCGGCACCTGACAGGTCAGCGCCAGGATGGGCACTCCCTGACTATGCATGTTGATGGCTTGCTCCCCCGCCCCCCTGCGCCTGGTCCCCTCCTTGCTGACCCTACCACTGTTGAGAGCGAGGTCTTTGCTGCTGGTGCTACGCTCGCTCGCGCTGTCTGGGATTCTCGCGATGCTGTAGCGCAGCTTGCCATTAGCCATGCCCTTCCCCAGTCTGAGCGTCCGCGCTTCACCACTGTCGCAGACGCCAAGGACTTTCTCGCTGCAATAGTTGAGCGTTACTCCACACCTGCTTCCGCCTCTGCTGGCTGCTTGATCCTACCCATGTTCCTCCCTGATCTTTCCGCTTAACGTACACGTAAGCCCGGGAAAAAAATTGAGGCCTGCCCGGCGACGTACACGTAACGTACGCGTAACGTAACGTACACGTAAAGTTACGCGTACTTTACGTGTACGTGGGCTAAAGTCACGTAAGGTACCAACTTAGGTTTAAACGCTAAACGCTGCTGCTTGAGTTTCTAAACGCTAAGGTAAACGCACTCTCGGGCAGCCGGAAAAAAATTTCCGGGCAGGGTAAAAAAACCTGGGATAGGTAGGGGGAGGCAAGGGGATTATGGTTGACAACAATTTTCCTCCAAATTATATCACATAAAAAAAAATTGGCATGTCAAATCCACATGTCAACGACAACCACATGTACTACCTACTACCACCCTCTAATCAACAGCACCCTCCGTCTTCCTTCCTCCACCCTCCTACCCAAAAGCCCCCCATGCTTCTTAACCGCCGCCGCCACTCCCTCATCTCCTCCTACTCCTCCTCCTCCTCCTCCCCATACTCGTCCTCAAGCACGGGCTCATCTCCATACTCATCCTCCTCTAACTGCCCCTCCTCATCGACGTTGTATCCTTTTGGAATGGGAGCATCCGGGATGTTCCCCGCAAGAACCGCCCTAGTCTCCTCGCTGGTTTTGTGCCAGTTGCGCACAACGTTCCAGTTGTGCGCAACAAACACCAAGTCCCGGCACTTCTCGGGCCCGAGACGGTTGCGGCGTGCAGTGTGCACCGATTCCCACACTGCCCACCCGCGCTCGCAGCTGGATGCAGACACCGGCTGCGTGAGCACACGACACGCGAGCTCTGCCAGCTCGGGGTGGTCGGTCCCGTGCCAGGTCCACCAGTCCTCCATACTTAGACTCCCCTCCTTCACTTGCTGCCGCTGCATTATTGCGTCGGGTTTGCCGAAGGAACCCCTCAGCTTCAGGAATGCAGTCACTCCCTCCTGCAGTACCACTACCGCACTCTTCTCCTTTGCCTCCTTACGATCGATGGTGATGGTGCTGCTGTATCGGCCAATGAACTCCTTAAACAGGTCGGTGCACTCCTTGTCGGGGCCAAAGATCTTAGCAACCTGGTTGGCCGGGTTGAGGATCCGGCCAACAGCATGCAGTGGGCAGGCCATGCTGACGTCCCACCGATGCTGGATGATCTCCCCAATCCCCTCCTTATCCTCCGGCGTCAGCTGCAAGTCTTCCTTCTTCAACAGATCAGTCACGTCCACAGTGAGTTTGAGCATGAGCTCATAAATCTGCCCCATCATCCCCTTGGCCGAGGAGTCAGTCGACCGCATCACAAGGTAAGGCAGTTTCAACAGCTTGACAAAGAACTCAGCTGCTGCCCACCAAGCCTGGTTAAGCACAATGCTCTGGATGGAATCGGCCGCTGCCTTCTGCTTCCCTACGGCCCACGCCTTCCACGTTTCGCCTGCCACCAACACAGTCAGCTTCCCGTGGAGGTCTACAAGCCTCGACACTGCAATGTACTGGGTTCCGAACCGGGTGCCCGCTGGCTTCAACAGCTGCAGCACCTTGCCCCTCAGCTCCCCTGGCTCGCGCAAGAAGTTCCTCGTCCAGTGGTGATTGCGGACGTAATTTATCACCTCGTTCGCACCCTCAACCACCCTCTTCGCCCACGCCTGCTTTCCCACGTCTTCCATGAGCAGGTCTAGGACATGAGTGGCGCACGGCACATGCTTAATGTGCGGCCACTCCTCCCTCAACACCTTGCAGGCCTTGCCGTAGTTACTCCCCCCATCCGTGCATAGCGCCACCACATTCGCAGGCCCGATTTTCTGGATGATAGGGTGGAGGATGCCGGCAATGTACCCGCCTGTCTTCGTCTCCATGCGGCAGTCAATGCAGTCGGCAAACATGGCGCCGAAGTCATTGACTAACATGACGTTCGCTTGCGGCCTCCCGCACCGGTCTGTCATCATGTCTGAAGCCACGGTGACGCCATGCCTCTCCCAATTCTGTTTGAGTGCATCAAGGGCGAGATCGATGCGGGTGCGACACTCCTTCAACCCCGCTCCTCCAATGTACGTGCGTTTGGGCGGCACGTACGTTGTTCCCGCACGAGCGACCGCATGCACGGCATCGACGAAGAGTGGGTGGTCGGCATGACGTTCTGGGATGCGGAGGGCTGCAAACATGAGGCACAATGCCGCATCCGCCTCACGCTTAGCACATGCCGCGCCGTTGCTGAAATACGTAGTTATCTTGCCCCGCTTTCCCCCTCCCCCCACGGCCTCCACCGCATCCGCGACCTCCTTACGCTTCTGGGCCTTGACAGACGCCTTCCCTTCGTATAGTGCCTGCATTGCCTCCCTCACCTCCTTTGGCGCCGAGGGACATTCCTTGACCTCCCGCCGCCCCTGTCCTTCCCACTCCGCGAAATGCATAGCGCACCGGTTGGGAATGCCTACAAAAGACAGCCCGCAATAACGACATTCCACCCTAGCTGTGGCGACCCCGGCCTCCTTAACTCTAACTTTGTAATGCTTGTAAACATCATGATTAGACTCTGCCTCGTAAATATTTGACGCTGCAGACGCTGTAGGATTAGCGTCTGCAGCACCATTAGGGGGGGTCGACATGGGCGTGGGCCCTTAACTTAGCGCGAAATTAGGTGGCAAGGGTGAGTGGGCGTGGGAGATGAGAGAATGACGACTAAATCTGATCTACGGCTATGTCGCGCGGAACTCTAGGGTTCCCGTTTCTCATGGGGAAGAGATTGTGATGGAAGAAGGGGAGAAAGTGGTTAGGTTGGAGTGGCCGTAGATGAACAGGGTGCTGTGCGGTTGAGCGGGGCAAAAGAATTGGATGCGTTTTTTGGTCGCTAGGTTGGGATTTGCGACTTGGCGAATGTCTAGTTGAATTCGCCAGGTCGCAATGTCGCGAAAAAAATTTGGTCGATTTTTTAGTCGGGCTGCCCCTAAAATTTTACCCGAGCGTTTAGCGTTTTACCACGCGTTTAGCGTTTAGCGTTTAAACGCAGCGTTTAAACGCTAAACGCTGCCCCGCCAGAGCGTTTGCGGTCACGTAGATGGACAGTGCATGTGATGGACAGGTGCGCATGTGATGGACAGGTGTGCATGTGATGGACAGGTGCGCATGTGATGGACAGGTGTGCATGTGATGGACAGGTGTGCATGTGATGGACAGGTGTGCATGTGATGGACAGGTGTGCATGTGATGGACAGGTGTGCATGTGATGGTCAGGTGTGCATGTGATGGACAGGTGTGCATGTGATGGACAGGTGTGCATGTGATGGACAGGTGTGCATGTGATGGACAGGTGCGCATGTGATGGACAGGTGTGAATGTGATGGACAGGTGTGCATGTGATGGACAGGTGTGCATGTGATGGACAGGTGTGCATGTGATGGACAGGTGCGCATGTGATGGACAGGTGTGCATGTGATGGACAGGTGCGCATGTGATGGCACGTGATGGTATGTCATAGGGTGATGTGCGCATGCGGGTCTGGCATGTGATGCGGGGTATGGCATGTGATGCAGTTATGGCATGTGATGCGGTTATGGCATGTGCTGCGGTAATGGCATGTGCTGCAGGTATGGACAAGTGTGAAATGTGCTGTGCAGTGCTGTCGTATAGTGTGCATTATGGGCATGCGGCAATATGGAGCAGCTCACGTACTGGCAAGGTCCCCGGTATGCCACTTAGTTTGTGTGTGTGTGGGGTTCTCTGTGTGTGTGTGTGTGTGTGTGTGTGTGTGTGTGTGTGTGTGTGTGTGTGTGTGTGTGTGTGTGTGTGTCTGTGTGACTGTGTGTGGGTGTGACTGTATCAGGCGGTCAGTGGAGATATCGCTGGTCATCCGCCAAACACTAGAAGCAGCCATCATGCTCGAGCTTCTTCCACGCACTCAGGTGAGGTGTGGTGATGGGCTCTGTTATGCAGTGATGTGCGCTGGTATGCGGTGATGTGCGCTGGTATGCGTTGATGTGCGCTGGTATGCGGTGATGTGCGCTGGTATGCGGTGATGTGCGCTGATATGCGGTGACGTGCGCCGGTATGCGGTGATGTGCGCTGATATGTGGTGATGTGCGCTGGTATGCGGTGATGTGTGCTGGTATGTGGTGATTGAGGGGCTGTTTCTGGCTCACAGGTGACTTGGCATGCTGCCTTGTAATGCAGTCGTGTGTGGGGATAAGGTTTTTGTCTCGCAGGCAAGGTGAGGGCTTATGCGTCGCGCGTATGAGCCAGTGCCGCACAGGTGAATGGTTGATGATATGCGTGTTTTACTGCATGTACCAATCTGCCTTGTACGTACACGGTGCACCTTGTTGCTGCATGCCATCCCTTTGGAACGGTTTGCCATGTTGAAGTCGAACAAGCGACTTGTCTTTCTTACATTTTTAGGGTATTCGCTCGAAATGTGTCGCGCGTTTCAATATTTTCAAACACAGCTCTCGGCCTTCTTCTGGTCGAACCTCATTTCGATTCGGGATGCATGAGCGATGTCATACGCTGCGCGTGGGTGCTCAGTGGGCAGAGTGGTTTAGTTTAAGAAACTTGAAACGCGCGGGGCATTTTGCGCAAATACCCTAAAGAAATGCAAGTGGCGGCATGTTGGCATTGCATTGCATGCATATTAGTTTGGTGTTCTGTTCATTAGCCCCGTTGCTGACCTCCTCCCATCTCTTCTCTCCTGCATGTCACATGCCATTATCCCTTGTCATGCCACTCCGTTCCATGTTTCTTGGTACGCACTTCAGATCGACATTTTTGTTCAAGTCTTGCAAGCTGATGGCGGTAAGGCGTAGATGGATGGCCGTGCGGATGCCAGAAGAGAGACCAGAGCTAAAGAAAGCCGTGCATGAAGGGTCGTGGTCTGACACTAGCAAAGCAGCTAACCATCCATCCTCCTCCCTCCACCTTCATCCATCCACTTTTTATCTCGTTCATCTCCCATCATATTTGATCAAGACTCATGGGTCTGAGGTCATGGGTCTGAGGTCACTGTTGTCAATGACTATGTGTCTTTGGCGTTCGTTGTGGACTTGTGGAGCGCTCTCTTGGGCGCTCTCTTGGGCACTCTCTTGAGCACATGCATATGTCTCTTCTCTTGGCCTTGCGTTACTGCTGTTACCACTCTCTTGGCATTGCGTTACTGCTGTTGCCACTCTCTTGGCCTTGCGTTACTGCTGTTACCACTCTCTTGGCCTTGCGTTACTGCTGTTACCACTTTCTTGGCCTTGCGTTACTGCTGTTACCACTCTCTTGGCCTTGCGTTACTGCTGTTACCTCTCTCTTGGCCTTGCGTTACTGCTGTTACCACTCTCTTGGCCTTGCGTTACTGCTGTTACCACTTTCTTGGCCTTGCGTTATTGCTGTTACCTCTTTATTGGCCTTGCGTTATTGCTGTTACCTCTTTATTGGCCTTGCGTTATTGCTGTTACCTCTTTATTGGCCTTGCGTTACTGGTGTTACCTCTTTCTTGGGTTTAGGTCCCACTCATACACCATCCTAGCACATGTTGGTACTCCTCAAACTTACTGCCCCAAAAACCTTTCCTCCTCTTTCCACCATCGTCCCTTGCTCCCCGTTTCCTCCTTTCCTGTTAGCCTCAACCCTCTCTCCCAATCCTTCTATTCCCATCATTTTTCATGCATCAACAGCCACCCCCCTCCACACACACACCCCTCCACACACCCCCTCCACACACTCCCCTCTACACACTCCCCCCACACACTCCCCTCCACACACCCCCTCCACACACTCCCCTCTACACACTCCCCCCCACACACTCCCCTCCACACACCCTCTCCACACACTCCCCTCTACACACTCCCCCCAACACACTCCCCTCCACACACCCGCCCTTCCATTCCACCCGAGGCACTCGTGCTGCATTCATCAACGCAGCGACCCGCGCACTGTGCCATGCAGGCAACTGCACATGCCCATACCCATGCCCCCTCCACACCCTCGTCCCTGCCCCACCACTTCAACCCAGGCACACGGTCCGCATGCATCAATGCAGCGACGCTCGCTCTGTGCCATGCGGGTATCCCCATGCGAGATCTGGCTACCAGCTGCGCCTCTGGTTACCTCAACGCCACTCCGCTGCTAGGTGAGCTAATCCTTGGCGCCACATCAGCGACCTCACCACCACAGGCCCCCTTATAACCTCGTGCCACCCCATCACCTCGTGCCACCTCATCGCCTCGTGTCACCTCTCCACGACAGCCACCTCACTGCGTTGTGCCGTTTCATCGCCACATCACCATCCCTTCCCAGCCCTGCTTCTGAGTCGACTCAAAAGTCACCTTCCCAGCCCTGCTTCCCTCCATTACTGTGTCGTCTCATCCCCTTCCCCTCTTCATCCCCTTCCCCTCTTCATCCCCTTCCCCTCTTCATCCCCTTCTCCGCTCTACTTGCGCTCCCCATCCCTCTCCTCGTGCTGCAGACATCAACTATGTGGACCACAGTGGTGGCGAATCTGATGCTGCCCCTCTGTCCCTCTGCCCCGCTGTCCCTCTGCCCCGCTGTCCCTCTGCCCCATTCCCCATTCTCTCCCCTTTTTCCCTCCGGCTCTCTCACCGACCAGACCTCAACTACGTGGAGGACAGTGGCGGTGGCCCGGATGTCACAGTGGGTTACTTGCCATCGTCTGATAAGATCTCGCTGCTGCAGGTAGGGTCACATGTTGTCACTGTGTCACACACCATCATGAGTGTCAGTGGGGCGACTTGCCGTCTTCTGATAAGATCTCGCTGTCATGCAGTCACGGTCCACATGTAGTCATGGTTGCATGTAGTCACGGTCGCATGTGTTCACGGTTGCATGTATTCACGGTCCACATGTAGTCACGGTCGCATGTAGTCACAGTCGCATGTAGTCACGGTTGCATGTATTCACGGTTGCATTTATTCACGGTAGCATGTATTCACGGTCGCACGTAGTGAAGGTCGCATGTAGTCACGGTCGCATGTAGTCACGGTCACATGTAGTCACGGTCACAAGTATTCATGGTTGCATGTACTCATGGACAATATGGACCCGTGTCTGTCATAGTGGGCTACTTACCATCTTCTGATAAGAACTGGCAGTTGCAGGTTCACACAGTCATGGTCGCATATGTCATGTCAGATATTCTCAGAGTCTCACACTCTCAGTCACAGACTCATGGTCACACATTCTCATGGTCATACTCTCATGGTCACACCTCTAACAGTGGTGCAAGCCCGTGTCCCGGGAAGATTGGGCGGCAGAGCACATGCCAAGGGATGGCTCTCTTCTACCTGATGGCATGCCATTGTGCAACCCCCATCATATCTTACAGATGGACGCCAAGCTACAGATGGAGACATTCGAGGAGGTGGTCAAGCTCGCTGTCACCGGGTGCAAGGCCATAGCCCACCGCATGAGACAGGTGGGTAGGTGGGGATAGGAGTTTGACGAGGTTGGTGCATTTAAAAGGGTGAAAAACAAGGTTGGAGAGGCTGTTTTGATAATCCACATGCTGCCTTATCTTCGTGGTCCCTTTTATTTCTTTCCTCTTTGTTGTGTTTTGCAGGTGCTTATGGAGCACACCGAGCGTTTAGCGCTTGCTCGTGGAGCAATGAAATTGTAGATTGTGTTGAGAGGTTGTCCCATGCTTGTAATGTATTCCAGCGATTTAGGGCGTAATTTTATTAATTGCAACACAACCAAAAATCTATAACATGGTTGTGATGCTGGTTGTAGGTAATGGGACAACTTAGCGTCGGAAATGTCATGCGGGAGATGCAAAATGCCAGACACACGCGTCGCACGCGCCACGCCACGCGTCGGGCATGTTTGTGTCTGTCACTTTCGCAACAGTGATCGCCTGGACGACCAATCGAACACTGTTGCATAAATCTGATGTGTGCCGCGGTGTTCTATTAGAGTGTGTTCTTACCAGGGCTCACGCTAAGGTTTTTTGACACTGTTTTTCTCCCAGGTTCCCCACCCCCGTGGTAACAGAAAGAAAAATGATTGAACTAGAATGTGTGTGTACAAGGATATATAGACTAGGGTGTTGTACCCTCTAAGGCACAATCCAGTATAGTCTACAGTAACAACCTAAGTTACATTTGACACACCCCCTAGACTATATAGGGGCAGTGCCTAACAAAGGAAGAAGCAGCTCAGGGCGGCACTACTAGTCCAGCCTCTGAGACAAGGGTCTAAAGACCAGTCACAAGGAGTACAGACAAGGCAAGAGCAAGCCCAGGGCGGCACTACTAGTCGAGCCACTGGGAGAGGCCACAAGGCCAGTCTGGGTAAAAAATATATATAAAGGACAGTACAAAGTCAAGGCCCTAGCAAGTGAGAGGCTACAGGAACGAGACCCAGCTGTACACAGTGCCGCTGATGATCTTTAGGCGCAAGCGCCTTCGTAAAGATATCAGCTGTGTTGGCACCGGAGGCCAACTGTACTACGCGCGCCTGGCGACGCTGCTGCAGCTCACGCAGGAGGAAGTACCGCAGCTGAATGTGCTTCGCTCTGCCCTCGAGTCGAGGCTCCTGACACAGGAGGATCATGGCCCTGTTGTCAGCGTACAGGACCGGGACAGAGCTAGGCCGCTCACCTAAGTCAGTGAGCAAGAAGGTCAGCCAGCGGAGCTCCTGTGCCGCCATGGCACCGGCGTAGATCTCGGCCTCACAGCTGGACTGGGCAACAGGCGAGGAGCGGGTAGCTCTCCACGAGACGGCACCTGAACCAAGGCTGAAGCAGTAGCCCTGTGAGGACCTGGGGGTCTCGGCGTCATCTGCCCAAGAAGCGTCTGTGTGCCCAATAAGGACCACTGGCATGCGTCCTCCTAGCACTAACCCCATGCCCGATGTACTTGCAAGATAACGCAAAACCCTCTTAGCGGCAGACCAGTGCTGAGGTCGGTGTCTGCTTATAGCCACAAAGCGAGCCAGGATGCTGAGAGGGTATGCGAGATCTGGGCGAGTGCAAGTCATCAGGTACATGAGGCAACCCACCAGCTCTGCGTAAGGACCACTGGGCACTGCTGACTCCTCAGGAACTGGAGTGGAGAGCCTGTGGTCTAGAGGCAGAGGAGTGGGCTCTGCGGAGGAGTACTGAAGGCCGAACCTCTGAAGGACCTGGCGCACCAAGTGTGACTGAGTCAAAGTGATAGTGCGGGCTGCTCTGTCCCTGGAGATCTACAAGCCAAGGTAGTGGCGCAGTTCTCCAAGGTCAGTGCAGGTGTGTCTCTTCAGCAGCTCTGCCTTCACGGAGGCCAGTGCGTCCCTGTCTGCCGTGGCGAAGACCAAGTCGTCTACGTAAACAAGGATGTAGAACGGAGTCTGGCCAGCACGAACGAAGAGCGAGGGGTCTGCAGAGGACGGAAAGAACTGCAGGTCAGCAAGCGGAGCACGCAGCGTGTCATGCCACTCACGGGGAGCCTGTCGCAGGCCGTAGACGGGGCGCCGGAGGAGCCACTAGGTCCTAGGAGGGAAGGTACCAGTGAAGCCCTGAGGGTGGCGCAGGTAGACCTGCTCGTGTAGACTGCCCTGAAGAAACGCAGTAGAGAAGTCGAGGGAGTGAAGCTCGTAGTCACGCTGAGCTGCTACGTGTAGCAGCACCCGAAGAGTAGTCATCTTCGGGGTCGGAGCGAAGGTCTGGAAGAAGTCCACCCCCTCACGCTGATTGAAACCTCTAGCCACGTAGCGCGCCTTGAACACAGGCGGCTCTCCAGGAGGGCGCTTCACCTTGAAGAGCTAGCGGCCATCAACTATGTTCACCCCAGGTGGGGGAACTGCGTCGACGTAGGTGCCGGTGGATCTCCAAGATGCCATCTCCTGCTCCGTGGCAGCTATCCATTGAGAGGCCCAGGGTCCGGAGACCGCCTCAGCGTAAGTGCGAGGGGTCGGGATGTCGAAAGCGTCTGGGTCACCCTCAAGGACTAGAAGCATGGAACAAAGATGGGGAGCAGCCTCGGACAGGAAAGCAAGCTCGTACTGGCGGTCCTCCAGGACGTCACTGCCAAGGGCAGGAGCACCCCCGACAGACGGAGGACAGGCAAGGTCAGAGACCAGAGCGGTGGCATAGTCAAGGCGGTGGGTAGAGGCGAAGTCAGCGACCGCAGCGACAAGGGTGTCAAGGCGCGAAACCGGAACAGACGGGTCGGTAACGAGAGAGGCAAGGACCAGAGGAACAAGAGGACGAGCGGCACGCAGGTAGTCAGACAGAGGGGGGGAGCAACGACAAGGGAGGAAGGAGGGGGCGACGGGAGAAGGGGAGGACGAGACGCGTGGGAACGAAGCAACATAGGGTGAGACAGGGGAGACACGTCGAGCACGGGAGGGTGGGCGAGACCAGACGTGAGGAGTCGGATCAGGAGACAGAGGAGGGGACACAGGAGGGGAACGAGGGGGGAAACGGGCCGGAGACGCGTCCGGAGGAGGGAACACATGGCCGGAGACAGGAGGAGGAGGAGGCACGGGCACGGGGTTAGGGGACAGAAGGCCGAGCAGGCGAAGAGCGGACACCGGCGGGGACTGCTGTGACGGCGGTGTGACGCCGACACCGGGACCGCAAGCAGCCGGGTGGCTACCTCCAGAACACTCCACACCAGCACCCCCAGATCAAACACCCCCAGAGCTCAGAACCCCTCGAGCACGGGCACCACCCCCAGGCCCGCCAGGACAAGCCACGACAGGAGTTCCAGGACTAGTACCCAGCAACCCCAGGGAAACCAACTGCTGCGGCGACGGCTGCGGCGGCGGCGGTCGCAACGACGGTTGCGGCGACGGCGGCGGCGGTGACGACGGCTGCGACAGCGGTGGCGACTGCGGCTGCGGAGGCGGCAGAGGAGGGGACACCTGAGAAGGGGCAGGCGGTGAGGACTGCGCCGCAAGACTACCAGAGTCAGTAGACTCCTCAACTGGTACAACCGACGTAATTGGGGTGACGTGGGACACACCGGAGGGGGCAGGACGGGGAGGGGGAGGAGGAGGGGCGGCGACGACCGGGGAAGGGGTGACCGGGAACAGGGGGGGGGTAACCGGGGGACCTCGGTGGGGGAAGCGGCAGAAGAAGGAGACGGACCCGTCAAAGGTGACGTCACGGGAGTGAAAGAACCTATGAGACGGCGGGTGGTAGAATTGCCAGTCAGACGCGTCAAGGGGGAAGCCGAGGAAGACACAGGGAAGGGTGCGGGCAGTGAGCTTGTTCGTGCCAGTGGCACGAACGTGAGCAAGACAGCCCCAGACGTGGAACGCAGACGCGTCACCAGGTGACCCAGACCAAAGGAGGGTTGGCGAAACCTAAGGCTGCTTGGGGTGCGGCCACAGGTTAAGCTCGTAAGCGGCGTAGCGAACGGCGAACGGCCACAGAAAATGGGGTGCACCGGCATGGATTATGGAGGTGCGAGCCACCTCCATGACCAAACCGATGCGTCGCTCAGCGACCCCATTCTGCTGCGGGGAGTCCGGCGAGGTGAACGTCTGGATGATGCCCTCCGCACGACAGAAACGACCAAGGACACTAGAGGCAAACTCGCCACCACGGTCGGAGTGGAGGCACAAGACAGGGAGACCGCGACGGACACGCACAGCGACAAGCCACGGGATAAGAACGTCAGGCACGTCGGCCTTCCGCTCCAGGGGGAACACAGTGGTGTAGCGCGTGTAGTCGTCGACAACCACTAGGAAGTAGCGCTCTCAAAGCGGCCCATGGACGGGGGCGGGGCCCCAGACGTCCATGTGCAGAATCTGTAGCGGTGCGGCGGTAGGGGGAAACGAGGAGGAGTGAGGAGCACACCGAAGCCGGCCCTCGACACAAGGCATGCAAGGTGGGGCAGGGGAGGAGGGAAACTCAGAGAACGACCCGGGGAGACCTAGGACGAGACCGTGCTGTGACATGTGACGCAGACGCGGGAGCGCAGGGTGACCTAGACGGTGGTGCCACAGGAGAGTCGGGTGGGTGAGTGAGTGACAGGAGCAGGCAGCAACAACCTGGGTAGACGCAGCCACCTGAGGGGGGGTCCCTGCCGGGGGGGGTCATAGTGTCCAGTGTGAACAGTCCGGACACCGGGTCCCGGGGGAACGTGGTAAGGGGGGCACCAGTGGCGGCCTCGGTACAGACAGCGTACCGCTCGTGACCAGAGAACGTAGTGGTGACACCAAGGTCCTAGAGGCAGCCAACACCAACTAGGTTCCTGGAGAACGAGGTGATGTGCAGGCCTGTGAGAGAGCCCGAAGGAACCGCCGGGCAGGGGAGGGTGGTAGAACTGCGGGCGACTACAAGGCCAGAGAAGGGGTCAGCCAGGGAGACGGCGGCAGGGACAGGAAGCGGTGTCAACGTGGTGAGTTGCGGAAGAAGCACCGGGAAGCGCCAGAGTCGAGGGTGAAGGAGAGCGCGGTAGTGGCGGCCGGAGGCGAAGTAGCGACGGAAGCACCAACGCTAAACAAAGAAGGGGATCCTACGCCTGATGCAACAGGGGAGTCTAAGGAAGGCACACCTACACTAGGCAACTAGGGGTAATAAGACGGAAGCACACTAGAGTCATCAGCATACATCACATGCAGAGCAGTAACAATCTCATTCATGTCCACATAAAAAATCTGAACCCTTCGACTAAGCAAGCTGTGCCAATCTGGGAGCTCGGGCGACGGGCCGAAACGCTGACGAAACTGGTCGTCCAGGCGACGAAAACAGCGGATGGAGGTATGACCGATCTTACCGCAAACGAAGCCACGGCGAGGACCGGTCTGAAGCAGGTAGTGACAGCGCGCGGCACCCGAACCACCACTCGGCAGCCCACCACGTCCAGCGCAGCCACCAGCGCCGAGCCACCCAGGCGGAAGACGACTCGTCCGCCTCTGCTGCTGCGGCGACTGCTGCGGCTGCGGCGAGGGCTGCAGCTGCAGCGGCTGCGGCTGCTGCGGCTGGCGCGGGTCCAGCGGTAACACCGGCGACTGCTGAGACGGCTGCTCGGCTGCACGTGTCAGGGTCCCCGCGTCAGCACCACCACTAGGTGACCCAACTCCAGCACCAGCTACACCCGCACCCCCACCCCCGTCGCCACGTCCAGCCTTGGGGCGGCGACCCTTCCCCGGACGAACCTGTGCGGCAGCGACAATCTCAGCCACAGCAGTAGAACCGTCGGAGAAGGTGCACTGAGTGGCGGCACAACCCTTTAAGACAGGGACCGGCACAGTACCGCTGGTCTGAGCGATAGAGCGGTGGCGGGCCTCTATAGCGGACAGGGTGTCAACAAAGTCAGTGAGGGTAAGGTCTGCGGGGTGGACGCTAAGAAAGCGGTCACGGGCAGTGGCAAGACGGTCAGGGAGGGAGGAGGCTAGCAAGTAGAGAGTAGAGGTGAGGGGCGGCGGGTGGGCTAGAAGCTGTGTGGGGGTGCAGGCAGCACGCCAGGTCTCGTCTATGGTGCGCAGGTGAGCGGCCAGGTCGGCGACAGTGGGGAACGACGCAAGGTCAGGAAAGAGCATGGGGAGGATCAGACGACCGACCGAGGCAACATGCGGGGTGGAATAGCGCTGGACAACAGCATCTACGAAAGCCTGGGCAGTGGTGATAGACCTGAAGCGAGGTCGCTCGGACAGGGGGAGGGCATTGCTAATAGCAAGCTGTGCAACAACGTCACGGGACAGCCAGACAGAGCGAGCAAGGGCAGCGGTTGCAGCGGACTCACGCTCAGCGGACGAGGGGTCAGGAGACAGTGCAGCGGGGGGGTCAGGGCAGGGGAGGGTACCCTCAAGATGGACAGACAGCGAATGGCCATCCTGCCACTGACCAGTGAGATGGCGACGGAGGTCAGCAAGCCACACATCAAACTCAATCGGCTGGCCCTCAGCGTCAAAGCAAAGCACCGCCGCCATGAGTGACAATAGAGGGCAGTGTAGAGTAGGACAGTGCGGTGCAGTGCTGCCAGTGCGGTGCAGTGTGGTGCAGTGCGGTGCAGTGCTGTGTAGTGCGGTGTAGTGCAGTAGAGTGCGGTACAGTGCGGTGCAGTGCGGTACAATGCGATGCAGTGTGGTACTGTGCGGTACAGTGCGGTGCAATGCGGTGCAGTGCGGTACAAAGCGGTGCAGTGCGGTGCAAAACGATGCAGTACGGTACCGAGGGGAGGTTTGGAGGGCGGTGCTGAATGGGAAGAACGGGCCGAACCCGAGACAGCGGCGGGCCGGCGACGGCGCGAATGCAGGGGCCGGCCGGCGGGTGGCAAGTAGACACGGCCGCGACGGCGGCCAGGGACAGCCGCAACGGCGGCCAGGGACAGCCGCGACGACAGCCAGGGGCAGCTGCGACGGCGGCCAGGGACAGCCGCGACGGCGGCCAGGGACAGCCGCGACGGCAGCCAGGGACAGCCGCGACGGCGGCCTGGGATCTAACCTACTATGATACCATAACAGAAAGAAAAATGATTGAATTAGAATGTGTGTGTACAAGGATATATAGACTAGGGTGTTGTACCCTCTAAGGCACAATCCAGTATAGTCTACAGTAACTACCTAAGTTACTTTTAGCCGAGTTACAACTAACATTGACTCGGACATGTCAAGATGTTCAAGGTCCAAACAGGGTAACATTTGCGGAGTGCCAAAAAAAGAGAGTACTTTTGGACTTGCTATGTTAAGAGTGTGAATTTCCTCCGCTAGTTTTCTGATAAACCCGCTAAAGTAGGGTAGAATATGTGTCAGCAACCTTCGCAACTTTCCGGGTTGCGAGAAGGGGGAGGAGGGGACCGTGGCTAAACGTTTTTAGCCAAATTTTCCTAGCTCCGTGGGCGTGCGGGGCTATAGGAGGAATTTTCCAGTCTGTGAGGGACGCCAAATATTCAAGGTTTAGGGTGGCCTGGGTGGGAGGAGACTTAGCCAAATACTCTATGTTATAGGGTAAATGCAGGAATGTTCCTGCAATGTAGCCGAAGTTTCGTGGGTGTGAGGACTATCTCTGTTTGGGAGGGACTTAGCCGAATTCCACTATGGTCGAGGAAGGAATGTTCCTGACTATGACGGACTCCGAAAATTCTGGGTTTCGGGTGGTGCGGGTGGGAGGAGCACGGAATGTCTGGGTTCGGGGGCCCGTGGGATTGTTTCTGAAAGTTGGGAACTTAGCCGGAAAAATGTCTCTGCCACCCTGGGTGCGAGGAGGGGGGAAGGGGAGGTGGGTGGGGGGGGTATTTCTTGGCAGTTGCAGCCGGATTGCCCCCCCAGCGAATTCTGATCTTCCCGGAGTCCCCCGCAACACCACTTCTATTTATTCCAGAAACCTAGATAACTCTACCCGTTCAAAATCCAGAACGAGCCCAACGCGAACTCTTAATGTTTTTTCATTCCGGGTAATTACCCTTTAAAAATAGGCCCTGGTTCTTACAGTCTCTTCCTGGGCCAACCTCGGACAGAGGCCCCACGATATCATGATTTTTACGTTTTTTATTTTTCCGCTTCTTTTTAGGGTGTTTGCTTGTACCGACCCTGATGAGACACTTATGTTTCAGTGTTTATTTTTTCTGTAGACACTGATGCATCAGCGCACTAACAGGGATCGACACTAAAACAAACAATCGGAAGATTTACGGAGTGTCCCCTCAAGGGCCTCAGATTGCAGGCTTTTTACCCTGATTCAGGGTAAAATCAGGGTTTGTTTTTGGGGTGACCCTGATGAGACAGGGTTTTTTTGTAACACGGGCCTGGAATTTCAGTGTTTTTTTAGAAGTGAACTCTGATCGATCAGCGTGACTAGTGTAGTGAGGCCTGTTTTTCCAGCATCGTATTGGGGACCGACCCTGACACTACGTGTAATAGCGGATTCCGAGCCCCAACCCCCCCACCCGTTATTTCCGAATTTCCCCCCCACCCTCCCTGTCAATCACGCCAACTTGACACAGCAGGGGCTGATTTCGGCTAAGTCCTCAAAGTTAGCAACAACCCTCCAAAAACCCCCGCTTCTCCAAAAAATTGGCTAAGTCCTGAAAGTTAGAGACAATCCTCGGAAACTCCCCCGCTGCTCTAAAATTTCGGCGAAGTCCTGAATGCTAGAGTATCGAATAGCGCGTGTTCGATACAGCGCTGCCCAGCGCTGTGTTCGGAGCTGGGCAGTGGCGCGAACAGCGCTGCCTAACGCGAACAGCTAAACTCCGAATATCGAACAGCGTGTTGTGGGCTGCACGACGTGGCACGCGATTTTGCCACGTAAAAACGGGCCCCACTTGGTCATCAAGTGGGGCCCCACTTGATTTTCGCCCAAGGAATGCACGAAAAACAGGAATAGTGGAGGGGGGTCCCTTTTGAACCCCCCTGCAGAAAAAGCCGACGCCCACGTGGCCTGCGAAAAACGTTGCAGAGGGGCTCCACGACGCGCCCGGCTGTCAATAGTTTTTCGCCTCGAGCCAACATTGGCTAAAACACTCGCGCAACCAATAGGATTTGTGCAACCCTATTTTGTTTTCGGATAGTTACAGATTTCGGGGCACTGGGACGTTTCATTTTTTCGCCAGGTTTCGGGACTTTGTTTTTTCGCACCCACTCAACAATCAAGAGGGACCCCCCTCTGCTATTTTGCCGTCGGGTTTTAAACAGCGTGTTTTCTGTAGTTGACCCTGTTTATTCAGCGCAAAACTTGGACGGGAATGAGGCGGCAAAGCAGTGGAAGCGGGAGGGAGAGGCAGAGGGTGTAGGCGGCAGAGCCTTTCCACTCCCAAACTATCGAGAGCTGTAGGAGGGGGCAGATCGGCAGTAGAAAGCGGCAGAGTGGGAGAGAGGAGGCCAACTAGCGAGAGCGGTTAGAGGGGAAGAGCGGCAGAGGAAAGGGGCAGAGCGGGAGCGGCAGAGCGGGAGCGGCAGAGGGTGCAGCCGGCTAAGCGGCAGAAAAATATGGCAGAGTAGGAGTGGCAGAGAGTGTGGGCAGCGGACTCGGTGAGGAATGAGGCTGCAAAGCGGTGGAAATGTCAGAGGGAGCGGCAGAGGATGGAGGCGGCACAGCGGGAGAGAGGAGGCCAACCAGCGAGGGCGTTAAGAGGCAGTAGATCGGCAGAGGAAAGCGGCAAAGTGGGAGCGGCAGAGGGTGCAGGCGGCAGAGCGGCAAAAGAATGCGGCAGAGTAGGAGCGGCAGAGGGTGTGGGCAGCAGACTCGGAGAGGAATGAGGCTGCAAAGCAGCAGACATGTCAGAGGGAGTGGCAGAGGACGGAGGTGGCAGAGCGGGAGAGAGGAGGCCAACTAGCGAGAGCAGTAAGAGGTGACAGATCGGTAGAGGAAAGCGGCAGGGTGGGAGTGGCAGAGTAGGAGTGGCAGAGGGTGTGGGCAGCACAACCGGAGAGGAATGAGGCTGCAAAGCGGCAAATGTCAGAGGAGCGGCAGAGGATGGAGGCGATAGAGTGGGAGCGGCAGAGGGAGGAGGCGGAAGAGCGGCATAATAAAGCAGCAGAGAAGGAGCGGCAGAGGGTGTGGGCAGTAGACGGCGGCAGAGCGGCAGAGGGTGTGGGCAGCAGACAGCGGCAGAGTGGCAGAAGACAGCGTCAGAGAGGGAGCGGCAGAGGGTGGACATCGCAAAAAAGCTGTGCTCGCAAAACGCTCGCGAAGCATTAGTGCGAACGCTGTGCAAACGTTTTGCGAACAAGAGGGTGAAAATACCGTACTGATATAGATATGAACACTTCGCGAATGCATCGATAACATTTGCAGAAATACTTTGCGCGAGCTTTCGGAAACGATAGGAGGTGTTGTTTCGAATGTAATGTAGTGCTTTGCCAAATGTTTTACAATGTTTATTTTAATACAGCTTGTGATTTGTAAAAAATGCTTTTCCAATCTTGTCATTGTTTCTTTTTATTCAGCTGACCTTTGATGTATCAAATGATATTATTAGGAGTTCATCTATTACAAACAATTGACACAATTCCTAGGTACAGTGGTTACCAGCCTAATGACAAAACAAAAGGTGCCCATCTATACACAAATAAACTACTAACGCATGAAGCATGCCGGTCCCCATCGCAAAGTGCTGCTCTAACACGAACAGAAGCAGAGCGGCGGCACACCAAAGGCATCAACTCTTGAAACTGGCTTGTAATTCCTGCAGGTGACGTTCAGAACATGTCGTCGCGAAATTAACCCAATGACCAAATTTCCAAGAGAGATGGCCATGCTTACAAAGGGAAAGTAGCGCAACATAATTCCTGCACATTTAGTTTAAACCAAATTAGTTCAATTTCACGGGACATCATGTACACAAGCAAGGTTACAGTGGGAAGTAGCTTGTGGTTGGCTACAGATTTCTGCCTGTCATGTGAGACATTGTTGTGAAATTAGTCCGATCACCAAACGACCAGCGAGACTCACAAGGGGACTTTCAGGGGGGAATAGCTTGATGTTGGGCTGGGTGACATAGCTTCCTGCGATAAATACGAGCATCGTGAGCACACATGTGAGTTAAGAATGCCTTCAACCCCAAAGGCGTAGTAGCTCATTACCCGGCCAATAAGAAAGAGAAGGGTGAACAAGGGAAGTCACGTTTGAGCTGCTTATCGAAAGATTGAGATGATTAAAATAATAGCTATCGCGAAACACTTGGTTGAAAAAAAACAAAAAACAAAAAACACGCTAATTGTTGAAGTCAGTGGTAGAGGAAGAGGATGCGCACTAGGGGGGCGTGAAGGTGAAATGAGGAGCTGAGACTGATACAGATTGAATTGTCGAGGGATAATGAGAAAGTCTTTAGTTGGAAGGCATTAGTTCGATTGGTTGGGCGAGGGGCAGGGCTGAGTTGGATGGAGAAATTGGGTTGGGATTGGCTGGAACAATAACATGTTTGGTCGGGGGCGAGAGTGTGTGGTTGGTTTGGTTGGGCGAGGGGCAGGGGCTGAATTGGATAGAGAAATTGGGTTGGGATTGGTTGGAACCACGGGCTGGGTGGTTGGGGGCGGGAGTATGTAGTGGGTTAGCGCATCATTTTGTGAATAGGGGCGTGTTCATACCGACCCAAATATCAAGCAAAAAGGATGTGAAACGTTGGAACACAGGAGACGTGCGCACTACACTACGATGTCATATGCGATTGAAATCGGTTTGATTTGGCATTTCAATTTTCAATCCACTTGCCTGATTCAATGTCCGTTAGACTATGCCCTTTCTTCTAGCAGTATGTAAAATGCTAAAACATTTAATTTGCTACGATGCATGGTCTGAA
Organism: Closterium sp. NIES-67; assembly: GCA_027943415.1. Classification (NCBI taxonomy): domain Eukaryota; kingdom Viridiplantae; phylum Streptophyta; class Zygnematophyceae; order Desmidiales; family Closteriaceae; genus Closterium; species Closterium sp. NIES-67. The sequence goes on along the minus strand of BQMB01001726.1, from coordinate 43,465 downwards.
CATCACTTTTTGTTTTTTGGAAGATTCAGGTTCGAATCCCATGCTGAAATGTTGCTTTTGAAATCTCAATACTACACGCTCCTTTTGATCCCTCTGTTGTGATAAATTCGTACTTAAGGAATTCTGTAAGTAGCGCTCATAATTCGATAGATACTATCGAGTTATACCCTAGTTAGCATGCATAGAATGACATCAACAAATAGCGCTCATCCGGATGATTACGACAGCAGGCCGTTTTAGTCCTGCGAACAGTTGCGCCCCTTTCAATTGCAATTAGAGCGCATAGCGCAAATATCCTTGAGCAGGTACATTACCGAACAGGTACTTCTAGCAAGTATAAAGGTAGCTTGTTTCTCTTCTATTATTAACTTGTTTTTCAGTAAATTCTGGTCAACACTTACAAGTTCTAAGACTTCCGCTGTCTTACTAGTCTACCATTCCAGCAAAGATCCTTGCTCAAGTCTTGAAGTATCACAAGGCTGTAAAAGTGATTCTGGTGTTACAACTTGTTAATAGTGGCTGTTACTGGAGGTACTTCCAGTATTATTTTCTACTTCAAGTACTTGTGTCTGCAGATTCTATACTTGGTCTTATGCACTGTGTTACAAATTCTTACATGGTCTGAGAGCTGTCTGGAATTAAGACTATCATCAAATCTTCAAATGATTGGACGAGCATTAGCTCCAACAGCTGGTTCCTCAACAACTGGACCCACAGGTGTTAAAAATCCTACAGTTTTTACAGGCCAAGCAGGTGATTGTGCAGTTGGAAATTTTCCACCTGCATATGCTTCAATTGGGATGCCTACTATGCATCCACCATGGACTTCGTCCTCTGCACTTGCAACACCACAACAAGCATCACAGCAACAAGCATCATTGCAACAACAATAACAATTGTTCAATTTTCTTCAATAGCAACAACAAGCGCAACAACAATTTCAGGTGCAACAGCAATAGCCACAACAGTTTCAATAGCAACCTCAATATCAACCACAGCAATGGCAGTTTTCGCAGCAACAGATTGGCTTTACTGGACCTGTTTTTCAAGCTCTAAATATCTTGAGCAAGACACGGATGAAGACGACAATACTTTTGCATGGCGCTGACTTTTACTCCTAGAGTTTCGAATTTGAGCTCCTCGTGAAATCTGCTGGATTATGGCCTTTCTTCAGCAGCGATTATTCGTATCCTGTCAGGGGAACACAGATGGAGCACCAGAGTTTTCTTCATGCTTCACTTAATGCTTATACAGTTGTTATCCGAAACCTGTCACTGAAAGAGAAGCTTGGGATAAGCTCCCTTCACACTAGCTTGACTCCAGCTGAATCTGTATGGAAGCATCTGATGGGGCTGTACATGGCACAGGATACCATTTCCGTGAGTAAGATTCTTTCACAACTGACAATTGTGCAGATGCAGGGCAACAAAAACGTTTCGGACTATATCAACGAGGCTCGCACACTTCGCGACCAACTGGAAAAATGTGGCGGATACTTCCCAAAAGACATGTTTGTAACAATTCTTCTTGCCGGACTTGGACCAGAATGGCGGCAGTGTCGATCTCTTCTTCGCATTCAACCAAATATTTATGAAGCCGAAATTTGCTCGATTCTTCAAGGAGAACTACAAGACCTTGATCTGTAAGAAGCACGTAACAAAAAGGGGACAGTTCATGTCAGTTTCTATTCAATACCTGCAAAACACATCAACATTTTTTTCTGCCACTACTGCAAAAAGGATGGACACATCATCGAATTTTGCAACAAGCTTCAAGCTAATAAGAAAAGAGGAGTGCAGCAGCCGTCGCAGCAGTCCAAGCAACCCGTGAAGCAGAATCCACAAACAACAACTTGTGCCACATCGAGAAAAACAAGTTTTCAGTTGTGTTACTACAGTTTATGCAACTGATTCAGATTTCAACGAAGATGAAGAAACCAGCTCAATTGAACAACCAGAGAATATGGTCTTACCTCAGGTTTAGCATAATCTCGCTCGGATTATTGCAGGACCCAACACTTGGTATCTCGACAGTTGTTGTGGTCAACATATGTGCTCTGTCGCGACACTTTTCATTACTCATCAGCGTCCTCTTTGACATCTAATATCTGTCATAGTAGCAAACGGACAAACCATTATGGCACGATCAAACAGTGGCGTCATGCTGGAATCTATTGACACTGGTTTTTCCTTACACGCTACGAACGTCCTCTCATCTCCGGACTTGGTTTTAATATTCTTTCAACAGCTCAACTCTTGCGACATAAGATTCGGAAACAAGGAAATTGTGACACTATGGACCAGGAACTTTATCACAACGAGACAAATACTTACATTGGGAGAGCTGCCACCCAATATGGCATCTCTGTTCTTCAATTTGAAGCCCAAGGAACTTCGGCTAATTCCAAAAGAGTGATTTCTCTTGGAACTTGGCAACATTCCAAAGAAAGTGATTATCGAAGGGTCGATGTGGACTTCCGTGCAACTGCAATTCTAACAACCTCTCAAGGGAGGACGTGGAGGTGGCGCTAGTGGTGGTGGTGGCGGGGACAGTGGTTCTGACGAGGGGGTTGGAGCTGGTGCACAGGAGCAGCAGCAGTCGCCCCAGTCGCAGCCGCAACAGCAGCAGAAGCCGTAGTGGGCTCGCCTCCCGCCGGGGTGGCCAGGAGCCCCTGGCGGTGGTGGTCGTGGTGGTGGCCCTCGCAGCTCGGCGTCCACCGGCAGCTTCGGTGCTGTGAGCTGCCAGTACCTGCTTCAGACCGGGCCCCTCCGTGGCACGGTGGGCCGCCGCCCGCACCAGACCGCCCGCTACTTCTGCCGCCTCGACGACCTTTTCCATCGCCGCTTTGATCCACCCACGGACCTCCCTGACTAGCCCAGCGTGCTGCGTACCGGTGTGCCTGTGTTTGACTTAGACATGGATCAAATTAGTTATGCCTTGCAGTCTCTGTATGCTGACGCTTCGAGTGTTTCCTCATCTTATTACTCTGTGTTCTCTAGCTTAGGCGTAGCACCTGTGTGTAGTCCAAACTCCCTTGCTGCGTCAGGCGTAGTACAGCTTGCTATGTCCAGCCTAGGCTCTACCCTTGCTCCTCCGTCGTCAGCCACTACGGCGTCGCTGTCCTTCACTCTCGACTCCGGTGCGTCATCCTGTTTCTTCCGTGACCACGCCACCCTTTCGTCGCTTGCTGCACCTGCCGCTGTTGCCCTTGCTGACCCCTCCTCTGGTCCTGCAGTTGCTCGTAGCTACACTACCCTTCCCTGTCCGGCGGTTCCCTCGGGTTCCCTTCCAGGCCTGCACATCCCTTCGTTCCCCAGGAACTTAGTTGGTGTCGGCTGTCTTCAAGACCTCGGTGTCACCACTACGTTCCCTAGTGACGAGCGGTACGCAGTCTGTACCGAGACTGCCTCAGGTGCACCAATTGCAACGTTCCGCCGGGACCCTGTGTCTGGCCAATATACGCTGGATACTGCCCCCCCCCCGGCGGGCGCGTCCTCCTCCGGTCCTGCGTCCACCCAGATAGCTGCGGCCTGCTGGTGTGAGTCGCTCACTCACCCGTCACTGTTGTGGCACCACCGCCTAGGTCACACCGCGCTCCCGCGTCTGCGTCACATGTCTCAGCATGGTCTCGTCCAAGACCTCCCTGCGTCGCTCCCTGCTCTCCATCCCTTGCCTGCGCCACCGTGAACGCCCTGCGTCAAGTGCCAGCTGCGCAGTACTCACTTCGCCCTGCCAATGCACCCCTCCAGACCCTGCACTTGGACGTCTGAGGCCCAGCCCCTGTCCCTGGACCGCGTCGCCTGCGCTACTTCCTAGTGCTGGTCAACAAATTCACGCGCTACACCACGGTGTTTCCTTTGGAACGGAAGGCCGACGTGCTTGACGTTCTTATCCCGTGGCTCGTAGCCGCGCGGCTCCACCGCGGTCTCCCTGTGCTGTGTCTCCACTCCGACCGTGGCGGCGAGTTCGCGTCTAGTCGGTTGGGTCAGTTCTGTCGTGCGGAGGGTATCACCTAGACGTACACCCTACCGGACTCCCCGCAGCAGATTGGGGTCGCTGAGCGACGTATCGGTTTGGTCATGGAGGTGGCTCGTGCCTACATGATCCATGCCAGTGCACCCCATTTTCTGTGGCCCTTCGCCGTTCGCTACGCTACTCACCAGCCTAACCTCTGACCACGCTCCCAGCGGCCATAGGTTTCGCCGACCCTTCTTTGGACTAGGTTCTCTGGTGACGCGTCTGCATTCCACGTCTGGGGCTGCCTCGCTCACATTCGTGCCTCCAGCACGGACAAGGTCACTGCCCGCACTGTCCTCGTGTCTTCCTCGGTTTCCCCGTTGACTCGTCTGACTGGCACTTCTACCACCCGCCGTCTCACCGCTTCTTTCACTCCCGTGACGCCACTATCGACGAATCTGTCTCCTTTTACCACCGCTTCCCTCACCGAGGTCTCTCGGTTCCCCCCCTTTCTGTTTCTGGTTCCCACTCCCCCGGTTGCCTCTGCTCCCCTCCCTCCCCGTCCTGCTTCGTCTGGTGTGTCTCATGTCACTCCCCTCCCGTCAGTTGTCTCGGACGAGGAGTCGGCTGACTCCTGTGGCCCCGCGATGCACTTTGCGCCGCCTGTCCCTCCCCGGTGTCTCCTCTTCCCTCGTGTCAGCCACCGCCGCCGCCGTCGCAGCCACAGCCATCGCCGCAGCTGCAACCGTTCGTGGACTCTAGGGGTGCTGGATTTGGGGAGGGTGCTAGTCCTGGGGCTCCTGTCGTGGCTTGTCCCGGTGGGCTCGGGGGTGGCACCGGCTCTGGAGAGGGTGCTGGCGTGGAGTGTTCCGGAGGTTGTAGTGGTGCAGCAGGTGGTCCTGGTGTCGGCGTCGAGCAGCAGCAGCAGCGGTCGACACCGGTGTCCACCCTTTGCCTGCTCGGCTTTCCCTCCCCTGACCGCTCGCCTGCCCCTCCCTCGCCGTCTCCTCCTCTTCCTGTTCACGGACCTGTGTTTCCTCCGCCGGAGTCATCCTTGGCTCGTTTCCCCCCTCGTTCCCCTCCTGTTACTCCTCCTCTGTCTCTTGACCTGACCCCTACGTCTCAAGTCTGGTCTCGCCGTCCCTCTTGTGCTCGTCCTGTCTCTCCTGTTCAGTGTTCGCACCCTATGTTGCTTCGTTCCCACGCGTCTCGGCCTCCACTCTTGCCCTCGCCACCTCCGTAGTCACTTGCTATCGCGCCTCCCCCTCTGTCTGACTACCTTCGTGCTGCTCGTCCTCTTGTTCACCGCGTCCTTGCCTCCCTTGTTACTGACCCGTCTGTTACTGTCTCCAATCTTGACGCTCTTGTTGCTGCTGTCGCTGACTTTGCCTCTACCCATCGCCTTGACTATGCCACTGCTCTGGTTTCTGACCCTATCTGCCTTCCGTCCGTCGGGGGTGCTTCTGCCCTTGGCAGTGACGTCCTAGAGGACAGACAATGCGAGCTTGCTTTCCTGTGTAAGGCTGCTTCCCATCTCTGCTCCATGCTGCTAGTCCTTGAGGGTGACCCAGACGCTCTGAGGCGACCTTGGGACCCTGGGCCTCTCAGTGGATAGCTGCCATGGAGCAGGAGATGGCATCTTAGAGGGCTACCGGCACCTACGCCGACGCAGTTCCCCCACCTGGGTTGAATGTACTCGATGGCCGGTGGCTCTTCAAGGTGAAACGCCCTCTTGGAGAGCCGCCTGCGTTCAAGGCGCGCTACGTTGCTTGAGGCTTTAGTCAGCGAGAGGGGGTGGACTTCTTCCAGACCTTCGCCTCGACCTCGAAGATGACTACTCTTCGGGTGCTACTACACGTAGCAGCACAGCGTGACTACGAGCTCCACTCTCTCGACTTCTCCACTGCATTTCTTCAGGGCAGCCTACACGAGCAGGTCTACCTGCGCCGCCCTCAGGGCTTCATCGGTACTTTCCCTCCTGAGACCCAGTGGCTTCTGCGACACCCGGTCTACGGCTTGCGACACGCGCCCCGTGAGTGGCACGACACGCTGCATGCTACACTAGCTAACCTGCAGTTCTTTCCGTACTCTGCTGACCCTTCGCTCTTCATTCGTGCTGACCAGACTCCGTTCTACATCCTTGTCTACGTAGATGACCTGGTCTTCGCTACTGCAGACAGAGACGCACTGGCCTCCGTGAAGGCTGAGGTGCTGAGGAGAAACACCTGCACTGACCTGGGAGAGCTGCGTCGTTACCTTGGCCTTCAGATCTCAAGGGACAGAGCAGCGCGCACCATCACTCTTACACAGTCACACCTGGTACTCCAGGTCCTTGCACAAAATCAACATGTATGCTTCATTCTAGTTAACTTTTCTATGCTATGATGATATCACAAGCTAGGTTAGGTCCTCCCCGCCCACCCGCGCTTCCGCTCTCGTCCTAGTCCTAGTCGCCCACTCCTAGCCGCCCCTTCGCGCCCCACTGGCCCGTTAGCGCCCGATTAGCGCCCCGTCGGCCCCCCTCTGGCCTGTTAGCGCCCGTCGGCCCCGTTAGCGCCCCGCCGGCCCGTTAGCGCCCCACCGGCCCGTTAGCGCCCTTTCGGCCCCGTTAACGCCCCTTTGGCCCCGCTCGCCCCGCCGGCCCGTTAGCGCCCCGTCGGCTCGGTGCGCCCCTCTGGCCCCGCTCGCCCCACCGGCCCGTTATCACCCCGCCGGCATGTTAGTGCCCCGCCGGCCCGTTAGTGCCACGTTGGCCCCGTGCGCACCTTTGGCCCCGCTCGCCCCACCGGCCCGTTAGCGCCCCGCCGGCCCGTTAGCGTCCCGCCGGCCCGTTAAGCGCCCCGCCGGCCCCGTTAGCGCCCACTGGCCCGTTAGCCCCCGTCAAACCTGTGCGCCCCTCTGGCCCTGCTCGCCCTGCCTGCTTGTTAGCGCCCTGCCGGCCCCGTTGGCGCCCTACCAGCCCCTCCCGCACCACGTCGACCCTGTGCGCGAGCAGAGTCTTCAACTCAGCCAAATGCACCTTGCTCTGACTTGTAGCCAGCAGATCATCGACATAGACGAGCAAGTGGCACTTGTCACCGTCCTCATCTTCGTGGAAGTAGAAGGCTTCATCCACCTAACTCTTTGACCAGCCCCCGCTCTGCAGAACTCCATCGACTTCTTCGTACCACAACTTTGGACTTAGCTTAAGTCTATAGAGACTCTTCTTGAGCAGACAGACTCTGCCGCTGCCGTCATCATAGTACTTCGGCTGCTTCATATAGAGAGGACGGTTGATGGGTGCATTACGAAAAGCGTTCATCATGTCGAGTTGCATCAGCTCCCAATCAAATGCCGCATCTATGGTCAGCTGCAGAAGTGTAGTTACGTAGCTGCCGACTGGAGCATATGTCAAGTGGTAGTCGAGATTGGACAGCTGTATAAACCCTTGTACGACGAGACGTCCCTTCTCTCGCTCTACTTTATCATCAGGGAGATACTTGGTAGCGAGAACCCACCGATTTCCCATCACATTGACGTAAGACGGTGGAAAAACCAAGTCCCAAGTGCCTTGGTCCCGCAGAGTCAGCATCTCCTTGTCCGTCGCTGCTTTAACCGTAGGGCCTTTCCAACTCTTCAGAGCGACAGGGACAGGCATCTTCAAAATGTCCCAACGACATTCCAGATCTGCCACACGATCTTCTGCAGAGTCCAGCTCCGGCAGTGTTACGTCTTCACTTCTGCCGTCGAGGGCGTTCATCGAGAATGCCGCCAATGTTGCACGATAACAAACTGGTGGAACACCTTTGTTAGAGCGCGTCGATCACCGGAGGGGTTGCACCTCCACAGGCGTTTCATCGACAGAGTGCTCTTTGGCAGAGGACGACGGCTCCGCGGCAGAGGAAGACTGCTCTTCTACGGTCGGGTCGTCAGCGACATTCTTCTGCCGCTTTGCCGTGCGTCGTTCACTGGGGTTGACACCGAAAGGCTCCTCACTCCCCTCCTCGCCAAAGGATGATGCAGAGGGAGAGGGGGAGCTGGGTCGTACAGAGCGTGCATCAGGCTCTTCGACCATCAGAGAGTCGGCAGAAGCATCCGCCTTCGGATCTGCAGAAGACGGAGTAACTTAGACAGTGGAAGGCACTGTCGGGGACAGAGTTGGTCTAGGAGTCGAAATCGGCACAGATGGCAGAATTCAAATAATTTCCTCACCCTCCTCATCCTCGGTGTCATCGTCTGCAACCAGATCCGACCATGACACCGCCTTGTCGAAGACAGTATTGTCAACGACCTCGGTGGGAGTCTGTCGCGTGGCTCTCTAGCTGTCAAGCGACATCATTTCGTATAAGATCGCTTCCACCGTGGTGACCAATCGATTGGTCGTTAGATTGAGCACCAGCCATCCCTTGCTCTGCTGTGATACCCCCAGATGGAGAGCCCATCAGGCCTTAGGTGCCAGCTTCCCTCCACGCTTGTTCTGCAGAACAAGAAACTGCAGCATACACCCCCAGACGCGAGCCATTCTCAGATCAGGTTTTTTGCCGAAGAGCATCTCGTACGGCGTGATGCCCGATGGCAGAGAAGAATGCTCGAGGCGGTTCCACACCCAGACTACTTGTAGAGCAGCAAGATGCCACCAATGGTGAGGTGCACCCATGTGCAGTAGCATAGTCCTCACGCCCTCAACGAAAGTCCGCATTTTGCGTTCTGCCATCCCATTCTGCTGCGGTGTGTAGCGACATGTAAGATCGTGCTCAATTCCCCACTCTTCAAGAAATTCGACAAATTGTCTGCCCAAAAATTTGCCTCTACGATCGGAGCGCAGAGCCTTCAGCGTCACCTCACATTGTCGTTCTGCCATTGGAAGCCACTTCCGAAAAACAAGCAATGCGTCACTCTTCTGCGCGATCGGGTAGACCCAGACGTAGCGTGTCTTGCGATCTTTGAGCAGAAGAAAGTAGCGGCTCCCATCCTTAGCGGGAACTCGGAAGGGCTCGCAGAGATCGATGTGCACTACTCCCAGCACTTTCTTCTTGTCACTCCCTTCTACCGGAAAACTATGCCGAGCGAGTTTGCCACCGACGTAAGAGACACACGGCAGATCAGTGCTCAGCGTCTTCTCAATGTCCAAGCCCGTAACTGCTCCGTGCGCCGTAGTCCGCCGAATCGTCTCGACCCCAGCATGGGCCAGACGAGCATGCCATACAACCGTCGAGGAGCGCGCGTCAGTCGCTAATCTGCGCGGAGCAATCGCCTCTGCCCCAGGCTTCTGCCGTGGCCATGGCTGCAGATTGGTGCTGAGAACCCGGCCTTTGTATCGAGCTCGCCTGAGCAGAACGCACGTGGCAGAGAGCATGATAGTTTCTTCGCCAGTGTCCTTCAGCGTCACTCCGCAGTCCTTCAGCTGCCCGGCAGAAAGCAGATTGGCTTGGATTCCAGGGACGTAGAGTACATCTGGGACCAAAATCCTCTTCCTAGCCTCGCCAAGCAGAGCGATGGTTCCTCGTCCTTGAACAGCTTGGATGGCGCCGTTTAATCCACGAACTTCCTAGATTTCGCCTTCCTTGCGCATTTCAACGAAGGCCTTGTCATCTCCCATGAGGTTGTGTGAACATCCATTATCCAGCAGAATGACTGCAGGGTTGGCTTCTACAGCAGTTGCGATCGCCTGGAAGTCTTCGCCATCCTCCGGATCCATCGAGATGGGCAGATTGTCCGTCTTCTGCTGTTCTACTATTGGCTCAACCATCGCGCACGAGGGTCCTTTTCGATCAGCAGAACCAGAGCTCGCAGAAGAATCACCACTTTGCGTGCCAGAGGGAGGATTACTTTCCCGCTTTTGCGAATGATCATCGTTCCTCTTGTTTTTGCGATCCGGGCATGGAGCAGCGAAGTGATCGATTTCACCGCAAATGAAGCAGGGTCTATCCTTGTTCTTCTTGGACGATTTCTTCTTGTCATTGTGGCCGTCCTTCTGCTCTGCGGCGGAGTCATTCGTAGAAGAAGCCCATTGTGGCTGCTGCTGCAGCTGCTGCCAAGGTGGTTGTCCCATCAACGCCCAGTTGGATTGTGGTAGTGGAGACTCCTTGCACTGCTCGATTGCAAGGGTAGATTCTTCCTCAACGATGTAGCTCGTCAGAGTGATTCCGTCTAGGGTTTCCCGCACATCCAGAAACTTGATCATGAGCCGTAGATAGCTGTACTGCAACAGCAGACCCTTGACGACGTGCGTCACGTAGGAAGCCATCGAGTACCGTACTCCGGTCATCCGCAGATTAGCCAGCAACTACTGCGCACGGGTGCAATACGCGGTAGCAGTTTCGTACTCTGCCATCTCCAGACTTGCCAAACTCTGCTCCAACTGACCGATGTAGAGATCGTCAGTAGCCTTGTAAATCTTCATAATGAAACGCCATGCCTGGTAGCCCGCACCCACTCGCAGACGACTCGTCTTCAACGCCATCTTTACAGCAGGCGAGCAGCACCGCGAGATCACCATGAATGTCAGCAGCTGGGCAGAGCGGAACTGCGCGTAACGCGATGCATCCAACACAGGAGAGGCTTTCGTTGACCCGTCGACAAACCGCCTCAGTTGCGCAATCTTCTGCTGAGGTTCTATGGACTCGACCCACGACGCCAAGTCGTGCCGTCCCTCAAGGAGCCTTAGCACCACGATTTTGTCAGGAGAAAACTTAGGGTAGCCGAATTCATGCGCAATCCCTCCGTCATTCAAGGCTGTCGGTAGGAAGGCGGTAGAGCTGTCGGCAGTGTTGTCTGCGCCATCACGACCGCCAGAACGGCCTTCTTCAGCAGCGCAATTCTTCTTCGAGCTTGACTCCTTTGCAGGGTCCTTTCCGTCGCCCACACTTGATCCTTCACCGTTCGGCGTTTCTCCATGTCGTAGAACACCGCGCGACTCTCGCACCCCGCCTTCTGCCAAACATTCCATGTTCTCCTTTTCTCATGAGACTTCCACTGTACGCGCCCGCGAATGATCCATCTCTTATTGAGCTCGTAACCCCATCAGCATGAAGTTGAGCTCCTTCTCTGGGAGGTCTTCATAGCTGGCTATCAAGGCAGCCTCCTGCGCCTCGACATCGTCGACCACCTCACAAACGTCCGACTCGCCGTCCGTCATATCGACAATCAAGACCTTTTGCGAGACCTAACGTAGTAGATTCGACTTCTATCGTTCGCGTGTTTGTTCCACGCTCACAGCACCATGCAGAGTTTTATGTTATAACGGGAGCTTCTGTGGATAGAGCCTGATGCAGATAGAGCTCTCTAGCTCTGTGGTTCTCTAAGGAGAGGTTTGCCTTCAGAATTGTGTGTTTCACTGAGTAGCTTGAAAAAGCTTGGGCACACAAATTCACTACAATCAAGATTACAATGTATGGTACACAAGGCAAACACTAGTACTACCTCATTGAATCTCATTGAACACGAAGAGAACGTTCGCACGAGAGCGTTTACATAACTACTCTAAGCTGCGCTTAGCCAAGTCAGCAATGGCAGGTGAAAATTACAGCACATGCTTGGTTGGTAATTTTTACCCACTTAGAAGTAGTTGTTTTCACAGTTTCAGATATGAAACTGTCAGATGTTACGCACATTTCTAAGGTTACGAAATGTGCGTCACGTGTTCAAATTCTCAATGTCGCAGGTAGATTTTGCCGTTTTCGGTCCAGATCAGTTCTGTGGTTAACTTACGAAATCGCAAATTTCTTGCAATTTCGGAACGCCACCTTCAGTAGAAAAACTAAGTCCCCGATTTTCTGTCGAAGGAGTTGCTAGCAGAAGCAAAAGTCTGAGATGACTTTCTGCCGCGTTTCTGCCAAATTTCGTCTCTGCCGAGGGGGTTGACAATAGAAGAGATAGCCGAATTGCCTTTCTGCCGACCTTTGGCATAACGCAATTCTGCGCGAACAGTTCCTTGCGTCACCCTGCCCGAGGTCCTGCTGGAATGCATTTCTGAGAGTCGATTTTGTGGAAAGGATCGCCTAGAGAATTGTCTTCAGCGTGAAACTTTGGCAGAGGACAATCCTTCTGCGAATGGCCCACAGTGCCAATTCGGCAGAGGGTCTTGTACACTCTCGATTCTGCCGAGACCGCTTCTACAAAAGCACATGTCGATGTAGAAGCCATATGCAGAAAAAGCGCTCCTGTTTTGCCACTTCGACAGAACCGCTTTTCTGCCACCAACGAAAACTGCTCCTCTGCCACTTCCCGCAGAGCTTCGCCTTGTCGACAAATCTGCTCTTCACCGACGGGCCTTTCTACAGGGCTCATGTCCGCAGACTTCGTTGATATGCCGCTTCCGCAGACTTCTGCAACCTTCGCAGGAGCAGGGCTATTCTCAACAGAAGATTTGATGGCACGTCACCCCGCAAAAATCACATGTGTAGTTGGTGTTTTTCGGACATGACCGCCTATCGAACCTGTCGCTTTCCATCGGGTCGGCGAATGTGGGGTGAGCGGAGCGGTGGCCTTGTCGCGTACAGCTGACATGCGCGTGTCGTGTTCTGGCGTTGACCATGTTAAACTGCTGCGCTGCCGATACGACGTCACTGTAGCTCGCGTAATTTGTCGCTGCTACATGTTGTTTGACTTCGGTTTTAAGCCTGGCGAGATACGAGTTTACTTTTTCCTCTTTGGTCAGGTCGGGAATGCGGTTATAAAATTCCTCCATATGTTGCGTGTACTATGCTACACTCCTGAATTGTCGATGGCGATGATTTTTTTCCCGCGCAAGGAAACCCGAATTTATCGGCTCGAAGTGTTTCAGCAGGTCAGTGTGGAACTGCTGCCACGTGGCTTTGCCATGGATGAAACTACTGTTGCCGCCGATCCACTCGAGTGTCGGCCCTCGCATTAGTGTCGCTGCGAGTCGTACGCTTTGGCCGTCCCAGCCCGGCGAGCTCCATCTGACGGTTGCGAAGTAGATTTCCATGACGGCGATCCATCTGCGAAAGTCAGAATTTCTATCGCTCGGATCGAACGGCTCAGGTGGGCGCGGTTTCAGAGCTCCGAGAAACTACTACGACTGCTGCGTCGTCGTCGTTGTCATTTCGTGTTGTGCGCTGGCGAGTCAAGTTACTCGTTCTCGTTTCGCCAAGCTTCGCGATCGGCTCGCATCTCCTCCTGAAGGGCGGCGATGCTTGTGAGGAGCTGCTGGGTAACCTTGGCGTTGTCGAAGTTCGCCATCCTGTTCAAAATACGCGCGGAGAGGTTAATTAAGCAAAAATGTGGAGCTGGTGCTTACCAGAATCGACGCCGAATTAGTCGCCCCCGGCGGTTTTGCGAGGCAGATTTTCTCACTGCTTCTGCTTAACTGACCTCGGCTGAATGAGAAAAGCTCTGATTATCAAGTGTTACATGATCAAATGTGCCGAGGAAAAGTTGCACTATCGATTGATACAAGGCGCTTTCACACTTCCGACGTACATCATGTAACCAGGTTTATCCTATCCAAAGGGAATAGACCCTTCTAGAAATAGAATCACCCTGCACATAGCCATGCAAGGCTATTGGCTTTAAAGGATTAGGGCAAGATTACGCTAGATATTGCGCGCCAGTACATCTCGAGCCTGGTCAGTGATATAATTATAAGAATAGGATTACCCAAAGGATAATGAGAAATGAGGAATAGAAAACCAAATGGGATGTGATAAAGATAAAAGGAATCAGGATAAAAAGAAGAATGAGATAGAGGAAAAATATGGAAATGAGAAAGAAGTGTAACGGGGCCGTACTCTTACAGAGGATGAGTAACAAGAGGCGAACGAGGTGGGAAACGAGCCGGGTACGAGTCCGGCGGAGGAAACACAGGACCGTGGACAAGATAGGGAGGAGGTGGCGGGGGAGGCGCAGGCGAGCGGTCATGGGAGGGAAGGTCGAGCAAGCAAAGGGCGGACACCAGCGGAAACTGCTGCTGCTACTGCTCGACGCCGACACCTGGACCGCTAGCTGCACCGCGGCTACCTCCGGAACACTCCAATCCAGCACCCCTTGAACGGGCAGCCCTAGAGCGAGAACACTCTCTAGCACTGGTTCCACCCCCGAGCCCACCGGGACAAGCTACGAATGGAACCCCAGGACTAGCACCCTCCTCAACGCCAGCACCCTTAGAGTCCACGAACGGCTGCTGCGGCGGCGGCGTGCGGCGGTGTCTGCTACGGCGGCTTCTGTGGCAGCGACTGCGATGTTAGAGGAGGAGACACCGGGGGAGAGACAAGTAGCGAGAACTGCACCGCAAGGCCACCAGAGTCAGCCGACTCCTCGACCGGGACAACCGACGGGAGGGGAGTGACGTGAGACACACTAGACGAAGCAGGACGGGAAGGGAGATGAGGAGGGGCTACCGGGAGAGTGGGAAACAGAAACAGGGGAGGGGAAACCAGTAGACCTCAGTGGAGAAAGCGGTGGTAAAAGGAGAGAGACTCGTCGAAAGTGTCGTCACGAGCGTGAAAGAAGCGGTGAGATGGCGGGTGGTAAAAGTTCCAGTCAGATGTGTCAAGGGGGAAACCAAGGAAGACACAGGGGATAGTGCGGGCAGCTTGTCCATGCCAGAGGCACGAACGTGAGCGAGGCAGCCCCAGACGTGGAACGCAGACGCGTCACCAGGGAACCCGGTCCAAAGAAGGGTCGGCGAATCATGCGGCTGCTGGGAGCGCAGCCAGAGATTAAGCAGGTGAGCAGCGTAGCGAACGGTGAACGGCCACAGAAAATAGGGTGCACTGTCATGAATCATGGAGGTACAAGCCACCTCCATGACCAAGACGATGCGTTGCTCAACGACCCCATTTTGTTGCAGGGAGTCCGATAGGGTGTACGACGGGGTGATGCCCTCCACACGACAGAACTGTCCAAGCCGACCAGAGGCGAACTCGTCGCCACGGTCGGAGTGGAGACACAGCAAAGGGAGGCCGCGGTGGAGGCACGCAGCTACGACCTACGAGATAAGAACGTCAGGCACGTCGGCCTTCCGCTCCAGAGGAAACAACGTGGTGTAGCGCGTGTAGTCGTCAACGAGCACGAGAAAGTAGCACTTGCGACGCGGTCTAGCGACAGGGGCTGGGCTCATGACGTCCAGGTGCAGGGTCTGGAGGGGTGTGGTGGCAAGGCGAAACGAGGAGGATTGAGGAGCATGGCACAGCCGACCCTCGACGCTGGGCGTGCACAGCGGCGCAGGCGAGGGAGGAAGGGCAGGAAACGATGCAAGGAGACCGAGGACGAGACCGTGCTGGCACATATGATGCAGACGCGGGAGTGCGGGGTGACCATGGCGGTGGTGCCACAGAAGCGACGGGTGAGTGAGCGACCGCCACGAACACGTAGCAACGACCTGGGTAGGCGCAAGACCCGGGGAGGACGGTCCACTTTGGGGGAAAGCAGTGTCCAGCGTAAACAGGCCAGTCGCCGGGTCATGGGGGAACATCGCAAGGGGGGAACCTGAGGCGGCCTCGGTACAGACAGCGTACTGCTCTTGACCAGGGAACGTTGTGGTGACGCCGAGGTCTTGAAGACAGCCGACACCAACTATGTTCCTGGAAAATGAAAAGATGTGTAGGCCTGTAAGGGAACCCGAGGGAACTACCAGAGAGGGAAGGGTAGTGTAGCTGCGAGCCACAACAAGACCAGAAGAGGGGTTAGCAAGTGCGACAGCGGCAGACGCGGCAAGCGGTGTCAGTGTAGCATGGTCGCAGAAGAAGCTGACAGACGCACCAGCGTCAAGGGTGAAGGACAGAGAAGAAGTAACGGCAGATGAAGGAGGAGCGAGGGTGGAGCCTAGGCTAGACAAAGAAAATGGTCCTACACCTTACGCAGCAGGGGAGTCTGTACTACACACAAGTGCTAGGCCTAAGTTAGAGAACACAATGTAATAGGATCCGGACACTCTAGAAGCATCAGCATACATAGAATGCAAGGCAGAACTAATCTCATCCATGTCTAGGTCAAAAACAGGCACACTGTGGCGCAGCAGACTGGGCCAGTTGGGGAGGTCCAAGGCCGGGCCGAAGCGGTGACAGAAGAGGTCGTCGAGGCGGCGGAAGCAGCGGGCGGCCGGGTGCGGGCAGTGGCACACAGTGCCATGGAGGGGCCCACTCTAGAGCTGGTACCGGCACAGCAGCATAGGTACTAAGCGGCACGGTTGCACAGCGGCGTGACGGCAGGACTCTTCGGTGAGAAGACCGGGCAGGAGGCCGAGGAGGGCCTGAGGCGCGCAGAGCCGGCAGGGCGCAAAGGGCCGGCGAAGTGCTAGGGGCAGGTGGCACGCGAGGGTCAGTGGGCGATCGAGGAGCTGGCGGGGTGTCTAGGGCCGGCGAGCAACGAGGGGCCGGCGAGGCACGCGAGGAGCCGGGGGGCGCGCGAAGGGCCGGCGAGTGCGAAGGGCCGGCCGGGTGCGAGAGGGGCCAGCGCGTACACGAGGGTCCGGTGAGCACGTGAGGGGCCAGCTAGGCGCGACTGGCCCCCCTCGCGAGGGGCCGGCGATGAGCGAGGGGCCGGTGGGGCGCTAGGGGTCAGTGGGGCGCGGTAGGCTAGGGCGAGGGGCGGAAGCGGGTGGGCGGACCTAACCTACTATGATACCATGTTAGAATACGAGAATGACTAGAAGCAAGAGAGAACAAGGGAGATATAGGGTTGGATTTGTACTCTCTAAGAACACAAACCTAGCTAGCCTAGAACTTCTACATACAAATAGATATAAAAGTTAACACATTTGAGCGCTCTGCAGCCGAAGCTCGAACTCGAAACTCAAAGTTTAAAAATTGCGATCGTTAAAGATTGAGCTTGTTCTGTGGCGGGAGTGGGTCACTGGCGCAACGATAATTGAATTTGAGACTGATCAAGAGGTGTCATGCGTAGAGTCCTGATAGGCTCTGTTTACCATGAAGCAATCCAATAGAGTCCGTAGGATCTTCATGATTGAACTATAATAGTTCGCTTTGCAGAAGCGACTGATTGGTGAATGAACTCTGTTAGAGTGAATGTAACTTACAATAACATCATTGATTATAGCATAGGGTACATGGTTCATATAGTGATACAAAAGAATGCGAAGGGTCTAACTAAGATGCACTTCACAGGGGTACATTCCCTTAGCGGTTCTAGATCCGACTTGGGTAACTTTACACGACTCGGGTAATCGCCCATGCTGCATTACGGTGCCAGTTATGTGTCCTTGGTGTTGTGACGGACCCTTGTGTTAGCAACAGACGACGAGCGGGTGGACCTCTACAAGATGGCGCCTACACCAAAGCTAAAGCAGTAGCCCTAGGAGGACCTGAGGGTCTCAGCGTCGTCTGCCCAAGAAACGTCTGTGTGCCTAGTAAGGACCACTGGCCAGCGTCCTCCCAGCGGTAACCCCATGCCCGATGTACTTGCTAGATAACGCAAAACCCTCTTAGCAGCCGACCAGTGGTATGGTCGGTGTCTGCTTGTGGCCACAAAGCGAGCCACGATGCTGAGAGGGTGTGCGAGATTTGGACGAGTGCAAGTCATCAGGTGCATGAGGCAACAAACCAGCTCTGCGTAAGGACTGCTGGGCTCTACTAACTCCTCTGAAATTGGAGCTGAGAGCATGTGGTCTACTGGCAAAGGTGTGGGCTATGCGGAGGAGAACTGAAGACCGAACCTCTAAAGGACGTGGCGCACCAAGTGTGACTGTGTGAGAGTGATGGTGCGCGCTGCTCTGTCCCCGGAGATCTGCATGTCAAGGTAGCAGTGCAGCTCTCCTCGGTCAGTGCAGCTGTGTCTTCTCAGCAGCTCGGCCTTTATGGAGGCCAGTGCGTCTATGTCTACAGTAGTGAATACCAGGTCGTCTACGCAGTCAAGGATGTTTAACGGAGTCTGGCCAGCACGAACGAAGATCGAAGGGTCTGCAGAGGACGGAAAGAACTGCAGGCCAGCTAGCGTAGCACGCAGAGTGTCGTGCCACTCACGGGTCACTTGTAGCAGGCCGTAGACTGGGCGTCGGAAGAGCCACAAGGTCCTAGGAGGGAAGGTACCGGTGAAGCCCTGAGGACGGCGCAGGTAGACCTACTCGTGTAGACTGGCCTGAAGAAAGCAATGGAGAAGTTGAGGGAGTGGAGCTTGTAGTCACGCTGTGCTGCTATGAGTAGCAGTGCCCGAAGAGTAGTCATCTTCGGGGTAGGGGCGAAGGTCTGAAAGAAGTCCACCCCCTCTAACTGACTGAAGCCTCTAGCCACGTAGCGCGCATTGAAGAGCCACCAACCATCGACTACTTTCACCCCAGGTGGGGGAACTGCGTCGACGTAGGTGCTGGTGGATCTCCAAGATGCCATCTCCTGCTCCATGGCGGCTATCCGGTGAGAGGCTCAAGGTTCTGAGGTCGCCTCATCGTAAGTGCGAGTTGCCGGGATGTCAAAGGCGTCTCGGTTACCCTCGGGGACTAGCAGCCTGGAACAGAGATGGGGAGCAGCCTCCGACATGAAAGCAAACTCGTGCTGCCTGTCCTCTAGGACGTCACTGCGAAGGGCAAGAGCACCCGCGACGGACGGAGGACCGACAGGTCAGAGACCAGAACGGTGGCATAGTCAAGGCGGCAGGTAGAGGCGAAGTCAGCGACAAGAGCGTCAAGACAGGAGACAGGAACAAACGGGTTGGTAACGAGGGAGGTAAGGACCCGAGGAACAACGGACGAGCACCACGAAGGTAATCAAAAAGAGGGGGAGGCGTGGCAGTGAGCGAAAATGGAGGAAGGGAAGGCAGAAGGGTAGGACGAGACGCGTGGGAACGAAGCGACATAGGGTGAGAATGTTGAACAGGAGAGACAGGTCGAGCACGAGAGGGACGGCGAGACCAGACATGAGACGGAGGATCCGGGTCAGGAGACAGGGCAGGAGTAACAGGAGGGGAACGAGGTGGGAAACAGGCCGGGGATAAGTCCGGCGGAGGAAACACAGGACCGTGGATAGGAAGGAGAGGAGACGGGGGGGAAGGCGCAGGCGAGCACTCAAGGGAGGGAAGGCCGAGCAGGCGAAGGGTGGACACCGGCGACGACTGCTGCTGCTGCTGCTCGACACCGACACTTGGACCACCAGCTACACCACGGCAGCCTCCGGAACACTCCACTCCAGCACCCCCTAAACGAGCACCCCCACAAGGAGAACCCTCTCCAACACCGGTGCCACCCCCGAGCCCGCCGGGACAAGCCACGACAGGACTAGCACCCGTCTCAATGCCAGCACCCCGAGAGTCCACAAACGGCTGCTGCTGCTGCGACGGCCGCGGCTGCTGCGGCGGCTGCTGCGGCGGCGACTGCTGCTGCGACGGCGGCGACTCCAACTGCAGAGGAGACACTTGGGCAGAGACAAGCAGCGAGAACTGCGCCTCGGAGCCACCAGAGTCAGCCGACTCCTCGACCGGGACAACCGACGGGAGGGGAGTGACGTGAGACACACCACACGGAGCAGGACGGAGAGGGAGGTGAGAAGGTGCTACCGAGGGAGTGGGAACCAGAAACAAGGGAGTGGAAACCAATAGACCTCGGTGGGGAAAGCGGTGGTAAAGAAGACAGACTCGTCGAAAGTGGCGTCACGAGAGTGAAAGAAGCGGTGAGACGGCGGGTGGTAAAAGTGCCAGTCAGACGAGTCAAGGGGGAAACCGAGGAAGACACAGGAGACAGTGCGGGTAGTGAGCTTGTCCGTGCCAGAGGCACGAACGTGAGCGAGGCAGCCCCAGACGTGGAACGCAGACGCGACACCAGGGAACCCGGTCAATAGAAGGGTCGGCGAGACCTGCGGCCGCTGGGAGCGCGGCCAGAGGTTAAGCTGGTGAGCGGTGTAGCGAACGGTGAACGGCCACAGAAAATGCGGTGCACCGACATGAATCATGGAGGTACGGGCCACCTCCATGACCAAACCGACGCATCGCTCAGCGACCCCATTCTACAGCGGGGAGTCCGGTAGGGTGTACGACGGGGTGATGCCCTCCGCACGACAGAACTGTACTATACACAGGTGCTACGCCTAAGCTAGAGAACACAGGGTAATAAGTTCCAGACACACTAGAAGCGTCGGCAAATAGAGAATGCAGGGCAGAACTAATCAGATCTATGTCTAAGTCAAAAGCAGGCACAGTCAGGGAGGTCCGGGGCCGGGCCGAAGCGGCGACAGAAGAGGTCGTTGAGGCGACGGAAGCAGCCGGTGGTCGGGTGCGGGCGGTGGCACACAGTGCCACGGAGGAGCCTGGTATTTGCAGCCCACAGCACCGAAGCAGCTGGTAGACGCCGAGGTGCGAGGACCGCCACTGCGGCCACCACCTCCAGGGGCTCCTGGCCACCCCGGCGGGAGGCGGGCCCACGGCTGCTGCTGCTGCTGCTGCTGCTGCATTTTCTGCGGGTGCTGCTGCTCTTGGACACCTGCCCCAGCCCCCTCGTCAGAACCACTATCTCCGCCGCCACCACCACCATCAGCACCACCACCACTCCCTCCCTTGGGGTCGCGACGGCCCTGATGCTGTCGCTGCTGCTGCGGGAAGGCCAGCGCTGCAGTCTCAGTGGCAGGAGTAATCGTAGCGACCGCGGCGGAAATTGCAGCGTACGTGCACTGGAAGAGAGCACAGCCCTGAAAGATAAGGACTGCCGCAACACCGCTCGATTGAGCGATACTGCACTGGCGATTCTCTATGTCAGAAAGGGCAGTGACAACAGTGATTAGGGCCAGGTCCCTAGGGTGCTGGCTAAGGAAGTGTTCGAGGGCAGTGGCAGGTGCATGGCATTAAGGTACAGGGTAGCGCAGAACAGCGGGGGGAAGGCAGTGCGCTGGGCGGTAGTGCTAACAGCGCGATAGCTAGACTCTAGTGCACGGAGGTGAGTAGCGAGGTCAGTGACAGTGGGGAAAGCGGAAAGATTCGGGAATAGCATGGGGAGGATCAAGCGGCCAGTGGAGGCAGAGGCGGGTGTGGAGTAGCGTGCAACTACGGCATCTAGGAAATCCTTGGCGTTCGCGACAGCAGTGAAGCGCGGACGCTCAGACAGGGGAAGCGCATGACTAATGGCGAGCTGCGCTACAGCATCGCGAGATTCCGAGACAGAGCGAGCGAGCGCAACATCAGCAAAGGCCTCACTCTCAGCAATCGTGGGGTCAGTAGGGAGGGGATCACGCCCGGAGGGGCGGGGAAGCAAGCCATCAACATGCATAGCCAGGGAGTGCCCATCCTGGCGCTGACCTGTCAGGTGACGGCGGAGATTGACAAGCCAGGCAGCGAAGTCAGTCGCGTGTCCCTCTGCGTCCAGACGAAGCACAGCATCCACTATTGTGCAACCTCCGCAGCACAGCGTCACGGCGGCACGGCGTCACGGAGGCACAGTGGCACGATGACACAGCGGCACGGCGACACAGTGTCACAGCGACACAGCGGCAAGTTTTCCCGGCGAGAAGACCGGGCGGAAGGCCGAGGAGGGGCCCGAGGGGCGCAGGGCCCGGGGCACGCAGAGCCAGTAGGGCGCAAAGGGCCGAGAGAGCGCTGGGGTCAACGAGGCGCTAGGTGGTTGGCGAGGTGCTAAGGGCAGGAGAGGTGTGACGGGAGGGGCCGGCGGGCATGGGAGGGGCGAGCGAGCGTGTAAGGGGCCGGCGCGCGCGAAGGGCCGGTGAGCGAGTGAGGGGCCGGTGGGTACGGGAGGGGCCGGCGGGAGTGTTAGGGGCCGGCGCGCACGAAGGGCCGGCGAGCGCGTGAGGGGCCGGCGGGCGCGCGAAGGGCCGACGGGCGCGTGAGAGCCGTCGAGCGCAAAGCGCCGGCGAGCGCGAAGGGCCGGCGAGGCGCGCGGTGGGCCGACGGGGCGCTTAAGGGGCGGTGGGTAGCGAGGGGCCGGCGAGGTGCGCGAGGGGCCGGCTGAGCGCTAGAGGCCAGTGGGTACGCTAGGGGCGGGCTAGGCGCGTGTGGCCGGCTAGGCGCGAGGGGCCGGCTGGGTACGTGAGAGGCCGGCACAGCGCTGAAGGGGCAGCTGGCGCGCGAGGGGCCGGCGGGTATGCAAGGGGCGGCGGGGACGCTAGGGGCCTGCGGGCACGCTAGGGGCCGGCGGGGCGGTAGGCTAGGGCTAGGGGCGGAAGCGGTTGGGCTGACCTAACCTACTCTGATACCATGTTAGATTACAAGAATGACTAGAAACAAGAGAGAACAATGGAGATATATGGTTGGAGTTGTACCCTCTTAGAACATACACCTATCTAGCCTATAACTTCTACATACTAACATATGTATAAGTTGACACATTGGACTTCTTTCTTATCGACTGTCGGTCAACGGTCAACGACCATTGCACTTCGTGCTCCGCGTCATAGGCTTGGACTCGAAAAGGGTTCGGACTCGAGTGTCACTTTCAGGAATGTAACAAATTACTTATTGTAATAATTCATGCCCTCAAATTATATGGCAATGACCATATTTCCTTGTACTCAGCTGTTATCATGTTGCAATTTCACCCCGAAAAATTTGATTATAATTCTTCCTCGGTCTTGAGAAGGGTGAAGTACAATCACAAAGCCCTGATCATCACAAAACCAATTCTGATGATCTTGTATAACATTTTCCTTCGTGAAATGAATTGTTGTTCAAGTTATAGTAGACATGATTGTGCTCCTAAAGAGGAAACTATGAGCTGTTCCTGGAAGCAGGATTCGTCGCACTCGGCATTGCCATCTAGTTCTAGTCGCTGTCAGCCGTATGCAGTCACATCAATGGGACTCGAAAGTATTGAGGTATGGTGTCGTCTACGCAGCGCGGGTCATCTCTTGAAGGACAGGACGTTTGTTGGCTGATTTATCCCCCTCCGTTTATCGATTCATGGCGCAGTTAAGAGGGTCTTGGTGTGAAGTCTCAAAGTTCGGTATCTGAAAATGAGCAAATCTTCCGGACCCGTTGCTGCGGTAGCACCCACAAGCGAAATCGATATCGTTCTCGCGACCAACGGAGAGAGTGGCGATTTTTTCCAGTCGTGGTACGAGGTCTTGAGGCCCTACCACATCATCGTGGTTCAGACAGGCCCAGAGGCATCTGCAAAGCTGAGAGCACCACCTGGACTTGACGTCGAATTGTTTACAAGGAGCGATGTCAAGCGAATGCTTGGGAACCGAGCTGCCTGCATTTCGTCAAAAGATAGGTGAGCTCATTTTTTGTTCTACCAAGTTGCTTATTATCTATTTCGTGAGCACTGAAACCCGTTCTCTCTCCCTCGCTTGGAACAGTGCATGCCGCTGCTTTGGATGGCTTGTCTCGAAAAAAAGATTTATTTACACGCTGGCGGACGACTGCTACCGCGTGAAAGGCTTTCCAGCTCCAGGGTTGGAGCTTGATCCCGTGCTGAAGCACCTTCAGAACTTGCAAAGGCCAGCAACACCACTTCACTTTAACACCCTCTATGACCCGTTCGAGGACTCCACGGATTTTGTTCGTGGATATCCTTTCAGGTACGTGTACGATTTGAAGTCTTTCACTCGATGCTCTCAATGAGTCTTACATATGTACGACTGCTTTGCAGCCTGAGGGAGGGCGTCAGAACTGTGATATCTCATGGCCTCTGGCTCAATAACCCTGACTACGACGCGCCAACTCAGCTTGTCAAGCCTAACGAGCGTAATATTCGTTATGTAGATTGTGTTCAAACGATTCCCAAGGTAATACACCTGATTTCACCTTCTGATGTGCGTATTCTTCAGAATGTACACGGATGATCACCTATGTGGCGGATTGTGCAGGGTGCTCTGTTTCCAATGTCAGGATTTAACATTGCATTCGACCGGGAACTGATTGGGCCTGCAATGTACTTTCCTCCAATTGGTGAAGGACAACCATTTGGCTTTCATGATGATATGTGGGCTGGATGGTGCTCCAAGGTACGTGGTAACTGCGATAGAATGGTGCTGTTGTTTGTTATGCCTTAACATTATCCTACCATATGCCATTTGCAGGTCATATGTGACCATTTACGATACGGTGTGAAGTCCGGGCTTCCCTATGTTTGGAGGCAGAAATCTGCAAATGCCTTTGCCAGCTTAAGGTACAGCAGTCCAAATGTGGAAATCTATTGATACTTGTGTGTGAAGCATTGGTGTCCTGACTTTTTCTGTTCTTACAGGAAGGAATACAAGGGTATTTTTTGGCAAGAGGAGATTGTACCATTCTTCCAGTCCATGCAGTTACCTGCTGAAGCTGTAACGGTAGAGGCATGCTACTTGGATATCGCCAAGCAAGTGAGTAACGCTTTTTAGGTAAACAGTGGTTTGTACAGTAGCCCGAGTGATGCTTCTCTGATTAGAAGCCATCGTGCTGTGTTGCAGGTCAAAGAAAAGCTGGGCAAAGCTGATTCATCCCTGAATAAGCTGGCAGAGGCCATGGCGACTTGGATAGATGCATGGAAGACCATAAATTCATGCTCGACGCCCCCTCCTGAAATTGACCACTGAAGGCTTGCTGGAGTTAGTGGAGCCACTCGTGATTATGTGCACCATCTCTGTTCATGGTGTATCGTTGGTGTAGTCCTTTTCTTGCCTAAAACATGACTGGTGGGACATGACCTGAAGATACGCTGTCTCGTGGTAGACTACTGGTGACATTGGGATCAGAATGCCAATTTTTTTGCAAGTGGTGGGAACGGGATCTTGACAAAAGAGCTTTGCGCAAATCTTAAGTCTCCTGAGAGTCCTGAGTGAAACTACGGTATCGGTAAAAAGAGTTTGTTGGTTGAAGCATCGCAGGAGCAGGCCTGTCGTTATCAGGGTATTTTGCCCTGATTCCCTGATTTCACAGGGTAGTTTTTTGTCCAACCCTTAATTTTCAGGGTTGGGTTTTTTTTAACCCTAACCTCTTCAGGGTTGTATGTCTGTGAACACTTAGAATTTCAGGGTTTGCATTATCCCAAAACTGAGTTTTCAGGGAGTAACGTGTACGAACCCTGAATGCGACATCCATGCGGACCCTGAGTTTCGCCGAAATGGCCCCCTTACGCGTGACGGGTCCCAGTCCATTGAATACGCCCAGCATACGTCACGTGGAGAATCTGCACACATTCCCGCCGTGTACACGTTGTATGTTGCCATCGCAGCAACATTTCCAACCGTTAAATGTGGGATGGTGCACTCTGTCTTGCCCCAGCCTGGCATTCGTGACTCAGCACGCAGCAGACGAGGACAGAATATGCTGAGCGCTGCCTCTGTATGACATCACAGCGCCAATCATCCCTATGCAGACGATGCCAGCGCAGGTGCGTCCCCCCGTTGACGGTATCGCCATGGCGATGCGGGATCCTGGATGGGTTATGCACCGTCCATGAAAATCGAAATCTGGGGTTTCTTGGTCCCCTTCCCATCTTCTTCACGAGCTTCTCCTCCAACCCAGTTTCCTCCCTTTCTTCACATCGCAGATACGAGATGCTCTACTCTTCTTTCTCGTCCACTTTCTCTTCCCATCTTCTTCACGAGCTTCTCCTCCAACCCAGTTTCCTCCCTTTCTTCACATCGCAGATACGAGATGCTCTACTCTTCTTTCTCGTCCACTTTCGTCGCGACGATTTCTCGTTTCGATCATATCCGCCGCTACTAGCCATGGCGGATGTGGGAGAGTCTGATGAGTCTCCCGCTGCCGAGGATGGTTGTGGACCAAGTAGGGACCCCCCCGTGGAGGTCCGTAGATCCGCTCTAGACATCTTGCGGTCTCCCACCGCGGTCGTTTCACCATCACAACCCGTATCTACTCCCGCTCCCTATGTACCTCCGCCCGCTGTCGCTTCATCTAGCCGTGGCCCTTGGGTTCCAGACTGCGAGACAGCCACGACCGTGCGTTACATGGTCGAGTGTGCTTCCACGATTTCATCTGGGAAAAAAGCACGCATCGGGAAGTACACCCAGAGCACGATAGTCCTCGGCGGGAAGCTACGTCGACCGTCGCCGCCTCGCACGTCGCCTGAACCTCAGGCCCCTGCTATTCCAGAACCCGAGCCACCGAAGCTCTCGAAGAAAGAGCTCATCGAGCAGAAGTATCTCATGGCTGAGCACAAGTATAAGACCTGCTGGCTTCCATTTTTCCCTTGGCTTCTGCTAACGAAAACGAAAGACGGTTACCCTGCGTTGAAGTGCAGTGTGTGCAAGGCTTTCGGCAAAGAGACAACACCGTACTCCAACAGCCACAACGGGGCACGTGACCTGCAGACGCAAGCGATGCGGTTCCACGAACACACAACAGCCCACGAAGTAGCAGTCAAGCATCAGATGGAGATCGCCGAAGACATCGCCAGCACCCAGAGGTGCATGGAGAATTACGCGCGGAGTGACATCGAGGGGAAACGCGTCATGAGGCTCCTACGCTGCGTCGACTTCCTGTGCAAGTGTGATGCACCCATCAGCATGTACCCGAGGCTACTCTGCTTCATGGCCGAGCAGGAGACCCCAGACATTCCGCTGCAGTCTTACTGAGTCTACCTGATACGGTAATGCACTGATTCCAAGTACAGCAAATCCTTTTCTTTTTAAATAGGTCTAACAAACACCCTGTTGCTACTTCTGCTAATACAGGTATGGCTTCTGTCAGCTCGTCAGCAGCTTGGCATCCTACCTGCAGCGCTGACAAATGCAACACATTCTCGCCTCACCCTACCTCGGCATCAGCTGCGACGAGAGCACTGACCGTACTCGCGGTAAACATCTGATTGTTTATCTAACCTTCTTGCGGGCGCATCATGTTGTCACAGAGTTTTTTGCACTCTTGACCGTCGAAAAGTGCGACGCCGCGTCTCTCCTCGCCGTTCTTCTGGCTCACTTGCGAGCAACTGGCATCGACCTCTCCCGAATCACCGGCATGAGCACCGACGGCACCTCTGTCATGGTCGGCCGAGACAACAGTCTCGTCGCCCGACTTCGCGAGCACATCCCCCATCTCGTCTCTTCGCACTGCATCGTGCACAGGTTTAACCGCTTGTCTTTTTAGTCGCTTAGGTTTCCTATAAGTGCTTGACTAAAATTCCTTTGTGTGCACCATGCAGGGAAGCCTTGGCGGTGAAGGACGCTGCAACTGCTTCTCCAGACTTCGACATGGTCGACCTTGTGATTCGGACTCTGGCCGATCTTCTGGGACGTTCTTGTGTCTGGAGTCAACCCTTCAAGTACCTGCAGCGGGCAATACACAACACCAACCTTGAAGTGCAAGGAATTCACACCGTGCGCTGGCTTTCAAGGGGTGAGGCTGCGCGGCGCCTCTGTAAGGTCCTTGGCGCCGCTATCATTCTCTTTCATGAGTACGGGCATGAGCTGTATGAAGTCGTCATCAATTACAAGTTCCAGTTCTGTCTTCTTTTCCTGGCGGACGTGCTCGGAGTGATGAATGAGCTCAACCTCAAATTTCAGAAGAGGGAGGTGACCTTCTTCCACTGTGCATGTTGCACTTTTTGAACCATGCACGCACGTTTGGAATCACCCTCTCACTCCACTCCCTTGTCTGTCACTTCCACCAGGTCGATGTCACCGAAGTGACGAAGGACATCGACGAGGTGACAGGGGACCTCCGCCACCGCTACCTGGAGTGCGGAGAGGTGTTCGGTGGGGGGGTCGAAGGCACGTGGCTGTTCGAAGGACGTCTGTTGCATGTTTTCTTGCCGGTTCTTAACTTCCCCTTGGAAGTTGTTGTTTATCGCTTGTTGACTAGTTGCACTAATGCACTAGTCTTGTTCTTTCCCCCAACCCTTTTGGCAGGCGCTGGCCCAACATTATGCGCTTGTGGCAGGCGTGCGCTGTCCTGCCGCTTAGCACAGTGGAGTGTGAACGAGGCTTCTCGCGGCAGAACGTCATCAAGTCATGGGTGCGGGGCTCGTTGTGCAATTCGCGCCTCAGCGAGCTGATGGTCATTTCCCTGCTGCAGTATGAGATTGACTGGGACGAGAAGCTGAGGCGCCCTGCTAAGTCTGTTCTGTTTGCCTCAGCGGAGAGGAAGCGCAAGGCCAAGGCGATAGAGGGGGCACAAGAGAGGGTGGAGGAGGAGGCAGTCCCCGACTACATGGGGGATTGGGCAGAGGATGAGGGAGAGGAGGGGGTAGAGGGGGGAGAGGCTCCTCCTGAAGTGGAAGACAACCCGTTTCTGTTCGATGACGAGGCAGAGGACGAAGTGAACATGGATGGCCCAGAATTTTAGTTAAGTGTAGCAAGTGGCGTGGAATCTTGTGGTGTCTAGACTAGATAGACAACTTAATTGAATTTGTAGACTGGCGTGGTGGTAGTAGACTCTGGCTAGTAACTAGCTGTACAATCCTAACGTTCTTTTAAACGATTTTTAGCAAGTGCAATGCAACCCTGTTTGTGGCCTGCCAACCATGGAAGTTTAAGAGTTGCATGTTCCAGAACACTGAGAAATCGGGGAAGCCAAAATTTCAACACAAGGCCCTCAGAGTATTTTTTTTTTCCCATTCGACAGCTCAGGGTGCTTTTTTTTGAAACGTCAGCCCTGCGCAGGAGCTTTCCCCTGAGGACAGTCACATACCGTTTTCCCCCGGAAAAAAAACCCGCTGGAATTAATCACCCATGGGTGGTTTGGGCGGACCTATCAGAAAGAATAATTGAACTAGAATGTGTGAGTACAAGGGTATATAGACTAGGGTGTTGTACCCTCTAAGGCACAATCCAGTATAGTCTACAGTAACGACCTAAGTTACATGTGACACACCCCCTAGACTATATAGGGGCAGTGACTAACAGGAAAAGAAGCAGCTCAGGGCGGCACTAATAGTCCAGCCTCTGAGACAAGGGTCTAAAGACCAGTCAAAGGAGTACAGACAAGACAAGAGCAAGACCAGGGCGGCACTACTAGTCCAGCCACTAGGAGAGGCCACAAGGCTAGTCAGGGCAAAAAATATATATAAAGGACAATACAAAGTCAAGGCCCTAGCAAGTGAGAGGCTACAGGAACGAGACCTAACTGTACACAGTGCCGCTGATGATCTTTAGGCGCAAGCGCCTTCGTAAAGACATCAGCTGTGTTGGCACCAGAGGCCAAGTGTACTACGCGCGCTTGGCGGCGCTGCTGGAGCTCACGCAGGAGGAAGTACCGCAGCTGGATGTGCTTCGCTCTGCCCTCGAGTCGAGGCTCCTGACACACGAGGATCATGGCCCTGTTGTCAGCGTACAGGACTGGGGCAGAGCTAAGCCGCTCACCTAAGTCAGTGAGCAAGAAGGTCAGCCAGCGGAGCTCCTGTGCCGCCATGGCACCAGCGTAGATCTCGGCCTCACAGCTGGACTGGGCAACAGACGAGGAGTGGGTAGCTCTCCATGAGACGGCACCTGAGCAAAGGCTGAAGCAGTAGCCCTGCGAGGACCTGAGGGTCTCGGCGTCGTCTGCCCAAGAAGCGTCTGTGTGTCCAGTAAGGACCACTGGCCTGCGTCCTCCTAGCACTAACCCCATGTCCGATGTACTTGCAAGATAACGCAAAACCCTCTTAGCGGCAGACCAGTGCTGAGGTCGGTGTCTGCCTGTAGTAACAAAGCGAGCCAGGATGCTGAGAGGGTATGCGAGATCAGGGCGAGTGTAAGTCATCAGGAACATGAGGCAACCCAACAGCTCTGCGTAAGGACCACTGGGCTCTGCTGACTCCTCAGGAATTGGAGCGGAGAGCCTGTGGTCTAGAGGCAGAATAGTGGGCTGTACGGAGGAGAACTGAAGGCCGAACCTCTGAAGGACCTGGCGCACCAAGTGTGACTGAGTCAAAGTGATGGTGCGTGCTGCTCTGTCCCTGGAGATTTGCAAGCCAAGGTAGTGGCGTAGTTCTCCAAGGTCAGCGCAAGTGTGTCTCTTCAGCAGCTCTGCCTTTACGGAGGCCAGTGCGTCCCTGTTTGCTGTGGCGAAGACCAGGTTGTCTACGTAAACAAGGATGTAGAACGGGGTCTGGCCAGCAGGAACGAAGAGTGAGGGGTCTGCAGAGGACGGAAAGAACTGCAAGTCAGCAAGCGTAGCACGCAGTGTGCCGTGCCACTCACGGGGAGCCTGCCGCAAGCCGTAGATGGGGCGCTGCAGGAGCCAGTGGGTCCCAGGAGGGAAGGTACCAGTGAGGCCCTGAGGGCGGCGTAGGTAGACCTGCTCGTGTAGACTGCCCTGAAGAAACGCAGTGGAGAAGTCGAGGGAGTAAAGCTCGTAGTCACACTGAGCTGCTACCTGTAGCAGCACCCGAAGAGGAGTCATCTTCGGGGTCGGAGCGAAGGTCTGGAAGAAGTCCACCCCCTCACGCTGACTGAAACCTCTAGCCACGTAGCGCGCCTTGAACACAGGCGGCTCTCCAGGAGGGCGCTTCACCTTGAAGAGCCAGCGGCCATCAACTACGTTCACCCCAGGTAGGGGAACTGCGTCTACGTAGGTGCCGGTGGATCTCCAAGATGCCATCTCCTGCTCCATGGCAGCTATCCACTAAGAGGCCCAGGGTCCCGAGACCGCCTCAGCGTAAGTGCGAGGGGTCAGGATGTCGAAAGCGTCGGGGTCACCCTCAGGGACTAGAAGCATAGAGCAGAGATGGGGAGCAGCCTCGGACAGGAAAGCAAGCTCGTACTGGCGGTCCTCCAGGACGTCACTGCCGAGGGCCGGAGCACCCCCGACAAACGAGGGACAGGCAGGGTCAGAGACCAAAGCGGTGGCGTTGTCAAGGCGGCGGGTAGAGATGAAGTCAGCGACCGCAGCGACAAGGGCATCAAGGCTCGAAACGACGGGTCGGTAACGAGAGAGGCAAGGACCCGAGGAACAAGAGGACGAGCGGGGTGACAGGAGAAGCGGAAGACGAGACGCGTGGGAACGAAGCAACATAGGGTGAGAGTGCAAGACAGGGGAGACAGGTCGAGCACGGGAGGGACGGCAAGACCAGACATGAGACGGAGGAGTCGGGTCAGGGGACAGAGGAGGGGACACAAGAGGGGAAACGGGCCGGAGACGAGTCCGGAGGAGGGAACACAGGGCCGTAGACAGGAGGAGGAGGAGGTATAGGCACGGGGTCAAGGGACGGAAGGCCGAGCAGGCGAAGAGCGGACATCGGCGGGGACTGCTGCGGCAACGGTGTGACACCGACGCCGGGACCGCAAGCTGCCTGGCGGCTACCTCCCGAACACTCCACGCCAGCACCCCCAGAAGGAACACCCCCAGAGCTCAGAACCCCTCAAGCACCGGTACAACCCCCAGGCCCGCCGGGGCAAGCCACGATAGGAGTTCCAGGACTAGTACCCACCCCAACTCCAGGACCACCAGAGGCAACGAACTGCTGCGGAGACGGTTGCGGCAGCGGCGGCTGCAACGACGGCTGCAGCGGCGGCGGCAGCGATGACGACGGCTGCGACTGCGATGGCGACGGCGGCTGCGGAGGCGGCGGAAGAGGAGACACCTGAGAAGGGGCAAGCGGCGAGGATTGCGCCGCAGGACCACCAGAGTCAGCAGACTCCTCAACCGGGACAACCGACGGGAGAGGGGGGACGTTGGATACACCAGAGGGGGCAAGACGGGGAGGGGGAAGAGGGGGGGCAGGGACTACCAAGAAGGAGTGACTAGGAACAGGGGGGGAGGAAGAGGGGGACCGCGGTGGGGGAAGCGACGGTAGAAGGAGACGGACTCGTCAAAGGTGATGTCGCGAGAGTGAAAGAACCGGTGAGACGCCGGGTGGTAGAAGTGGGAGTCGGACGCGTCAAGGGGGAAACCGAGGAAGACACATGGAAGGGTGCGGGCAGTGAGCTTGTCCGTGCCAGAGGCACGAACGTGAGATAGGCAGCCCCAGACATGGAACACAGACGCGTCACCAGGTGACCCAGACCAGAGGAGGGTCGACGAAACCTGAGGCTGCTGGGGGTGAGGCCATAGGTTAAGCTGGTAAGCGGCGTAGCGAACGGCGAACGGCCACAGAAAATGGGGTGCACCGGCATGGATCATGGAGGTGCGAGCCACCTCCATGACCAAACCGATGCGTCGCTCAGCGACCCCATTATGCTGCGGGAAGTCCGGCAAGGTGAACGTCTGGGTGATGCCCTCCGCACGACAGAAACGACCAAGGACACCAGAGGCAAACTCGCCACCACGGTCGGAGTGGAGACGCAAGACAAGGAGACCGCGGTGGACACACGCAGAGACAAGCCACGGGATAAGAACGGCAGGCACATTGGCCTTCCGCTCCAGGGGGAAAACAGTGGTGTAGCGCATGTAGTCGTCGACAAGCACTAGGAAGTAGTACTCGCGACGCGGCCCATGGACGGGGGCGGGGCCCCAGACGTCCATGTGCAGAGTCTGTAGCGGTGCTGCAGTAGGCGAAAACGAGGAGGAGTGAGGGGCACGGCGAAGCTGGCCCTCGACACAGGGCGTGCACGGTGGGGCTGGGGAGGAGGGAAACTCGGGGAACAACCCGGGGAGGCCTAGGACGAGATTGTGCTGTGACATGGGACGCAGACGCGGGAGCGCAGGGTGACCTAGGCGGTGGTGCCAGAGAAGAGTCGGGTGAGTGAGAGACCAACAGGAGCAGGCAGCAGCAACCGGGGGAGACGCAGTCACCTGAGGGGGGGTCCCAGCCGGGGGGGTCACCGTGTCCAGTGTGAAAAGACCGGACACCGGGTCCCGGGGGAACGTGGACAGGGGAGCACCAGTGGCGGCCTCGGTTCAGACAGCGTACTGCTCGTGTCGAGGGAACGTGGACAGGGGGGCACCAGTGGCGGCCTCGGTACAGACAGCGTACTGCTCGTGTCCAGCGTACTGCTGGTGACGCCAAGGTCCTGAAGGCAGCCGACACCAACTAGGGTCCTAGAGAACGAGGGGATGTGCAATCCTGTGAGCGAGCCCGAAGGAACCGCCGGGCAGGGGAGGGTGGTGGAACTGCGGGCGACTACTGGGCCGGAGGAGGGGTCAGCAAGAGAGACTGCGGCAGGGACAGGAAGCGGTGTCAACGTGGTGGAGTCGCGGAAGAAGCACCGGGAAACGCCCGAGTTGAGGGTGAATAAGAGCACGCTAGTGGCGGCCGGAGGCGAAGCAGCGACGGAAGCACCAAGGCTAAACAAAGCAGGGGATCCTACGCCTGACGCAGCAGGGGAGTCTAAGCAAGGCACACCTACAGTAGGCAACAAGGGGTAATAAGATGGAAGCACACTGGAGTCATCAGCATACATCACATGCTGAGCAATAACAATCTCATCTATATCCAGATAAAAAATCTGAACCCTACGACGAAGCAAACTGTGCCAGTCTGAGAGCTCGGGCGACGGGCCGAAACGCTGACGAAACAGGTCGTCCATGCGACGGAAACAGCGGACTGAGGTGTGACCGATCTTACCGCAAATGAAGCCACCGCGAGGACCGGTCTGGAGCAGGTACTGACAGCGCATATCACCCAAACCACCACCCAGCAGCCCACCACGTGCACCACCACCACGTCCAGCGCTACCACCAGCGCCAGGCCACCCGGGCAGGAGACCACTCGCCCGTCTCTGCTGCGGCTACAACGTCTGCTGCGACTGCTGCGGCTGCTGCGGCTCCTGTGGCTTCTGCGGCTGCTGTAGCTGACGCGAGTCCGGCTGCAATGCCGACGGCTGCTGAGACGGCTACTCGGCTGCACCTGGCAGGGTCCCCTCGTCCGCACCACCACCAGGAGACCCAGCTCCACCACCACCTACAGCTGCACCCCCACCCCTGCCGCCACGCCCAGCCTTGGGGCGGCGACCCTTCCCCGGACGGACCTGTGCTGCAGCTACAGTCTCAGCCACAGCAACAGAACTGTCAGAGAAGGTGCACTGAGCGGGGGGGCAACCCTGAAAGATAGGGACCGGCTGTGAGAGTACGACCCCGTTACACCACTTGGCCTTTTCTTATTTTCTTCCTTTTTCTTTTCTCTTTTATTCCATCTCATTTGGTTTCCGCTTCTTCCTTTTCCATTAACCTTTGGTTTATCCTGCTATTATAATTATATCACCGACCAGGCTTGGGATGTACTGGTGCACTCTATCTAGCGTCATCCTGCTGTAATCCCTTAAAGCCAATAGCCTCGCGTGGCTATACGCTGGGTGATTCTATCTTCTAGAAGGGTCGATTCCCTTAGGATAAGATAAACCTGGTTACCTGATGTACTCTGGAAGTATAAAAGCGCCTTGTACTGATCGATAGTGCAATCTTTCCTCGACACATTCGATCCTGTGACACTTGGTAATCAGAGCCTTTCTCACTCGGCCGCGCTAAACAAAGCAGCAGCAGCGGGAAAACCTGCCTCGAAAAACCGCCGGGGGCGACCAATTCGACGCCGATTCTGGTAAGCACCAGCTCCTCGATTTTCGAATTACCCCCTCCGTGCGTGTTTTGAACAGGATGGCAACCTTCGACAACGCCGAGGTTACCCAGCAGCTCTTCGCACGCATCGCAGCCCTTCAGGAGGAAATGCGAGCGGATCGCGAAGCGTGGCAAAACGAGTTCGAGCGAGTAACTCGACTCGCCGGAGCGCAGCACGAGACGACAACGGCAACGACGCAGCAGTCGCAGCAGTTTCTCGAGGCTCCGAAACTGCGCCCACCTGAGCCGTTCGATCCGAGCGATCGAAACTCCAACGCCCGCAGATGGATCGCCGGGATGGAGATCTACTTCGCAGCCATCGGATGGAGCTCGCCAGTCTGGGACGGTCAACGTGTACGACTCGCGGCGACACTGATGCGAGGGCCGGCACTCGAGTGGATTGGCGGCAACAGTACCTTCATCCACGGTGAAGCCACGTGGCAGCAGTTCCGCGCCGACCTGCTGAAACGCTTCGAGCCGATAAATTCCAGTTTCCTTGCCCAGGAAAAAATTCATCGACACCGACAGTTCGGGAGTGTAGCGCAGTACACGCAGCAGATGGAGGAATTTTATAACCGCATTCCCGACCTGACCAAAGGGGAAAAAGTACAATCGTACCTCGCGGCTGAAGACCGAAGTCAAACGCCAGGTAGCAGCGTCAAACTACGCGAGCTACAGTGACGTCGTTTCGGCAGCGGAGCGCTTCGACATGGTCAACGCCGGAACATGACGGACGCACGTCGGCAGTACGCGACAGGGCGACCGCTCGGCTCACCCCACGTTCGCCGACCCGATGGAAGTCGACAGATTCGAGGGGCGGCCACGTCCGAAAAACACCAATTACACGTGTGATTTTTGCGGGGTGCCGGGTCATCGAATCTTCGACTGCAGCAAAATGAAAGCCGCACACGCAGAGTATCGGGCACGCAACAGTGGCGGAATTCCTTCAGCCAATTAGAAGCCAAAAAACCAGAGTCGCTAGTGATTGCAGATCTAGATGGCGAAAATAAAAAGATCCGAAAGCGGCCGCAGGATTCCGGGAAAATCAACTTCAACGAAGCTGATTCGACGCGAGGAGGAAATGATGGGGGAAAATCTCCACCCCACGACCAGTCCTTGCCAGGGAAAATCGCCGAGGAAAAATACGACTCCGCGAAAAAAGACTCTGCCGAGACAGTGAAACTCCTCGAAGACCTAAGAAATTATAAGAATTTGTTAAAGTTATCTTATAATGATGCTTTAATGAAAACTTATGATGTTCGAGGGGCTAAAGCCTTGGAGAAAATTCAGGAAGGACTCCAAAAGAAGCAGACAGCTGTGGAGATTATACCGGTACCGGACAACTTGGGGAAAAAATTAAGGAGTGTGGAAAGAAGTCGACCTTTCCACGGAGTCAACGTCCTCTCCCGACACCAGCCCACAACGACTAACCGTTCCCCAGGGAAGACGTCGGTGGAGCTGAAGCAGCTTAAGAGGAAGCTGTGGGTCTACAAGAAGCTGCACAAACCCTGAATTCCTTCTCCTACGGATGCATCCAGTTCTTCGGCATCAGTGACGCGCACAGTCATCAAAGAAACTCCGGGCCCTGGAGAAGAGCCGTTCTCCAAGCAGCCTCGGCCAGCTGCCAGCTCAGGAGTAGACAGCAATACAAAGGTGTGTACGGAATATTGGGATGTACCCTATGACCCAATCAATGAAACTATCTTTGGGTACTCCGAGCAACGACTGCCCCTCGTGCTCGAGGTCATCTGCAAAGGACGACGCCTCCAAGAACTCGTGGACAGCGGAGCATCGCACATCGTCTGCGACAAAGCAGCAATCGACCGACTTCGGGAAGAGTACAAGCCTTCAGGATTCTCTGCAACGATGGTGGACGGCAGCAAGCTACCAGTACACGGCGAAGCAGTGCTACACCTACAAATTGGACCACTGCGCTGGAGACCTGCACTTCCCATCACCAACATCAAAGGGCTTGACTTGATCTTCGGGCGAGACTTCCTAAAAAGATTCAACCCCGAGATCAACTGGGTGAACCGCACCGCAAGCATCTACAACAATGGACGGAGAGTACAGCTACCAAACTGGGACGATACAGGAGATATCCCAGTGGAGACACTCGCTCGATTCGAGAAGGACGTGAAGCGAACCGACACAGGGTTCCTGGCAATAGCAACAGAGGCAGAGAACGACAGGGAGAGAACCTCGGAACCTCCAGGAAAGATCAAGGAATTATTGAAGGAGTTCCAAGATATTCTTCCGGACGATCTTCCAAATGAGCTACCGCCATACCGAACGCATCAACACGAGATCTTGGAGGAACCGGGTTCGAAGCAGACCTTCCGAGCACCATATCGGCTCAGCCCTACGGAGCTGACCGACATGAAAAAACAGATCGAGTATCTCCTAGCCAAAGGACTCATCCGACCATCCACTTCGCCTTACGGTGCTCCAGTACTCTTCACACCGAAACCGGACGAAAGCCTGCGCATGTGCATCGACTACCGAGCTCTTAACAAGCAGACCATCAAGAATAAATATCCGATACCGCGAATCGATGACCTGCTTGACCAGCTTCGGGGAGCTACGGTATTTTCCAAACTGGATCTGCGGTCCGGATACTGGCAGATACGCATGGCGGACAACTCTATCCACAAAACTGCTTTCCGAACTCGGTATGGATCGTACGAGTATTTGTTAATGCCGTTCGGACTCACCAACGCACCGGCAACGTTCCAAGCCGAAATGAACCACATTCTACGACCACTTTTGGACGAGTGCGTGGTGGTGTACCTGGACGACATACTCATCTACTCGCGCGACATGAAGCAGCACGTCGAACACCTGCGACGCGTCTTCGAAATTCTTCGACGAGAACGGTTCTACGTCAAACTGTCCAAGAGCGAATTCGCCCTTGAAAAGGTCCTGTTCCTAGGACACATGGTGAGCGCTCAAGGAGTTCACGTCGACCCCAAGAAAATCGAAGCCGTACGTACGTGGAAGACACCCAAGAACGTGAAGGAGTTGCAGCAGTTCCTAGGCTTCGCTAATTACTACAACAGGTTCGTGCCACAGTATGCGAAAATCGCAGCACCACTCACGAATCTGCTGAAGAAGAACACGCCCTACAAATGGGAGCTGAAGCACCAGGAAGCCGTGGAGCAGCTGAAGCAAGCACTTACGTCCGCACCGGTACTCATTTTGCCAGATCCCGAACGCGACTACGTCATCGAAGCTGACGCCAGTGACCAAGCAGTGGGAGCGGTCTTGATGCAAGATCAAGGGAATGGACTGCAACCAATCGCTTACCTAAGTAAGAAACTACACGGGGCAGAACTCAACTACCCGATACACGACAAGGAGGCCCTGGCAAGTTGAGGGGATGAATCCACTACTCAAGGGACTCTTCGCACACGGGTACACTATCGACTCGGAAATTCTCTTGGCAGAAAAGCGACATCTGCTACAGTGGGACAGTGACATCGCGTACCGGAAAGGATCAAGGAAAATCTGGGTACCCAATTACCCTCCTTTGCGCCAGCTACTACTCGAAGAATACCACGACGTCCTCTACGCCGGACACTTCAGTAGCAACAAAACGCTCACCGGTATCGCCAAACACTACTTACTGCCCCCACTTAGCAGAAGATGTCCAGAAATTTGTCACCTCGTGTGATACATGTCAGCGGATGAAGAGTACCAAGCAGAAAAAGGCGGGAGTACTGCAGCCTCTTCCTGTCCCAGAACAACCATGGCAAGTGGTTAGCCTGGACTTCATCACCGGGTTACCGCCTACCTCGCGCGGTCAAGACGTCATCCTTGTCGTCATTGACAAATTTTCCAAAATGGGACACTTCATCTCGACACACACGACAACTCGCACCGAAGAAACAGCACAACTCTTCGTTCGATACATCATCTCACAGCATGGCATTCCAACCACACTCATCTCCGACCGAGACCCTAAGTTCACCAGCAAGTTCTGGAAGGAACTTATGAATCTCCTCGGGACCAAACTTGCCATGTCATCTGCTTACCATCCGCAGACAGACGGACAGACCGAGCGCCTCAACCAAATTGTTGAGCAACTCCTCCGAGCAGCCTGCAAAGACGAGATCTCTAAAAGGGACTTGCACCTGACCGTACTAGAGTTTGCTTTCAACAATGCTACACATGCCGCTACTGGATAGTCGCCGTTCTTCCTCTGCTACGGACGCCACCCACTCACATCACAAAAACCGACAGCAGTAGCTACAGTCTAACCAGCACATGATTTCATCACAACCATGCATCAGCTTTGGGATCGGACCCACAAGTGCCTACTCGACATTCAACAGCAACATAAACGCCAGGCCGATCGCCATCGCAACAATCACACCATCACGGTGGGAGACCAGGTGCTTCTTGACACCCGCAACCTGGACATCAGCCATCTCCCATCTAAACTTCGACCTCGCTTCTGCGGACCTTTTCTCGTTGAAGCACAGGTCACGCCTTCCACGTCCAACTTCTGAAGCCCTATCGGGACCCGAACTCGATCTTCGTCGGACGCCAACTGCCGCCACCACCGCCCGTCCTCGTCCAGAATGAACCCGAGTACGAGGTCGAGTCCGTGCTCGCACACTGCCGTCGTCGGAATGGCACCGTGGAGCTTCTCATCCGTTGGAAGGGTTATGATCCTTCTGAGGATAGCTGGGTACCTGAGTCCGACATGGGTAACGCCCGTCGTCCTCTTCATGACTACCTTGTCAAGCAGGGTGTTACTTCTACCACCCAGCTTTGAGGGGGGGAAGTGTGAGAGTACGACCCCGTTACACCACTTGGCCTTTTCTTATTTCCTTCCTTTTTCATTTCTCTTTTATTCCATCTCGTTTGGTTTCCGCTTCTTCCTTTTCCATTAACCTTTGGTTTATCCTGCTATTATAATTATATCACCGACCAGGCTTGGGATGTACTGGTGCACTCTATCTAGAGTCATCCTGCTGTAATCCCTTAAAGCCAATAGCCTCGCGTGGCTATACGCAGGGTGATTCTATCTTCTAGAAGGGTCTATTCCCCTAGGATAAGATAAACCTGGTTACCTGATGTACTCTGGAAGTATAAAAGCGCCTTGTACTGATCGATAGTGCAATCTTTCCTCGACACATTCGATCATGTGACACCGGCACAGTGCTGCTAGTCTGAGCGATAGAGCGGTGACGGGCCTCTATAGCGGACAGGGTGTCGACAAAGTCAGTGAGGGTGAGGTCTGCAGGGTGGACGCTAAGGAAGTGGTCACGGGCAGTGGCAAGAGGGTCAGGAAGGCGGGTGGCTAGCAGGTAGAGAGTAGAGGTGAGGGGCGGCTGGTGGGCAAGAAGCTGTGTGGGAGTGCAGGCAGTACGCCAGGTCTCGTCTATAGTGCGCAGGTGGGCGGCCAGGTCGGCGACAGTGGGGAACGAGGCAAGGTCAGGGAAGAGCATAGGGAGGATCAGACGACCGACCGAGGCAGCAGGCGGGGTGGAATAGCGCTGGACAACAGCATCTAGGAAAGCCTGGGCAGTGGTGATAGACCTGAAGCGCAGTGGCTCGGATAGGGGGAGGGCATCGCTAATGGCAAGCTGTGCGACAGCGTCACGGGACAGCCAGACAGAGCGAGCAAGGGCAGCGGCCGCAGCGGACTCACACTCAGCGGACGAGGGATCAGTAGATAGTGCAGCGGGGGGGTCTGGGCAGGGGAGAGTACCGTCAAGATGGACACACAGAGAGTGGCCATCCTGCCGTTGACCAGTGAGGTGGCGACGGAGGTCGGCAAGCCACGCATCAAACTCAATCGGCTGGCCCTCAGCGTCAAAGTGAAGCACCTCCGCCATCAGTGACAATAAAGGGCAGTGGAGAGCAGTACAGTGCGATGCAGTGCGGCGCAGTGTGGTACAGTGCCGTGCAGTGCGGTGCGGTGCGATGCAGTGCGGTGCAGTGCGGTACAGTGCGGTGCAGTGCGGTGCAAGGCGGCCTAGTACGGTACCGGGGGGTTTCGCGAGGCAGTGCTGATCGGGAGGAACGGGCTGAACCCGAAGCGGTGGCGGGCTGGCGACGACGCGAAAGCAGGAGCCGGCCGGCGGACGGCAGACGCGAGGGGCCAGCAAACGGTGGCAACGAGGGCCGGCGAGGAGCTGGCGCGACGGCGAGTAGGGCCAGCCACGACGGCGAGAAGACACGGCCGCGACGGCGGCCAGGGACAGCCGCGTCGGCGGCTAGGGGCGGCCGCGACGGCAGGAGTTACTGTGAGGCGGCTGGAGACGGCAGCGACAGGAGCTAGGGGCGTCCGCGACGGCGAGGGGGGGGCCGGCTAGGGACGGGCGCGACGGCCAGGGGGCCGGCTAGGGGCGGACGCGACAGCCAGGGGGGAGGCTAGAGGCGGACGCGACGGTCAGGGGGCCGGCTAGGGACGAGCGCGACGGCCAGGGGGCCGGCTAGGGACGAGCGCGACGGCCAGGGGGCCGGCTAGGGGCGGACGCGACGGCCAGGGGGCCGGCTAGGGAAGGACGCGACGGCCAGGGGGCCGGCTAGGGATGGGCGCGATGGCCAGGGTGCCGGCTAGGGACGGGCGCGACGGCCTATGGGCCGGCTAGGGGTGGACGCGAAGGCCAGAGGGCCGGCTAGGGGCGGACGCAACGGCCAGGGGGCTGGCTAGGGGCGGACGCGACGGCCAGGGGGCCGGCTAGGGGCGGACGCGACGGCCAGGGGGCCGGCTAGGGGCGGACGCGACGGCCAGGGGGCCGGCTAGGGGCGGACGCGACGGCCAGGGGGCCGGCTATGGACGGACGCGACGGCCAGGGGGCCGGCTAGGGGCGGACGCGACGGCCAGGGGGCCGGCTAGGGACGAGCGCGACGTCCAGGAGGGCCGGCTAGGAGCGGGGCACGACTATGGCTAGGGCCTAGGGAGCGGAAGCGTGGGCAGGCTAGGAGGGGAACCTAACCAACTATGATACCATATCAGAAAGAATAATTGAACTAGAATGTGTGAGTACAAGGGTATATAGACTAGGGTGTTGTACATTCTAAGGCACAGTCCAGTATAGTCTACAGTAATGACCTTAGTCACATTTGACAGGACCTGGGTGTCAAACATAACTTGTAGGCAAAAGAGGGTGAGTAGAGCTTCGTCGCTGCCATTGCTGCATTGGCTCTCTCTACACTCTCACAATACACATTTTTAGAAAGTGTTACACACTTTAAAAAAATTACATATTGTGAAAGCTTGCTTAGGTCCTCTTGTAAAGGCAGCGTGCTTCATTTCGTCTGGGTCTTCTGAGACATGTGCAGAAGGGGTTGGCGGTGGCGTTCAATAGATAGCTGGTGCTGATTGGGCGTGGGAGCGGTGGCTGCGTCTTGGAGTTGCATGGAGGCTTGAAGGAGTTGGTCATGCGCGATGGTAACGTAGAGCTCCTTGGCATTATCGCTGCGCCAATGGCCAAGTCGCTTGAACAGCCGGTCGAATATCCCCAGGCTGGCTGCCGCTGTAGCAGCGCCATTGCGAAAGGAGTCGGTGCCGAGGTGGGCGCTATCGAGGCCGGCCCTGGTGAATGCTTCAAGGCACCAGTTCCGGATGGTGGTGTACGAAGGTGCGTGGTCCTGTGGAGTTGCCGTGCTGCTGTTCCCGAAGACTCGGATCAATGACCCGTGTGGGGTGGAGGTGTGACCCGCGAGGAGAAGAAAGTGTCGTGTGCAGCGTACCGGGCAGTATGGGCCGGAAGTGGCGGCGACCGGAATCCACGTGCCCCTGCTTTCCTGGTCGGTCTTGGAGTGCGGGATGAGCAGCCACATCGCCTCAGGCTCAAACTGTATGTCATGCCATTGGAGACTGGCAAGGTCGGAGTAGCGTAGGAAGGCGGCGAATATAAGGATGGGGATGAGTCCTTTTTGGTACTCGGCCGGCCGGGTGGACTCCAGAGAGGGGCGGGCCATGGTGTGCACTTGGTGCAGCGACAAAGGTTCCTTGTTCCGGGTGGGGCGCGGGCCATGGCGTTTGGCAAATTCGCGCTCTTGTAGTGTAAAGGGTCCAGTCGAGGGAGAGGGCTCGCCAGTCATGCGATGCGCGTAGGCGACGACGGAGTATTTAAGCGATATGGCAGATGTGGTGGCCTGGTGATTTAGTGCATGAATGAGGTAGAGTGCCAAGGTCATATCCGTTGCAGGCAAGTAGCTCAACTTCACCTTTATGCAGAAGGAGCGAATTTTGAGCCAGTAGGGCTCATACGTTCGGATGGTGGAAGGGGCACGGACATGGGTGATTACGTGTAGTAGTTGCGTTTGCAGCTTCGTTATAATGCCTAAAAAGGTACAGCGTAGAGTACAATAATTATTAATTTTTATACGTGACATGCAGTGCAATCATATGACTAGGAGGAAAGCCTTGTCCTGCGAAAGCGAGTGCGTGTGTGCCGGGGCGTAGGCATTGGCTGCCGTGGGTGAGGGGAATGTGTGCCGTTACTTCTGGCACCCAAGCGGCAGGTGCCTGTTGGAGGAGTGGCCACCATGATGCTCCCGGCCACTCGGGAAAGACCAAGGTCACCTCAGCGTGTGTGCGTTTAGCATGTCGTAATGTGGCTGGAATGAGGTTGGGAGGGGGAAACGCAAATCCGCGCTCGTGCTGCCAGCTGAACGAAAAAGCGTCAAACACTGCGGCCGTAGGGTGTGGATTCTTGGAGCAAAACCTCTCCAGCTGAGCGTTGTGCACATTTGCGAAGAGATCGATAGAGTGGGGACCCAGGCGGCGATCCAAGAGCCGGAACCACGGGGCTTTGAGGGAGTAGTCATCGTGGTCTTGGATTTTTGAAAGTTCGTCGGCGTGCGCATTTAGCTCTCGTGGGATCCATTCGACAGCTAGCCTTGTTTGGTGTTCCAGGCAGAGGCGAATGATTGCTTGACATAGTAGCGTAAGATGAATACCACGCCTTGATTGTCTACCCAAACGAGCACGTGGCGCTTGGGTATGCGGGCGGCGAAAGTTTGGAGAGCCCATAAAACTCCTTCGAGTTCCCGTCGAGTGCTGGAGGTGGGCAGTAGTTCCTCGGGCATGCAAGCACTGGCTTCAATGGGCGTCTCAGGAAGTTGTGTCAGGGTGGCGGCCCAGCTGTGTGCGCTTGCATCAACGTGGATGACGGCATCGCACTGGTGACTGAGATGGAATGGGTTTCCGTTGAACTTGTCGAACTGCGCAAGCCAAAAATGCAGCTCCTGCACTCCTGTCGACGACATGTGTGCCTTGGCGTACCAAGAGGTGGCGTCT
>BQMB01001725.1:0-102865 GCA_027943415.1 Closterium sp. NIES-67 | reverse complement strand
CTTTTCGACCGGTGCGCATTTCGACCGGTGCGCATTTCGACCGGTGCGCTTTTCGACCGGTGCGCTTTTCGACCGGTGCGCTTTTCGACCGGTGGCGCTTTTCGACCGGTGCGCTTTTTTTTCGACCGGTGGCGCTTTTTGACCGGTGCGCTTTTCGACCGGTGCGCTTTTCGACCGGTGCGCTTCTCGACTGGTGCGCTGGTTCGACCGGTGCGCTGGTTCGACCGGTGCGCTTTTCGACCGGTGCGCTTTTTCGACCGGTGCGCTTCTCGACGGGTGCGCTTTTCGACCGGTGCGCTTTTCGACCGGTGCGCTATTCTACCGGTACGCTTTTCGACCGGTGCCCTTTTCGACCGGTGCCCATTTCGACCGGTGCGCTTTTCCACCGGTACGCTTTTCGACCGGTACGCTTTCGACCGGTGCGCTTTTCGACCGGTGCGCTTTTCAACCGGTGCCCTTTTCGACCGGTGCGCTTTTCGACCGGTGCCCTTTCCGACCGGTGCGCTTTTCGAC
Organism: Closterium sp. NIES-67; assembly: GCA_027943415.1. NCBI lineage: Eukaryota > Viridiplantae > Streptophyta > Zygnematophyceae > Desmidiales > Closteriaceae > Closterium > Closterium sp. NIES-67. The sequence goes on along the minus strand of BQMB01001725.1, from coordinate 102,352 downwards.
CGGTGCGCTTTTCGACCGGTGCGCTTTTCGACCGGTGCGCTTTTCGACCGGTGCGCTTTTCGACCGGTGCGCTTTTTGACCGGTGCGCTTTTCGACCGGTGCGCTTTTCGACCGGTGCGCTTCTCGACTGGTGCGCTGTTCGACCGGTGCGCTGTTCGACCGGTGCGCTTTTCGACCGGTGCGCTTTTCGACCGGTGCGCTTCTCGACGGGTGCGCTTTTCGACCGGTGCGCTTTTCGACCGGTGCGCTATTCTACCGGTACGCTTTTCGACCGGTGCCCTTTTCGACCGGTGCCCATTTCGACCGGTGCGCTTTTCCACCGGTACGCTTTTCGACCGGTACGCTTTCGACCGGTGCGCTTTTCGACCGGTGCGCTTTTCAACCGGTGCCCTTTTCGACCGGTGCGCTTTTCGACCGGTGCCCTTTCCGACCGGTGCGCTTTTCGACCGGTGCGCTTTTCGACCGGTGCGCTTTTCGACCGGTTCGCTTTTCGACCGGTGCGCTTTTCGACCGGTGCGCTTTTCGACCGGTGCGCTTTTCGACCGGTGCGCTGTTCGACCGGTGTGCTGTTCGACCGGTGTGCTTTTTGACCGGTGTGCCTTTCGACCGGTGTGCCTGTCGACCGATGTGCTTTTAGACCGGCGTGCTTTTCGACCGGTGTGCTTTTCGACGGGTGTGCCTTGACACTGGTGTGCTTTTCAACCAGTGTGCTCTCAATCGGAGTGCTTTCGACTGGTGTTCTTTCGACCGGTGTGCTTTCGACCGGTGTGCTTTTGACAGGAGGCGGTGGCTGTTGCGGCTGCTACGGGGGCGACGTCGGCTGCTGCTGCGGCGGCGATGACGGCAAGTGCTTCGGCTGCGATAGCGGAGGAGGAGGCACCGGGGTGGAGACAGACTGCGAAACCGAAGCCGCGGGGCCTTCAGAGTCAGCCGACTCCTCCACCGGGACCACCGTCGGGAGGGGAGTGACGTGAGACACACCAAACAGGGCAGGACTGGAAGGGAGAAGAGCAAGGGCTACCGGGGGAGTGGGTTCCAGAACATGGGCGGGGAAACTAGGAGACCTCGGTGGGAAAAGCAGTGGTAGGAGACAGACTCGTCAAAAGTGACGTCTCGAGAGTGAAAGAAGCGGTGAGAAGGCGGGTGGTAGAAGTGCCAGTCAGACGCGTCAAGGGGGAAACCATGGAAGACACAGGGAACAATGGGGGCAGTGAGCTTGTCCATGCTAGAGCCACGAACTTGAGCGAGGCAGCCCCAGACATGGAATGCAGACGCGTCACCAGGGAACCTGGTCCAAACAAGGGTTGGCTAAACCTGCGGCCGCTGGGAGTGCGGCCACAGGTTAAGCTGGTGAGCGGCGTAGCGAACAGCGAACGGCCACAGAAAATGGGGTTCACCTGCATGGATCATGGAGGTTCGAGCAACCTCCATGACCAAACCGATGCGTCAATCAACAACCCCATTCTGCTGTGGGGAGTCCAGCAGGGTGTACGACTGGGTGATGCCCTCCGCACGACAGAATTGGCCAAGGCGACCAGAGGCGAACTCGCCGCCACGGTCGGAGTGGAGACGAAGCACTGGGAGGCCGCGATGGACTCGCGCAGCTACAAACCATGAGATAAGAATGTCAGGCACGTCGGCCTTCCGCTCCAGGGGAAACACCGTGGTGTAGCCTGTGTTGTTGTCGACAAGCACTAGAAAGTAGCACTCTCAACGCGGCCCAGGGACGGGGGTTGGGCCCCAAACGTCCAAGTGCAGGGTCTGGAGTGTCGCGGTAGTAGGGGGAAACGAGGAGGAGTGAGGAGCACAGCGCAGCCGGCCCTCGACGCAAGGCGCACACGGCGGCGCAGGCGAGGGAGGGAGGGCAGGGAGCGACGCAGGGAGACCGAAGACAATAGCGTAATGGGACATATGACGCAGACGCAAGAGTGCGAGGTGACCTAGGCGGTGGTTCCACAGCAGCGACGGGTGAGTGAGCGACGGACACGAGCAAGCCGCAGCGACTTGGGTCGCTGCAGGCACCTGGAGGGACGCCCTCCCGAGGGGGACGTAGTGTCAAGCGTAAACAGGCCGGACACAGGGACCGGGGGGAAAGTGGTCAAAGGGGCACCGGTGGCGGTCTCGGTACAAACCACGTACCGCTCATGTCTGGGGAACGTAGTCGTGACGCCTAGTTCGTAAAGACAGCCGACACCAACAGTGTTCCTAGAGAACAAGGAGATGTGCAGGATTGTAAGAGTGCCCGAGGGGACCGCCGGACAGTGGAGGGTAGTGGAGCTACGGGCTACTACCGGACCTGATGAGGGGTCAGCAAGCGCTACGGCGGCAGGGGCAACAAGTGCATGAGGACAGTGTGGTTGCAAAAGAAACAGGCAGACGCTCCAGAGTCGAGCGTAAAGGAGAGCGACGCTGTAGCGTCACTCGGCGGAGGGGCGAGCGTAGAGCCTAAGCTAAACAAGGCAGAGGGTCCCACGTCTGACGCAGCAGAGGAGCCTAGACTACACACAGAGGACACACCTACGCTAGGCAACACCGGGTAATAGGGTCCAATCACACTAGAGTCATCATACATGACAGACATGGCAGTCCTAATCACATCCATGTCCAGCTCAAAGACAGGCACACGGTGGTGAGCCAGGCATACCAGTCAGGAGGGTCCGCCGTGGGATCGAAGCGGTGGTGGCAAAGGTCCTCCAGGCGGCGGTAGCAGTGGGCGGCGGTGTGACCGGGACGGTCGCTGACGGTGCCGCTGCGGGGGTCGGTCTGAAGCTGGTATTGGCAGGTGACCACACTGGAGCCGCCACCCGACACCGAGCTACGCCCGCCACCACCGCGATCACCGCCACCAGCGCCGCCAGTTCACCGTGGCGGCAGGGGTCCCCACGGTGACTGCTGCTGCTGCGGCGACTGCTGCTGCGGCTGCTGCTGCTGGGTTTGCTGCGGCTAGTGCTTCTGCTGCTGAGGCTGCGGCTGCTGCTGCTCCGGGGCACCAGCCCTGGTCCCCTCGTCGGAACCACCTTCCCCGCCCCCACCTCCTCCACCCTCACCACCCCCACCACCCTTTCCTCCGCCACGCCCCCCCTTGGGGCGGCGGCCCCTACCTGGACGCGGTTATGCTGAGGCCACTTCGGCGGTCTCAGCAACAGCGGCAGAGACGTCAGAGAAAGTGCAGTGGGAGGGAGCACTGCCTTGAAATATAAGGACCAGCGCAGTACCGCTAGACTGAGCGATAGTGCCCTGGCGGGTCTCTATTGCGGACAAGGCGGTGACAAGGGCGGTGAGGGTGAAGTCACCGGGGTGCTGACTAAGGAAGTGGTCGTGGGCAGTGGCTAGGCGATCAGGAAGGCGCGTGGCAATGAGGTAAAGGGTAGCGCAAAGCAGCGGTGGGAAGGCAGTGAGCTGAGCCTCAGTGCTAGCGGCGCGGTAGCTAGACTCTAGTGCACAGAGGTGAGTGGCAAGATCGGTGACAGTGGGGAAGGACGCAAGATCAGGGAACAACATGGGGAGGATTAGGCGGCCAGCAGAGGCAGAGGCTGGGAGGGAATAGCGCGCGATGACGGCATCTAAGAATTCTTTGGCGTTTGCTACAGTAATAAAGCGGGGACGCGCAGACAGGGGAAGTGCGTGACTGATAGCAAGCTGCGCAACTGCATCGCGCAACTCCCAGACAGCGCGAGCAAGTGTAGCAGCGGAACAGGCCTCACGTTCAACAGTGGTGGTGGTGTCAGGGAGGGCAACAGGCGCAGCAGTGTGGGGAAGCAGGCCATCAACATGAACAGCCAGGGAGTGACCGTCCTGGCGCTGACCTGTAAGGTGCCGGTGCAGGTCGACGAGCCACGCCTCGAAGTCGATCGCCCGGCCCTCCGCGTCCATCCGGAGCAGTGAGTCCGCCATCACCCCGGCTGCACCAGCTGACTGCCGCTGACAAGGAGAGGAGGAAAGGCGAAAGAAGGCAGCTGAGAGCGGTGGAGTGCGGTGGAGAGCGGTGGAGAGCGGTGGAATGCAGTGGAGTACGGTGGAGAGCGATGGGAGTACAGTGGAGTGCGGTGCCGTGCGGTGGAGAGCAGTGGAGAGCGGTTGAGACAGCCGGCAGATGTGCCGGCTCAGAAGGGAGCCAAGGCCGGTAGGTCGGGGGCGGCAGAGCGTCACGGCGGCGCAGCTACTCGGCGGCTCGGCGGTACAGCGATGCGGCAGCTGGACGGCGCGGGGCCGGTGCGGGCTGTTGCCGGCAGAGCAGGGGCCAGTGGCGCTGGGGGGCGGTGAGTGAGGGGCCGGCTGGGCGCACAGGGCTAGCGGGGCGCACGGGGCTAGCGGGGCGGACGGGGCTAGTGGGGCGCTAACGGGGCCAGCGAGGCGCACGAGACCAGCGGGGCGCACAGGGCTAGTGGGGCGCGACGGGGCTAGCGGGGTGCGAACAGGGCCAGCGGGGCGCACGGGGCCGGTGGCGCGTACGGGGCCAGCGGGGCTAACAGGGCCAGCGGGGCGGACGGGGCCGGCGGGGCTCACGGGGCTAGCGGGGCTCGACGGGGGCCAGCGGGGCGCTAACGGGGCCAGCGGGGCGTACGGGGCCGGCTGGGCGCACGGGGCTAGCGGGGCTCGACGGGGCCAGTGGGGCGAACGGGGCCAGCAAGGTGTACGGGGCCGGCGGGGCGCACGGGGCTAGCGGGGCTCGACAGGGCTAGCGGAGCGCAAACAGGGCTAGTGAGGCGTTAAGGGGCCAGCGAGGCGTACGGAGCCAGCGGGGCGCACAGGGCCAGCAGGGCGCTAACGGGGCCAGCGGGGCGCTAAGGGGGCAGCGGGGCGTACGGGGTCAGCGGGGAGCTAAGGAGCCAGCGTGGCGCTAACGGGGCAGCTAGGACTAGGCCTAAGGCGGAAGCGCGGGTGGGCGGGGGGGGGGGGGACCTAACTAAGCGTGATACCATTTGAAAGTAAGAATGAGTGACTAGAATGAGAGATACAAGGGGTTGTACTCTCTAAGAGTGCGCACCTATCTAGCCTATAAGATATATATATATATATATATATGTTTTGACAACTTACTCTTGTCCAGCCTTGGGGGTGTGTCAATTTCTATTCATATGTTGTTATAGGCTAGATAGGTGTGTGTGCTCTTAGAGAGTACAACACACCAGCACAAAACTACCATGTATCCTCTCGTCTAACCATTCCATTATTCTAAGACAAAGTACTGAAATATGGGTTTTTTTTTTATCATGCTATTCGACCAATGACGGTAACAACGTAGATAAACATCAAACACTATCATACTTTAGATCAACTACGAATGACCACCGATGGCATGCTAATTATCTACACTAGTGGAGCCACCATGAAGCTAAAGGCAATCGCTTGCCACTAGAGCAGTGGCATTATTACACCCACCACCCATCACTACAGACACCCTACATCATGGAGGGCCTAGTGGGCATCATAGCATTCCTAACACGGTGCACAAGCTATACATTATTGGGTGAAGTGGTGGGCGTATGGCATGGTGGAGACCGGGTGGAATGGGGATGGCATCATGGCATGCAGGGAGGCACGCACGCAGGCTACTGTGGCATGGCGCAGTGAAGCGGCATGGCAGGTGGTACAAGGAATGGGGGGGTGGCGTTGATGGATGGAATACTAGAGGATGGAAGCGCCGATGCGATGTCACGGGAGCAACTACACTAGAGTCGCCTGTGGTGCAGTGCAGGGGGCGAGAGCAGCACACACACCGCATCCCCTGCACCAGCCATGGCAGTAGCCCCGGGTGTGGTGTGAGCACGAGGGTTACGCGGTGTCACTTCTTGGCGAACTCCCAGGGCTTGACCACGACGATGACAATGACAATGATGATCACAATCACCAGGATCACGCCACAGCAGATCCACTGCACACACACAGCCGGGGTGCATGGTAAGGGTTAAAACTACCAGCGAAAACTAACCTAAAAGCCATCCACGTAAGGAGGGGGGCGAGAAAACGAGGTTTGGGGATAGGGGGAGGGAGGTGTAGGGAGAGGGCAGAGGGAGGGGTGCATGGCGGGAGGGGAGCAGCACCTTGCGCGTGTTGAGCTGGGTCTTGCGCGCCTCCACGAGCTGCTTGGTGCCATGTTGCACGTGGTCCACGGCCTGCCCCACCTGCACCTCGATGTTGTCCAGCAGCTCGCCCTGCGACTCCACCAGCACCGCCATGTCCATGAAGATCTGCGCACACACACACACGTGCACAGTGGGACCGACGGAGGTAGACACGCAGGGGGGGGTGGCATAGTTAGAAAGGAGAGGTGGGGAGAGAGAAATGGAAGAAGGAAGGATAACAGGGAGGTGAAAATGTGTACGATGTATATGTCAACGTATATATATATATATATAACATATATATATTGCATGAAAGAGGAAGAGAAGAGCAGGGGTAGGGGGGAGGAGAGAAACACATGGGGGGGAGGGGGGCGAGGGAAACAAGGGAAGGAAGAACGCAAGGAAGGGTGGGGCGTGTCGTTGCACCTGGTGCAGCTCGAGCAGCTGCTTCTCGATGTCCTGCACGGCGCTGTGCCGCTCCTGGATCTCTGCCAGCGTGTCCATCAGCTGCCAGCGCACATGCATGGGGGCAAGGCGCGGCATCGCAACGCACGTGAGAACGTGAGACAAGTTGGCACATGATAGGGGGGCTTGGGGAAGCAGGGAGCAACAAGTGTGAACAAGCAAGGAGGAAAGCACAGTGGGGAGTGGCGCTGACAGCAAAGGGTGGGGGAAGGCAGGGTGAGCACAGGGCGGGTGGGCGGTGGAGTGCGCACCTGGCCGCGGCCCTGCTCCTGAATGGCCTTCTGGAATATGGACTCGCTGTCGCCCGTGTCTATCAGCGTGTCGATCGTCTGCCACCACCAGGGGGGGAGAGGGTGCACCAGGGCAGGGACGGGAGGGGGGGAGAGGGGGGGGAGGGGGGGGGGGGGGGGGGGGGCGCACAGAGAGCGATGGGAAGAGCAGTCATTCATTGCTGAAAAGGCAGCAGAGCAGCAAAGATCAGGAGTACGACAATGGGACAGGCAGAGAGGAGCAAGGAGAGAGCTTAGGCGTGCGCAGGGGGGCGAGGACAGAGGGAGAGTACCTCAGCGTCAGCGCGCTTGCCAGTGACTGCAGGACAGCAGGGCAGAGGTTAAGAGGAAGGGGGGCGCAGAGCATGGGAAGGAATGGTGAGCACGTGGAGAGAAAAACGGATGCAACTGGGAGTGTAAGCTAGTGCTTTCCGAAACAGACAGTGAACAGACAGTGCAGCATGCAGTATCCCGAGCCTTGGTTCAGCGTGTGTGGCCCACTGTGCCCTCATTCCCCTTGCCCCAGTGCATGGCGTGGCATGGTGGTGGAGTGACCTGTGTAGTAGCGGCGCTCCACCACCTCGCGGTACTCGCTCTGGAACTTGCTGCGCAGGTCCTGCACGGAAGGGGGGGAGGGGGGCGGTAGGGGGAGAGGGGCACCCGGGGGATGGGAGACAAGGGCGAGGGAGGCATGGACAGTGGGAGAGGGGGAGTGGTAGTTTAAAGGGGCAAGGCGTGGAATGGTTGATGGCGACAAGGGATGCTGGACGACGCGCACAGAAAGGCGGTTGGGAGGAGCAGGCGCGGAATCACAAGATGATGTGACAAGCAGTGGGGCGGGGGAGAAGCAGCGGTGTGGCATGGGCGATGATGCACGGGTGGTCACCTGGAACTCGTTCATGAGCTCCTTGAGCTTCTTCTTCATCGTCCTGCACCCATGCACCCATGCACCCCCCATGCACCCATGCACCCCCCATGCACCCCCCATGCACCCGAGCGCCCATGCACCCATGCACCCATGCACCCGAGCGCCCATGCACCCATGCACCCATGCACCAATGCACCCGAGCACCCATGCACCCAAGCACCGATGCACGCGTACGCACATCACTTCCCACAAGCACGCCCTCACACCCAACCCAGCACATCCCCATATCCAGCCCCCCATCTCCCCGCCACCCATGCATCCCCCTACAACCCCAACCCCACGAAGCACACAGCGAGAAAGAGAGAGCAAGGCGCGTATGAGAGCATGGGCGAGCGGGCGGGAGGAACGGGCGCAACCGTGGAGCTTTGAGCGTGTGCGAGCAAACGTAGTGGGAGAGAGAGAGGGGGGAGGACAAGGGGGGGAAGGGTTGCAGGGGAGGACAGGGAGAGGGGGGAGGCGGGCATGGCAATGGGGCAAAGAACGACAGACAAAACATGACGGGTAGAGAGAGAGTAGTGAAATTGAGAGAGGACGGTGGGGGCGTTGGGAGAGGGGAGGGGGGGGGGGGAGGGGGAGGAGGGGGGAAGTCGGGAGGGGGAAGGGGGGGTGGGGGCGGGAGAGGCGAACGCACATGGTGATGGACATGCGGGTGCGGTCCGTGCCCGTGCCCTCCTCGCACCCCGGCGTCCTCCGACTGTCCACGTTCTGCACCCATGCCAATGCCCCCGCGCCACACCCGCCCACGTTTCAAGCACCAGACGGGCAGAGGGGAAAGGGGGGATGGGAAGGTGCGAGGGGTTGATGAGCTGGAGTAGGGGCGCGCTGCCAATGCAGTGCTGGCGCCGCCACACGACAGCGCGTCACTGCCACGCACGGGCCAACGGACGACCCAGTGAAGGGTGCGGCAAGACGCGGGCGCGCGGCGAGCAGCGGAAGGATGGCGGCATGGCGACACTGACCGCTTTATCGAGCGCCTCGATCTGGCGCTTGATGGCCTGCGCCACCTTGAGCACGTCGTCGATGTCCGCCTCCATGCGCTCCTTCAGCGCTGCGCGCGCGGGGGACGAAGGGCGGGGGAGATGGCTAAGGAGTGGGGAGGCGAGCGGAAGGGTGGAAGCGGACGTTAAGCGGAGACGCCAAAGTGGGGAGGACGAAACAGTTTGGTGGATACCATCGCGACTGCGCCGGCCGGGGCTGCGACGCGGCGGGGAGGCAGGGACGCGCAGTGAAGCGAGGGCGCGAGTGAGACGCACCTTTCATGGCCGGCGCTCGCGTGACTAACTTGCTCTCCTCGTTCGCCTCCTGCTCGAACACACGCATCGCACACGCCACACGCCACACGCCACACGCCGCACGCCACACGCCACACGCCACACGCCACACGCCACATGCCACACGCCACACGCCACACGCCACACGCCACACGCCGCGCACACGGCAACACGAACGCATCACACACCCACGGGGTCAGGCACACTCGAGCACACGCGCGCATTGTGGGTGGCGACGGGGCGTAAGCGCGACACGGACAGCAATGCGGCGAGGCAACAGCGACACGCGGCGAGCAATGCACACAGCGGGGTGCAGCGGCGGCGCGCACCTGCAGGCTGTGCAGGCGGTGGCGGATCTGCTGCATGTTGTTCTTGATGTCGTTCACCTGCACGCACTCGCACGCACACCACAGCACGCCACTCACACGACAGCCACCCGTGTCGAGAATGAAAAGGCAGGAAGAAACGAAGCAAAACGAACGAAGGGAGAGGAGCCGAGGAGAAGCAAGGGAAGGGAGGGCAGGGGGCGCGGCAAGGGCGCGGGTGGCGGGCGTGCCTCGTCGAAGAATTGCTGCATCTTGGGGTCCGTGCCGCCGCCGTCCATCAGCCCCGTCTCCATGTCCATCTCCTCCTGCTCCGCCGCCGCGCCATACCGCGGCGACGGCGCGTCCTGCCACCACACGAAACCACGCACGACCTCGTCAGGCCCACGCACGCGCGTGGCGTCACGGCATGGGAACTGCGCTCATGCAACGCCTCACCATAGGCTCACACCCACCCCTAATAAGTCGTTCATCGTTGCCCTGCTCGACGCGCGTAGTCCTCTGATCTAGTGGCTATGGGGATATCTGCTGAAGGAGCTAGAACCGAAGACAACTAGTCTGCAGGTGCACCGTACGCGTGCGCGGTGAGGTTGGTGGGTGGAAAAGAGATGGGAGAGCATGCTGCTTCATGTGAGGGGTTTCGTGACCGCCCAACACACGACAGCCGCCTGTGCGAAGGAGGGTAACCTGAGTTTCGGGGATACTTTCATCTCTTCGACAATATAGCAGACGCGCAAAAAGCACGTCGGCAAACCCAAATGCGTTACTGTAAATCAACCGTGTTTATGCATGACAGCTAGGGAAAAAAACTCGCAATAAGTCATGAACGGTGTGCTTGCTTAGGTGATGAACCAAATGGGTGAAATACATTAGAGCTTACTACGTGTTGCTCAATGTTCGGGATATTTTTTCCATCACTGGTACCCAGATTCGTCCAATATTGTTATTCCCTGGGTATAGGTCCCTGAAAATGGCACGTGGGATCTTTCCAAGAGTTTGGTGCTAAGCAGGGTCCCTGCAATTAGAATAATTCCGTCTGTTGGTCTGATTTTCAGACCTAGTTTTTCGGCATTATCTGATTTTCCAGAAATCGACTTAATGATTAGCTGATTGATCAGAAAATGTATTCTAGACCGTCTGATATTCCAGACTCAGTGTTCTTGTTGTCAACTTATACATATTATCTATGTAGAAGTTATAGGCTAGACTGAGGTATGCTTCTAGTGAGTACAACCAACTAGTATTTGTTCTAGGTTTCCACCTCTAATAATCATTCGTTTCTACGTTAACATGGTATCACGCTTAGGTTAGGATCCCCCCGCCTACCGCTTCCGCCCGTCGCGCCCCCTAGGCCCCGTTGCGCCCCCCCTGGGCCCCGTCGCGCTCGTTAGGCCCCGTCGCGCCCCCCCTGGGCCCCGTCGTGCCCGCTGGGCCCCGTCGCGCCTCCTAGGCTCCGTCGCGCTCCCCCTGGGCCCCGTCGCGCCCGCTGGGTCCCGTCGCGACCCCTAGGCCCTAACGCGCCCCCGCTGGGCCCCGTTGCGCCTCCTAGGCCCCGTCGCGCCCCCCATGGGCCCCGTCGAGCCCGCTGAGCCCCGTCGTGCCTCCTAGGCATCGTCGCGCCTCCTAAGCCCCGTCGCGTCCCCCCCTCTGGGCCCCGTCGCGCCCGTTCGGCCCCGTCGCGCCCCTCCTAGGCCCCGTCGCGCCCGCTGGGCCCCTTCGCGCTTCCTAGGCCCCGTCGCGCCTGCTAGGCCCCGTCGCGCCCCCCCTGAGCCCCGTCGCGCCCGTTAGGCCCCGTCGCGGCCCCCCTGGGCCCCGTCGTGCCCGCTGGTCCCCGTCGCGCCTCCTCGGCCCCGTCGCGCCCCCCCTGGGCCCCGTCGTGCCCGCTGGGCCCCGTCGCACCCCTTAGGCCCCGTCGCGCCCGCTGGCCCCTGTCGCGCCTGCTGTTAGCGCTCGCCCGCCTGGCCTCCTCCTAGTGCCGCTCGGCCTCCTCCTAGTGCCGCCCGGCCTCCTCCTAGTGCCGCTCGGCCCCTTCCTAGCGCCGCCCGGCCTCTCCTCAGCGCTGCCCGGCCCCGCCTCGTGCCCGACCGGCCCCAGCAGCACCAGCCTGGCCCCTCCCAGCACCAGCCCGGCCCCAGAGCACCTGCCCGCCTCCCCTGCTCGGCCTGCCGTGTCCTCTCGGGCCCTGTGTCTTCTGCTTGCCTGCGCTGGGACGCCTAGCTGCTGCCCTACTGGAGAGTGCTGCCGCCGTGTCCCCGCGCCGCTGTGCTCCTGTGCCGCTGAGGAGCTGTGCTGCTGTGCCGCTGTGTCGCTGAGGAGCTGTGCCGCTGACCCTGCACGATGGCTGACTTTGTGCTCCGCCTGGACGCTGAGGGCCACGCGGTTGACTTCGCCGCCTGGCTCTCCGATCTTCGCCGCCAGCTTACAGGTCAGCGCCAGGATGGCCACTCTCTGGTTGTCCATGCTGATGGCTTGCTCCCCCGTCCCCCTGCACCTACTCCCCTCCCTGCTGACCCCTCCTCTGATGACCGTGAGGCTTTCTCTACTGCTGCGCTGGCCTGTGCGGTCTGGGACTCACGCGATGCAGTAGCTCAGGTTGCTATTAGTCACGCCCTCCCTGTGTCTGAGCGCTCGCGTTTTGCTACTGTTGAAACGGCCAAAGCTTATTTAGACGCCGTTATTGCTCGCTATTCCACCCCTGCCTCCGCTTCTGCTGGCCGCTTGCTCTTTCCGATGCTGTTCCCAGACCTGGCTGCCTTCCCTACTGTCGCAGATTTTGCCACTCATTTGCGTGCCCTAGAGACTCGCTATCGCACTGCCAGCACTGCTGCCCAGCTCACTGCGCTCCCCCCTCCTTTCTGCATGACGCTCTATTTTATCGCTATGCGCCTGCCAGACCGCCTCGCTAGTGCTCGCGACCACTTTCTTAGCCAGCACCCGGGTGACCTCACCCTGACCGCCTTTGTCGACACCCTCACTGAGATCGAGACTCGCCTGCGCACTATCGCTCAGTCGAGCGGTGCGCCGGCAGTCTCTATCTTTCACGGCTGTGCCCCATCCCAGTGCACGTTCACTGACGTTTCGGCTGCGGTCGCCACGGCGACCCCTCTTACCGAGATGGCTGCTGCTGTCCACCCGCAGCAGCGCTCGCGTCGCGGTGGCCGTGGCCGCCAGGGAGGTAGGGGTGGTGACGCATGTGGTAGTGGTCGTGGTGGTGGTGACGGTAGTCCGCCTGAGGGGACTACCACCGGTGGGCAGGAGCAGCAGCCCCAGCAGCAGCAGGACCAGCCCCAGCCGCAGCCGCCGTCCCAGCAGCACCCGCCGCAGCCGTGGGCTCGTCTCCCGCCTGGTTGGCCCGGCACCTCCGGAGGCGGTGGCCGTGGTGGCGGCCCACGCAGCTTGGCGTCTACCAGCGGCTCCAGTGCTGTGACCTGCCAGTACCAGCTTCAGACTGGGCCTCTCCGCGGCACTCTGTGCCGCCGCCCGCACCCGACCGCCCGCTGTTTCCGCCGCCTCGACGATCTTTTTCGTCGTCGCTTTGGCCCGGCCCCGGACCTCCCTGACTGGCACAGCCTGCTCCGCCAGGGCGTGCCGATCTTTGAGTTAGACATGGATCAGATAGGTGCTGCTTTGCATGCTTTGTATGCTGACGCTTCTAGTGTTGCTGGATCTTACTACCCTGTGTACTCTAGTTTAGGTGTTTCACCCTTGTGTAGCTTAGCTTCCCCTGCTGCGACAGGCATAGGACTGCCTAGGTTGCCTAGTCTAGTCGCTGCACCGGCTCCGTCCCCGGCCTCCGCCACTGCGTCGCTGTCCTTCACTCTTGACTCTGGTGCTTCTGCCTGCTTCTTCCGCGACCGTTCCACGCTCACGCCGCTTGCTGCACGTGCTGTTGTCTCTCTCGCTGACCCCTCTGCGGGTCCGGTCGTCGCGCGCAGTTCTACGTCCCTTCCCTGTCCGGCAGTTCCCTCGGGCTCCCTTACTGGCCTCCACGTTCCCTCGTTCTCCAAGAACTTGGTTGGTGTCGGCTGTCTCCAGGACCTCGGCGTCACCACCACGTTCCCCGGGCACGAGCGGTTCGCTGTCTGTTCTGAGGCTGTCTCAGGTTCCCCCCTTGCGACGTTCCCCCGGGACCCGGTGTCCGGTCTGTTTACCCTACACACCGCTTCCCCCCCGGTTGGTGCGTCCTCCCAGGTCGCTGCAGCTTGCTCGTGTCGGTCCCTCACTCACCCCTCCCTTCTCTGGCACCACCGCTTAGGTCACCCTGCTCTCCCGCGTCTGCGTCACATGTCCCAGCACGGTCTTGTCTTAGGTCTCCCCGCGTCGCTCCCTGCCCTTCCTCCCTCGACTGCGCCACCGTGCACGCCTTGCGTCGAGGGTCGGCTCCGCCGTGCTCCTCACTCCTCCTCGCTGCGTCCTGCTACTGCCCCCCTTCAGACCCTGCACTTGGACGTTTGGGGCCCTGCCCCCGTCCCCGGACCGCGCGGTGAGCGCTACTTCCTTGTGCTCGTCGACGACTACACGCGCTACACCACGGTGTTTCCCCTGGAGCGGAAGGCCGACGTGCCCGACGTTCTTCTCCCGTGGGTTGTGGCTGCGCGTCTCCACCGCGGTCTCCCCGTGTTGTGTCTCCACTCCGACCGTGGCGGCGAGTTCGCCTCTGGTCGGCTTGGACAGTTCTGTCGTGCGGAGGGCATCACCCAGTCGTACACGTTGCCGGACTCGCCACAGCAGAATGGGGTTGCTGAGCGCCGCATCGGCTTGGTCATGGAGGTCGCCCGTACCTCCATGATCCATGCCGATGCCCCCCATTTTCTGTGGCCGTTCGCTGTTCGCTACGCGGCTCACCAGCTTAACCTGTGGCCACGCTCCCAGCGGCCGCAGGTTTCGCCGACCCTCCTTTGGACCGGGTCCCCCGGTGACGCGTCTGCGTTCCACGTCTGGGGCTGCCTTGCTCACGTTCGTGCCTCTGGCACGGACAAGCTCACTGCCCGCACTGTCCCCTGTGTCTTCCTCGGTTTCCCCCTGGACTCGTCTGACTGGCTTTTCTACCACCCGCCGTCTCACCGCTTCCTCCACTCTCGTGACGTCACCTTTGACGAGTCCGTCTCCTTCTACCGCCGCTTCCCTCACCGAGGTCTCCCAGTTGCCCCCCCCCTTTTCCTTGCTCCCTCTCCCCCGGTAGCCCCTGCCCCTCTCCCGCCTCGTCCTGCCCCGTCTGGTGTCTCCCACGTCACTCCCCTCCCGTCGGTTGTCCCCGTTGAGGAGTCTGCTGACTCTGGTGGTACCCCCGGTCCGTCCTTGCCGCGTCCCCCTTCCCCGGTGCCTCCGCCCCCACTGTCGCAGTCGCCGACCCCGCTGCCGCCGCCGTTGCCGTCGCCGCCGCAGCCGTCGCCGCTGTCGTCGCCGCCGCCGCCGCTGTCGCTGCCGCAGCCGTCGCCGCTGTCGCCGCCGCCGCAGCCGTTGCCGCCACTGCCGCCGCTGCTCTCGGCCCCTGGGGGTGCTGGTGTGGAGGAGGGTGTTCGTCCTGCGGCTTCTGGGGGTGCCGCTGGTGTTGGAGGGGGTTCTCGCTCTGGGGGTGTTGGTTCTGGGGGTGCTGCTGTTGAGTGTTCTGCCGACGGTCGTTCTGCCTCTGCTGGTCCGAGAGTTCCGGCCCAGCCGTCGTCGCCGCCGCAGCAGCCGTCGCCGCCGGTTTCCGCTCTCCGCCTGCTCGGCCTTCCCTCCCCGGACCGCGCGCCGGTGTCTCCCCCACCGCCTCCTGACCTCCCTGTCTACGGTCCTGTGTTCCCGCCGCCAGACTCGTCTCCGGCCCGTCTTCCTCCTCGTTCCCCTCCTGTGTCTCCTCCGCTGTCCCCTGACCCTACCCCTCCGTCTCACGTTTGGGCTCGCCGTCCCTCCCGTGCTCGTCCCGTCTCTCCTGTCCTGCCCACCCACCCTATGTTGCTCCGTTCCCACTCGTCTCGTCCTCCCCTCCTCCCGTCCCCTCCTCCCTCGTCCCTTGCTGTTGCACCTCCTCCGTTCTCTGACTACCTCCGTGCTGCTCGTCCCCTTGTCCCTCGGGTCCTTGCCTCTCTTGTTACCGACCCTGCTGTTCCTGTCTCGCGCCTTGACGCGCTTGTCGCTGCTGTCGCTGACTTCGCTTCTACCCGCCGCCTTGACTACGCTACCGCTCTGGTCTCTGACCCTGCCCGTCCTCTGTCCGTCGGGGGTGCTCCTGCCCTTGGCAGTGACGTCCTAGAGGACAGGCAGTACGAGCTGGCTTTCCTTTCCGAGGCTGCTCCCCATCTCTGCTCCATGCTGTTAGTCCCTGAGGGTGACCCAGACGCCTTCGACATCCCGACCCCTCGCACCTACGCTGAGGCCACCTCGGGACCTTGGGCCTCTCAGTGGATAGCTGCCATGGAGCAGGAGATGGCATCTTGGAGATCCACCGGCACTTACGTCGACGCAGTTCCCCCGCCTGGGGTGAACGTAGTCGATGGTCGGTGGCTCTTCAAGGTGAAGCGCCCCCCTGGAGAGCCGCCTGTCTTCAAGGCGCGCTACGTGGCCAGAGGTTTCAGTCAGCGCGAGGGGGTTGACTTCTTCCAGACCTTCGCCCCGACCCCGAAGATGACCACTCTTCGGGCGCTGCTACACGTAGCAGCACAGCGTGACTACGAGCTTCACTCCCTCGACTTCTCTACTGCCTTTCTTCAGGGCAGCCTACACGAGCAGGTCTACCTGCGCCGACCACAGGGCTTCACTGGTACCTTCCCTCCTGGGACCCAGTGGCTTCTCAGGCGCCCGGTCTACGGCCTGCGTCAGGCTCCCCGCGAGTGGCACGACACGCTACGTGCCACGTTAGCAGACCTGCAGTTCTTTCCGTCCTGTGCTGACCCTTCACTGTTTGTGCGTTCCGGCCAGACTCCGTTCTACATCCTTGTCTACGTAGACGACCTGGTCTTCGCTACTCCTGACAGGGACGCACTGGCCTCTGTGAAGGCTGAGCTGCTGAAGAGACACACCTGCACTGACCTTGGAGAGCTGCGTCGCTATCTTGGCCTGCAGATCTCTAGGGACAGAGCAGCACGCACCATCACTCTGACCCAGTCACACTTGGTGCGTCAGGTCCTTCAGAGGTTCGGTCTTCAGTTCTCCTCCGCACAGCCCACACCTCTACCCGTAGACCATGGGCTCTCTGCTCCCGTTCCTGAGGAGCCAGTAGAGCCCAGTGGCCCCTACGCAGAGCTGGTGGGTTGCCTCATGTACCTGATGACTTGCACTCGCCCAGATCTCGCATACCCTCTCAGCATCCTGGCTCGCTTTGTGGCTACAGGCAGACACCGACCTCAGCACTGGTCTGCCGCTAAGAGGGTTTTGCGTTATCTTGCTAGTACATCAGGCATGGGGTTAGTGCTAGGAGGACGCAGGCCAGTGGTCCTTACTGGGCACACAGACGCTTCTTGGGCAGACGACGCTGAGACGCTCAGGTCGTCGCAGGGCTACTGTTTCAGCCTTGGTTCGGGTGCTATCTCTTGGAGATCCACTCGCTCGTCGTCTGTGGCTCAGTCTAGCTGTGAGGCTGAGATCTACGCTGGTGCCATGGCGGCACAGGAGCTCCGCTGGCTGACCTTCTTGCTCACAGACTTAGGTGAGCGGCCTAGCTCTGCCCCGGTCCTGTACGCTGACAACAGGGCCATGATACTCCTGTGTCAGGAGCCTCGGCTTGAGGGCAGAGCGAAGCATATCCAGCTGCGGTACTTCCTCCTGCGCGAGCTACAGCAGCGCCGCCAGGCCCGCGTAGTTCACTTGGCCTCAGGTGCCAACACAGCTGATATCTTTACTAAGGCGCTTGCGCCTAAAGATCATCAGCGGCACTGTGTACAGCTTGGTCTTGTTCCTATAGCTGCTCCCCTGTTAGGATCCTGATTGTGTACTCTCTATTATATATGCTTGTCAGACTGGCCTTGTGGCCTTACCTCCAGTGGCTGGACTAGTAGTGCCACCCTGGCTTGCTTCAGTTTTGGTTGTATTCTTGCTGACTGGTCTCCAGACCCCTGCCTCAGTGGTTGGACTAGTAGTGCCGCCCTGAGCTGTTTGCTTCTTGTTTAGTTTCACCCCTTGTCTAGCCTAGGGGGTGTGTCAACTTATACATATTATCTATGTAGAAGTTATAGGCTAGACTGAGGTATGCTTCTAGTGAGTACAACCAACTAGTATTTGTTCTAGGTTTCCACCTCTAGTAATCATTTGTTTCTACGTTAACACTTGTTCGTCTGAAAGCAAGACCTGCGTTAGTCACCTGTATTCCAATGAAGCGCAGGATTTCGGCAAAGTCCCCACAGCCACAGTGTTAAATTATATATTGTGTTATATAATTGGTAGGCTTTGTATGTTTTATTGAACACTACTGTAGGGGGTACAACCACCTCCTTATACCTCTCTCTCTTCCTAATCGAGCTCTCTTTTCTCTTGTATCTCCCCCTACCTAAAATCTCTATTGGAAACACCTCAAAAACTTGAAGGTGTAACACTACACTCGAAGAAAAGTCGTATCGAGTACACGAGTCAACGGAGGTTACACGAGGAGGTTGGACGAAAGAACACGAAAGGACGAATGGGCTCGAAGAGTTGCAACCGGAGGTTGCGACTGACCGTTGCGACTGCAGGGGTGGTAACCGAACCAACGATCGAGTCGTTGTGCGACTCGATAACCGTTTATTCAACTGTATTCTACAACTGCTTTATTTCCTAATTCTATATATTCCTGTATGCTTGCTTCTTTTAATCAATCACTTGCTCTCACATACTAGTGCAAGGGTTCAACTACTCAACACTTCCGCTGCACTACTCAAACACCTTGTACAAGTGGGACTTAGTCTCTGGAAAGATCCTAAGGGCTTTTCTCAGCCCAACATGGTATGAGAGCTGGTCAGAGACCAAACTCCCAGCAACTACGCTCTACCTACAGTCAAGCACATCAAGAGATTCATCGATTACAAGTCATAGACAACAAGGGCAAGAAGTCTTCTACAGGCCCACCCAGCGCCCAAGACACTCAACCCGGCAACTCTGGACTACACACTTCAGGACTACAAACTGAGACCGGCGCTACTCAAGAAACAACAAGGAGGGTACCAGAAATGGTGACCCCTTCACCCTCTTCAAGCGTGGACCCGAACCTTATGGAAAGGTTCTTCAGCTCCATGTCGCACTTTGACGAGCAGCAGCAGACAAGGACACCTGCGCATTCAACACAGAGCAACGGAGGGAATATGGGATTAGCACCAATGAGCCTCGACAACTCATCATTCGTGCGGCACAATCAGGCGCCTACCTTTGCGCCTTATCACTCTTCACTGGGGACGTTGGAGTTCATGCCGCCCCGTGCTCAACCGACACCAGCTGCATCACAACAGACACCAAACAAGATATTGAGTCTCCAGGCGCAGTTTTCACATGTGATCAAACTACAGACATCTTCACCATTTAAAGGGCACGACTTCTTTACCTGGAGTTTTGAGTTCGAGCTGCTGATGGAGGCCGCGCACCTCTTGGGATACTTCAACAGGTCCCTGCCATTTCCAAGCAATGGCACTGCAAAGGAGCAGGAAATCTTCACTTATCAGTCGCGGTTGGCGTACACAGTTCTCCTGCGAAATCTGTCACCACAAGAGAAACAGGGCATCAGAACGTATCGGAACTACGGAAACTCCGCGGAGCTCGCCTGGCATCATCTGAAGTGTCTCTATCAAGCAAACGACAGGGTGACACAAAGCAGACTCATGCAGCAGTTGACAACACTACAAATGAAGACCGGGGAAAAGGCGATGCAGTATATGAGTCGTTGTAAGACACTCCGCGACCGCCTGCTTCGGTGCGGAGGCACAATCACTGAAGAAAGCTTCGTGACCCTTGTCCTCGCCGGGCTCGGGCTAGAATAGAGAACCACCCGCTCGCTTCTTTGCGCCCACGGACGAATTTCCGAGATGCACCTCTGCGCCGAGCTTCATGCCGAACAACAGGAGATGGACCTGTTTGAAGAAAGACAACCAAGAAACAAGCAGCAACTGTTAGTCTTCTATACTCAACGAAGAAACGACAACAACTACAACCGACGTGATAAGCAGAACTGACACGACACCAGAGGACTCACCATCGTGCCGCCGTTCTGCCATAACTGTCAGACATCTGGGCACTCCAAAGTCAACTGCACACGCCCTCGAGTTTATCGTCCAGCAGATCCGCAAGTCGCCTCCACTCAAGAAAATCCGCCAAACCGCTCCTCTACACCTGCACGAGACACACCAAACATCATCAACTGCATGGTACGGATCGACAGCTGCAGACCCGAGTCACCACCCACTTACGCTCCAGACAAAGAGGAACTGCCGCCACCACGCTCACAAGGTCTTCAAGTCAACCCCACGTATGCTGCAGTTGCCAACGCCGAACCCATTGGGCGAAACACCTGGTTCTTGGACAGTTGCTGCGGCCAACACATGTGTTCTTCCGGGCGCTTCGTGCAACGGGAGCGACGCCTCAACCGTGATGTCGTCATCACTGTCGCCAACAACAAGAACCTGAAAACAAATAGACAAGGCGTCGTTCAACTTCAGTCAATGGAGACAACGTTATACTGCAACTCAACAAAGTTCTCATCGTCGAGAACTTGGGATACAATCAACCAAGCGTCAGCCAGTTAATGGCGAAGGGGATTCACCTGGAATGCGACTCGGATGCCAACGAGTTTCGACATTACCACAGGAAGGGCGGCCTCTTCATCGGTCGCGCTCTCTTGAATTCGGGCGTCTTTGTGCTGGACTTCGTCCCCGACCGCGGAACTGCCGACAGCGACGGCATCGTGTCATTTGCCGCCTGGACGCATCCGCCAGATCTTGACCCCAACTTCACTCCAGACGGATTCTGGTACTCTAACACCATCCCTACAGCAGAGAGAACACGAGCATTAGCAATCATCCAGCAAGAACGACAAGTACCAGCAAACGTCCCTCACCCGACATCACCTGCAGTAGCAACAGCAGGACCCAGCCGTGCGCCATCACCAGCAATCCGAGGACCACCATCCGAAGCAGATCAACTCATGCCCATCACCCGAGGAGTCTGCCGCAGTCCAACCACGGTCATCGCGTTCTTCTCCAACACCGACGTGTACCAGCGCTCACCCAGCCATCGCGCTCCCGACGACATCTGGCATCAACGCCTCGAACACCCTGCAAACAGCACCATACTACAAACCATACAAGCTGGAGTATTAGAAAAAGATGCTCTTCTCACAACGAGCGGCCAGGAGCCTCGACGACCCCGCGCACGATGCTTCACGTGTCCCGAGGCTGATCTTCCCCACCAACCTTTTCTGTCGCACCACAATCCAAGCGCACCTGCATACGCACCGATGGAAAAAGTCTACAGCGACATCTTAAATATGCCTCGAGACAACAGTGAAGCAGAGTACAACTATGTCATCACGTTTATCGACGCAACAACACAATACGTCTGGCACTACAACCTCAAGACACGAGATCAAGCGTTCGAAGCCTTTACAACGTGGCTTCCCATCGCTGAACGAGAATCGGGCTCGCAACTCAAAAGTTTCCAGTCAGACGGAGCACTGGAGTACCAATCACAACGATTCAGGAACTACTTGGCAGAAAGAGGCATCAGACGCCTGGTGTCCCTGCCCTACGCTCACCAGCAGCAGGGGGTCGCAGAGAGGATGAACAGAACCTTGCAAACGACGATGCGGAAACTGCTCCTGGGGATGAGACTGCCCAACTCGCTTTGGCCTGGCGCGATGACGCATGCAGTCCACCTGCACAATTTGCTGTCCTCGTCATCACTTCCCAACAGCGCATCACCGCACTTGCTGTGGACAAGAAAACAGGGCAGCACAAAATTACTTCGAGTCTTCGGCTGCATGGTACAGTACAGACCCCACACAGCCCGAGCAAGTCGATTCTCTCAACGAGCACGGTGGGGACTACACCTCGGCATCGCAAAACATTTCCAAGCATGGAAA
Source organism: Closterium sp. NIES-67 (assembly GCA_027943415.1). Taxonomy (NCBI): domain Eukaryota; kingdom Viridiplantae; phylum Streptophyta; class Zygnematophyceae; order Desmidiales; family Closteriaceae; genus Closterium; species Closterium sp. NIES-67. The sequence continues at coordinate 81,015 of BQMB01001725.1, read as the reverse complement.
CTTCTCGACAGTCAGGACAAAACCACCGTGGCCTCACGTGATGTAATCTTCTACAAGCAACAAACGCTGCAACATTACATGGACAACATCGCCAACACAAACGACCCCACTGACAGCTTCGAGGGCCATCGGTCCTTCGCCGACCGTGCTGCCGAAACTGACGCAGCAGAAGAAGACGTACCTGAAGCCTCGGAAGCTGCCGGACCACTCCCTTACTGCTCCGTGCCCGTTCCACTCGACAACGACAATCCTCTCGATAGAAACAACCTCGACACTTATTACTACTTCGCTGACCAAGGTTACATTACACCTCAACCGGTCGACACAAATATCTCTGAACGCATCGGACCCAATTTCTTACCCGACCCCGAAAACGGTGACGAAGCAGCTTATCCCGAGAATGACAATTCCCCTCGACACACACCCACAGGCCTGCAGATCCTTGGACTATGGGTCACCGTCCAGAGCCCGCCACCGCCGTCACCGCGCGAGCCATCGACTCTGTCGCAGGCTCTGAGGGGGGAAGATAAGGCAAAATGGAAGGACGCAATGGAAAAGGAACTGAAGGCCCTGCAAGACCGAAATACGTGGAAGCTGGTACCTGCAACAAAAACCAACGGGAAGAAAGTGCTCTCGGGGAAATGGGTGTACCGCATCAAGACTAATGCGGACGACTCCATCGACCGTTTCAAGGCTCGCTAGGTCGTACGAGGATTCGACTAGCGATATGGAACCGACTACTCGGAGACATTCGCCCCAGTCTCCCGACATACTTCCCTGCGCATTTTGCTCGCTGTCGCGGCCACGAAAAAGCTACCACTGCACCAGATCGATGTCGCCAACGCCTACCTGTATGCACCTGTGGACGCCGAAATCTTCGTCGAGCAGCCCCACGGATTCATCGACGATCCCACAAAAGTGTGCCAGCTGGTAAAATCCCTCTACGGAATTAAACAAGCCCCGCGGCTTTGGCAGCAGCACCTTCACGACTGCCTCGTAAGGATCGGTTTTCTACAGCTGCCGCACGATCAAGGCATGTACCGACTACAGAAGGGGGGGGATTTCGTCCTACTCATCGTCTACGTCGATGATCTACTCTACGTCGGCTCCACTACCGACGTCGCCACCTGGTTCGAAGGGGAGCTGAGGAGTGACTTAACACTCACGGTGTCTGACACCGTGAGCCAGTACCTAGGTCTAAACTTCGTCGAAGACGACTCGGCGTTCTACCTACACGCCGAAAAATACGCAGGCGTTGTCGCAAAGAAATTCGGCCTAACGCCAGTCGCAGTCGCGACTCCCTATCGCTACGGGAACAACAGCGAAACCTCTGCAAAGCTCCCTGCGAAACAATTCCAGGAGTATCCACAGAAGCTCGGCTGTCTACTGTTCGCAGCAGTAACCTGCCGACCGGATCTGTCCTACAGCGCGAGCCAACTGGCGACACACCTGAAGCAACCGGAGCAAGAGGATCTCGAGGAGCTAAATCGGGCACTGCTCTACTTCGTCTCTACGCCGACGACGGGACTTACCTACAGCAAAGTAACGCCATCGACAGTACAGCTACTCGGCTATGTCGACGCCGACCACGCGGGAGATAGGGAGAATCGTCGCTCCAGAATGGGCTACATCTACCAACTAGAGCCTATCGGGACTATTTCCTGGCAATCGAGCAAGCAGGAACTAATTGCGCTATCCTCGGCTGAAGCGGAATACATCGCTCTCTGCTCTGCAACCAAAGAGGGACTTTACCTACGGGAGCTGCTCGAGGAAGCGAAAATTACGACCATGCCCGCCTTCTCGTTATTCTGCGACAACCAATCCGCGATCAAAATCGCGAACAAAAACGGGTTCGCCAACCGAACCAAGCACATCGCCCTGCGGTATTTCTTCGTCAAAGATGAAATCACGAAGGGGAGACTTCAACTCAGTTACTGCCCCACGACATAAATGGCTGCAGATTACCTGACGAAGAAACTGGCGAAGGCAAAGTTCGATTACTGCATGCTGCTGACCAGGCAGATAAACGTCACCGGATCCGGACATGTCAGCACTCCAGAAACGAAGGGGAGTGTTGGAAACACCTCAAAGACTTAAGCATTTCTGAAGTGTAACACTACACTCGAAGAAAAGTCGTATCGAGTACACGAGTCAACGGAGGTTACACGAGGAGGTTGGACGAAAGAACACGAAAGGACGAAGGGACTCAAAGGGTTGTAATCGGAGGTTGCGACTGACCGTTGCGACTGCAGGGGTGATAACCGAACCAACGATCGAGTCACTGTGCGACTCGATAACCGTTTATTCAATTGTATTCTACAACTGCTTTATTTCCTAATTTCTATATATTCATGTATGCTTGCTTCTTTTAATCAATCACTTGCTCTCACATACTAGTGCAAGGGTTCAACTACTCAACACTTCCGCTGCACTACTCAAACACCTTGTACAAGTGGGACTTAGTCTCTGGAAAGATCCTAAGGGCTTTTCTCAGCCCAACATGGTATGAGAGCTGGTCAGAGACCAAACTCCCAGCAACAACGCTCTACCTACGTAAGTGTGGGATGGTGCACTCTGTCATGCCCCAGCTTGGCATTCGTGACTCAGCACGCAGCAGACGAGGACAGAAATCGATGCTTTGATGATGGCGCACACGGGAAAATGCTGAACGATGCAATGCCAGCCTCTGTATGACATCACAGAGCCAATCATCTCTATGCATACAATGCCAGCGCAGGTGCGTCCCGCCATCGACGGTAGCGCCATGGGGATGCGGGGTCCTGGATGGGTTGTGCACCGTCCATGATAAGCAAAATCTAGGGTTTCTTGGCCCCCTTCCCATCTTCTTCACCAGCCTCTCCTCCAACCCAATTTCCTCCTTTTCTTCATAGCGCAGATGTGAGATGCTCCATTCTTGGTTCTCGTCCAGTTTCGTCGCGCCTAGTTCTCGTTTTGATCTAATCCGCCGCTACTAGCCATGGCGGATGTAGGAGAGTCTGGTGAGTCTCCCGCCGATGATGATGGTTCTGGACCAGGTAGGAACCCCCCCGTGGAGGTCCGTAGATCCGCTCTAGATATCTTGCGGTCTCCCACCGCAGTCGCAACACCGTCACAACCCGTATCTACTCCTGCTCCCTATGTACCTCCGCCTGCTGTCGCTTCGTCTAGCCGGGGCCCTTGGGTTCCAGACTGTGAGAGAGCCACGACCTTGCGTTACACGGTCGAGTGTGCTTCCACGATTTCATCCGGGAAAAAAGCACGCATGGGGAAGTACACCCAGAGCACGATAGTCCTCGGCGGGAAGCTACGTCGATCGTCGCCGCCTCACACCCGCCAGAACCTCAGGCCCTGCTATTCCAGAACCCGAGCCGCCGAATCTCTCGAAGAAAGAACTCATCGAGCACAAGTATCTCATGGCTGAGCACAAGTATAAGACCAGCTGGCTTCCATTTTTCTCTTGGCTTTTGTTAACGAAAACGAAAGACGGTTACCCTGTGTTGAAGTGCAGTGTGTGCAAGGCTTTCGGCAAAGAGACAACACCGTACTCCAACAGCCGCGACGGGGCACGTGACCTGCAGACGCAAGCGATGCGGTTCCACGAACACACGACAGCCCACGAAGCAGCAGTCAAGCGTCAGATGGAGATTGCCGAAGACATCGCCAACACCCAAAGGCGCATGGAGAATTACGCGCGGACTGACATCGAGGGGAGGCTCGTCATGAGGCTCCTACGCTGCGTCGACTTCCTGTGCAAGTGTGATGCACCCATCAGCATGTACGCGAGGCTACTCCGTTTCATGGCCGAGCAGGAGACCCCAGACATTCCGCTGCAGTCTTACGGAGTCTACCTGATACAATAGTGCACTGATTTCAAAAAAACCATATCCTTAATTCATTTAAAGCGAGTGGTCAAAATAATGAAGGCGGGTCCAATTTGAAAGGGCCCAGAAGTTCGTCGTAGCGACTAAGGGACAAACTGGTTGGGGCAGAGGGGTTCACTGTCGAGACATGCGAGCAGGGGAAACTGCGCGAGCATGAGCAATTATTTGATTGGTTGGCGAGAAACCCCGTTTCGTTTGGTGGGAAACGTGGCATGAGCAGCACTTGGCGCGAACAAACTCAAGTCGCAAATAGCGCGCGACCAGTCGCACAGTCCCCACTGCCCGCAAGATAAACCAAGTGGGCCCAACTTGAATTTCAAGTTGGACCCGGGTTCACTACGCCTGCTAAACCAAGGCTGGTTGCCGATTGGTCGAAATTATTGTCTGCGCATGCCAGTGGCTGTGCGATCTGTCACGATAAAATTCCCGTCACAGGTGCAATTCGATTTCGTGGCCGAAGACAAGCAAAAAAATTCGGGCTGCTGCCCGACGCGAAGTAAAACATTCGCTCAAGGGTCGCTTCTAGTTGGGCCCAACTAGAAAGAGGGGTCACTATTTTAACCTCTCGCTTTAATAGGTCTAACAACCTCCCTGTTGCTACTTCTGCTACTACAGGTATGGCTTCTGTCAGCTCGTCAACAGCTTGGCATCCTACCTGCAGCGCCGACAAATGCAACACATTCTCGCCTCACCCTACCTCGGCATCAGCTGCGATGAGAGCACTGACCGTACTCGCGGTAAACATCTCATTGTTTACCTAACCTTCATGCGTGCGCATCGTGTTGTCACAGAGTTTTTTGCTCTCTTGACCGTCAAAAAGTGCGACGCCGCGTCTCTCCTCGCCGTTCTTCTGGCTCACTTGCGAGCAACTGGCATCGACCTCTCCCGAATCACCGGCATGAGCACCGACGGCGCCTCTGTCATGGTCGGCCGAGACAATGGTCTCGTTGCCCGACTTTGCGAGCACATCCTCCGTCTCGTCTCTTGGCACTGCATCGCGCACAGGTGTTACCGCTTGTCATTTCAGTCGCTTAAGTTTCCTACAACTGCTTGACTAAAATTCCCGTGTGTGCACCCTGCAGGGAAGCCCTGGCGGTGAAGGATGCCGCCACTGCTTCTCCAGACTTCGACATGGTCGACCTTGTGATTCGGACTCTGGCCGATCTTCTGGGACGTTCATGTGTCTGGAGTCAACACTTCAAGTACCTCCAGCGAGCAATACACAACACCAACCTTGAAGTGCAAGGAATTCACACCGTGCGCTGGCTTTCAAGGGGTGAGGCTGTGCGGTGCCTCTGTAAGGTCCTTAGCGCCGCTATTATTCTGTTTCATGAGTACGAGCATGAGCTGTATGAAGTCGTCATCTGTTACAAGTTCCAGTTCTGTCTTTTTTTCCTGGCGGACGTGCTCCGAGTGATGAATGGGCTCAACCTCAAATTCCAGAAGAGGGAGGTGAGCTTCTACCACTCTGCATGTTGTAGTTTTTGTCCCATGCATGCACGTTTGGAATCACCCTCTGACTCCCCCCCCTTGTCTGTCACTTCCACCAGGTCGATGTCACCGAAGTGACGAAGGATATCGACGAGGCGACAGAGGACCTCCGCCACCGCTACCTGGAGTGCGGAGAGGTGTTTGGTGGGGGGGTTGAAGGCATGTGGCTTTCGGCTTTCTTGGCCGTCAATGGGAGCGGAGGGAGCAAGGACAAGGACGGCAACCCAGTCACGCACACCTACACCATGCACGAGAAGCAGATCGACGAGCATGCCTTCCGCAGCAAATACCCCGACTGTGAGCGGCTCTGCGTGCAGTTTGCGAAGGACACGATGACCTTCCTGAAGACGAGAATGCTGGACCTGAACAATCTCGCCCCGACGAAGCTCTTCCGCGTGTCGAAGTGGCCCTGGATGAAGCAGCAGAGAGAGAAGAAGTTGAAGGAGTAGCTACATGGCTGCAGTATCTTTTTTTACAACAGGCTGCCAGGCTTTGCCTTGCAAGCTGCGCAAAAGGAGCTGGTTACGTGGGCGCCACTGATGCTGAGCCACCATGCCGACGAGGGATTCCATCAAGGCCTGGCAAACTACCTGGGCTTGACGGAGTCAAACTTGTGAGTGACTGCTGTTCGAAGGACCTTTCCTGCATGTTTTCGGGCCGGTTCTAATCTTCCCCTAGGAGCTCTGTCGAGTAACAGGCGCACAACGGGATGTTGTTTATCGCTTGTTGACTAGTTGCACTAATGCACTGGTGTTGTTCTCTGCACTCTGATCCCCCAACCCTTTTGGCAGGCGCTGGCCCAACCTGATGCGCTTGTGGCAGGCGTGCGCTGTCCTGCCGCTTAGCACAGTGGAGTGTGAATGAGGCTTCTCGCGGCAGAACGTCATCAAGTCATGGGTGCGGGGCGCATTGTGCAATGTGCGCCTCAGCGAGCTGATGGTCATTTCCCTGCTGCAGTATGAGATTGACCGGGACAAGGCCCTTGAGTGTTGGCGCAAGAAGCTGAGGCGCACTGCTAAGTCTGTTCAGTTTGCCTCAGCGGAGAGGAAGCGTAAGGCCAAGGTGATGGAGGGGGCAGAACGGAGGGTGGAGGAGGAGGCAGTCCCCGACTACATGGGGGATTGGGCAGAGGATGAGGGAGAGGAGGGGGTAGAGGGGGGAGAGGCTCCTGTAGTGGAAAACAACCCGTTTCTGTCCGACGACGAGGCAGAGGACGAAGTGAACATGGATGGCCCAGAATTTTAGTCAAGGGTAGCTAGTGGCGTGGAATCTTGTGAAGTCTAGATAGAGGACTGAGCTGCATCTGTAGACTTATGTAGTGGTGTTTTTGCCAAACTACTAGCTGTCCTATCCTAACGTTCTCTTAGTTGATTTTTTGCAAGTGCAATGCAACCCTGTTTGTGGCTAGCCAGCCCTGGAGGTTTCAGGGTTGCATTATCCAGAACACTGAGAAATCAGGGTAGCCAAAATTTCAACACAAGGCCCTCAGGGTATATTTTCTTTCCCATTCGACAGCTCAGGGGGGCTTTTTTTGAAACGTTAGCCCTGCTCCCCAACCCAGGAAATTCAGCTAAGGCCCGTCACAGCCAGAAACATTCCTCACACAAACACTCCCCAATCCGAACCCTGCCTGCCTCTATCCTGCTTTAGCGGCGATGCGAATAAAATGCGCCTCGGAGAATGAACCCTAAACAATAGAGAAGGCTCAATGTTTACCCTTCCAAATTGTCTAACGTGGCTGGCCCAAATCGAAAATAGGGTCCTGATCCGGAAACTCTGGGCTCACGTTCCTACCCTGTGGCAGGAAACTTGCGAGAAAGTCTTCGGATCGTCTCCAATATTTTCGCTGTTCCCATCTTGACCGTAAAAGCCTTTGAGGCAAGTTTTCTGCAACCGTAAAGAAACGCTCCCCACAAATGCTACACATTTTCCAGGGAACACTGCGCATCAATGACCAAGCCGCGCTGGAGAGTATTGGCGGTGCTGGTAACCCCGGGCTTTACTGGATTGTAGGGGATTCGTGCACAGTGATTTTTGTAGGCTTTTGTTTTTGTTCTTCACGGTTTCGGGTGTCCTACATCAGCTCAAAAAGTTTGCATCTGTTGTTGCATTTGTTGCGTGTGTTTTTGTTGGGAGTTTTTCGCTACTTCTGCGATTGATGTGGACAGTAAGGCCATTGTTTATACCAGGGGAAAACGACTTTATGGAAAGTGACGGTTATCAACTTATACATATATTGTTATATAGAAGTTATAGGCTAGATAGGGTATGTTCTTAGTGGGTACAACCCAAATGCTATACAGTATCTCCCCTGTTCTCCCTTCTTCTATTAATTCTTTCTAGTCTTAACATGGTATGACGAATAGGTAGGTCCACCCACCCGCTTCCGCCCCATGCCGCCACCTACCGAACCCTCGCGCCCCTAGCTGGCCCCGCGCGCCCTTACGGCCCCGTCGCGCCCCTACGGCCCCGTCGTGCCCCTAGCAAGCCCCGTCGCGCCCTTACAGCCCTGTCGCGCCCCTACGGCCCCGTCGCGCCCCTAGCAGGCCCCGTCGCGCCCCCGGCCCCGTCGCGCCCCTAGCAGGCCCTGTCGTGCCCCTACGGCCTCGTCGCACCCCTACGGCCCCTCGCGTCCCTAGCCGGCCCCGTCGCGCCCCTAGCTAGCCCCGTCGTGCCCCTATGGCCCCGTCGCCCCCCTACGGCCCTATCGCGCCCCCACGGCCCCGTCGCGCCCCTAGCCGGCCCCATCGCGCCCCTTCCGGCCCTGTCGCGCTCCTACGGCCCTGTCGCACTCCTACGGCCCTGTCGCGGCCCTAGCCGGCCCAATCGCGCCCCTAGCCGGCCCCGTGCGCCCCTAGCCAGCCCCGCGCACCACTACGGCCCGTCACGCCCCTAGCCGGCCCCATCGCACCTCCTATTGGCCCCTCGCGCCTCCTACCGGCCCCTCGCGCCCCTAGCCGGCCCCGTCGCACCCCTAGCTGGCCCCTCGCGCCCCTACTGACCCTCGTGCTCCTACCGGCCCCCCCCGCGGCCCTAGCCTGGCCCCACGCGCCCTTGACGGCCCCTTGCGCCCTAGCTGGCCCCTTGTGCCCTAGCTGGCCCCTTGAGCCGGCTTTTGCTGTGCCCGAGCCACCGAGTCGCTGCGCCGCTGAGCCGCTATGCCGCTGTCACACCGTGCGATGGCGGATGCCGTTCTTCGCTTGGACGCTGAGGGGCACGCGATCGACTTCGCCGCCTGGCTCGTCGACCTCCGCCGGCACCTGACAGGTCAGTGCCAGAATGGGCACTCCCTGGCTATGCATGTTGATGGTTTGCTTCCGGGCCCCCCTGCGCCTGATCCCCGCCCTGCTAACCCTACCACTGCTGAGAGCGAGGCTTTTGCTGTGCTACGCAGTAGTCCAGCTTGCCATTAGCCATGCCCTCCCCCTGTCTGAGCGTCCACGCTTACCGCTGTCGCGAAAGCCAAGGACTTTCTCGCTGCAGTAGTTGAGCATTAATCCACACCTCTTTTCGCCGGATCCTACCCATGCTCTTCCCTGATCTTTCTGCTTTCCCCATGGTAGCTGACCTCGCTACTCACCTCCGTGCACTAGAGACCAGCTACCGCGCTGATAGCTCGGCCGCCCAGCTTACTGCCTTCCCCCCACCTTTCTGCGCTACCCTGTACCTCATCGCCATGCACCTGCTTGACCGCTTAGCCACTACCCGCAACCACTTCCTTAGTCAGCACCCTGCCGACCTCACCCTGACCGCCTTTGTCACTACTCTGTGTGAGATAGAGACTCGCCAGCGCACTATCGCTTAGTCGAGCGGTGTTGCGGCAGTCCCTATCTTTCAGGGCTGTGCCCCCTCCCAGTGTACGTATGCTGACGTCTCCGCCGTAGTTGCCATGACTGTGCCTACACTTGAGACAGCAGCTGCGGTGTACCCGCAGCAGCGCTAGCGCCGGGGCCGCCGTGGCCCCAAGGGAGGACGTGGAGGTGGCGCTAGTGGTGGTGGTGGCGGGGACAGTGGTTCTGACGAGGGGTTGGTGCTGGTGCCCAGAAGCAGCAGCAGTCGCCGCAGTCGCAGCCGCCGAAGCAGCAGCAGCCGTCACAGCAGCAGCAGCAGCAGCCGTGGCCTCGTCTCCCGCTTGGGTGGCCAGGAGCCCCTGACGGTGGTGGTCGTGGTGGTGGCCCTAGCAGCTCGGCGTCCACCGGCAGCTTCGGTGCTGTGAGCTGCCTGTACCAGCTCCAGACTAGGCCCCTCCGTGGCACGGTGTGCCGACGCTCGCACCCCACTGCCCTCTGCTTCCGCCACCTCGACGACCTCTTCCGTCGCTGCTTTGGTCCCGCCCCGGACCTCCCAGACTGGCCCAGCCTGCTGCGCCACGGTGTGCCTGTGTTTGACTTAGACATGGATCAGATTAGTTTTGCCTTGCATTCTCTGTATGCTGACGCTTCAAGTGTTTCCGGATCTTATTACTCTGTGTTCTCTAGCTTAGGCGTAGCACCTGTGTGTAGTTCAGACTCCCCTGCTGCGTCAGGCGTAGGACAGCTTGCTTTGTCTAGCTTAGGCTCTACCCTTGCTCCTCCGTTGTCGACCACTACGGTGTCGCTGTCCTTCACTCTAGACTCCAGTGCGTCAGCCTGTTTCTTCCGCGACCACGTTGCCGTCACGCCCCTTGCTGCGCCTGCCGCTGTCGCCCCTTGCGGACCCCTCCTCTGGTCCTATCGTTGCTCGCAGCTACACTACCCTTCCCTGTCCGGCGGTTCCCTCGGGTTTCCTTACAGGCCTGCACAACCCCTTCGTTCTCCACGAACTTAGTTGGTGTCGGCTGTCTTCAGGACCTTGGCGTCACCACTACGTTCCCTCCATAATCCATGCAAGTGCACCCCATTTTCTGTGGCCGTTCGCCATTCACTACGCCGCTCACCAGCTTAACCTCTGGCCTCGCTCTCAGCGGCCGAAGGTTTTGCCGACCCTTCTTTGGACCAGGTTCCCTTGTCACGCGTCTGCGTTCCACGTCTAGGGCTGCCTCGCTCACATTCGTGCCTCCGGCATGGACAAGCACTGCCCGCACCGTCCCGTGTGTCTTCCTCGGTTTCCCCGACTCGTCTGACTGGCACTTCTAACACCCGTCATCTCACCGCTTCCTTCACTCCCGTGACGTCACTTTTGACGAGTCTATCTCCTTTTTCCACCCCTTTCCTTACCGAGGTCTCCCGGTTTCCCCTTCCTTGTTTCTGGTTCTCACTCCCTCGGTCGCCCTTGCTCCCCTCCCTCCCCGTCCTGCTCCGTCTGGTGTGTCTCACGTCACTCCACTCCTGTCGGTTGTCCCGGTCGAGGATTCGGCTGACTCCTGTGGCCACGCAGCGCAGTCTGCACCACCTGTCCCTCCCCAGTGTCTCCTCCTCCCTCGTCGCAGTCGCCGCCGCAGCCGCACCCGTCACTGCCGCCGCAGCCGCAGCCGTCGTCGCAGCCGCAGCCGTTCGTGGACTCTGGGGGTGCTGGATTTGGAGAGGGTGCTAGTCCTGGGGCTCCTGTCGTGGCTTGTCCGGGCGGGCTCGGGGGTGGCACCGGCACTGTCGACGTTGCTCGTTCTGGGGGTGCTAGCGTGGAGTGTACCGGAGGTAGCAGTGGTGCAGCTGGTGGTCCAGGTGTCGGCGTTGAGCAGCAGCAGCAGCAGCAGGCGTCGCCGGTGTCCGCCCTTCGCCTGCTTGGCCTTCCCTCCCCTGACTGCTCGCCTGCGCCTCCCTCACCCTCTCCCTCTCTTCCTGTTCACGGTCCTGTGTTTCCTCCGCCGGACTCGTCCCCGGCTCGTTTCCCCTCTCGTTCCCCTCGTGTTACTCCTCCTCTGTCTCCTGACCCGACGCCTCCGTCTCACGTTTGGTCTCACCGTCCGTCTCGTGCTCGTCCTGTCTCTCTTGTTCAGCGTTCTCACCCTATGTTGCTTCGTTTCCACACGTCTCGTCCTCCCTGTTTGCCTCTGCCTCGTCCGTCGTCGCTCACTGTCACGCCTCCCTCTCTGTCTGACTACCTTCGTGTTGCTTGTCCTCTTGTCCCTCGGGTCATTGCCTCCCTCGTTACCGACCTGTCTGTTCTTGTCTCCAGTCTTAACGCTCTTGTCGCTGCTGTCGCTAACTTTGCCTCTACTCGCCACCTTGACTTCGCTAACGCTCTGGTCTCTGACCCTGTCTATCCTCCATCCGTCGGGGATGCCCCTGCTCTCGGCAGTGACGTCTTGGGGGACCGGCAGTACGAGCTTGCTTTCATGTCAGAGGCTGCTCCCCATCTCTGTTCCATACTGTTAGTCCCAGAGGGTGACCCCGACGCCTTTGACATCCCAACCCCTCGCACCTACACTGAGGCGACCTCGGGACCCTAAGCCATGGAGCAGGAGATGGCATCTTGGAGGGCTACCGGCACCTACGTCGACGCAGTTCCCCCACATGGGGTGAGCGTAGTCGATGGTCGGTGGCTCTTCAAGGTGAAGCGCCCCCCTGGACAGCCGCCTGTGTTCAAGGCACGCTACGTCGCTAGAGGCTTAAGTCAGCGAGAGGGGGTGGACTTCTTTCAGACCTTCTCCACAACCCTGAAGATGACTACTCTTCGGGTGCTGCTACCCGTAGCAGCACAGCGTGACTACGAGCTTCACTCCCTCGACTTCTCCACTACTTTCCTTCAGGGCAGCCTACACGAGCAGGTCTACCTACGCCGCCCTCAAGGCTTCACTAGTACTTTCCCTCCTGGGACCCAGTGGCTCCTCCGACGCCCCGTCTACAGCTTGCGACAGGCGCCTTGTGAGTGGCACGACACGCTGCGTACCACGCTAGCTGACCTATAGTTCTTTTCGTCCTCTGCTGACCCTTCGCTCTTCGTTCATGCTGGCCAAACTCCGTTCTATATCCTGGTCTACATAGAAGACCTGGTCTTTGCTACAGCAAACAGAGACGCGCTGGCCTCTGTGAAGGCTGAGCTGCTGAGGCGACACACCTGCACTGACCTGGGAGAGCTGCGCCGCTATCTTGGCTTGCAGATCTCCAGGGACAGAGCAGCGCGCACCATCACTCTTACACAGTCACACTTGGTGCGCCAGGTCCTTCAGAGGTTCAGTCTTCAGTTCTCCTCCACACAGCCCACACCTCTGCCGGTAGACCACAGGCTCTCAGCTCCAGTTCCTGAGGAGTCAGCAGAGTGGGGGTTGCCTCATGTACCTGATAACTTGCACTCACCCAGATCTCGCATACCCTCTCAGCATCCTGGCCCGCTTTGTGGCCACTGGCATACACCGACCACAGCACTGGTCGGCCGCTAAGAGGGTTTTGCGTTATCTTGCAAGTACATCGAGCATGGGGCTAGTGCTGGGAGGACGCAGGCCTGTGGTCCTTACTGGGCACACAGACGCTTCTTGGGCAGACGACGCTGAGACACTCCGGTCCTCCCAGGGCTACTGCTTCAGCCTTGGTTCTGGTGCCATCTCGTGGAGGTCCAATCGCTCCTCGTCTGTTACTCAGTCTAGCTGCGAGGCTGAGATCTACGCCGGTGCCATGGCGGCAGAGGAGCTCTCCTAACTGACCTTCTTGCTTGCCGACTTAGGTGAGCGGCCTAGCTCTGCCCCGATTCTGTACGCTGACAACAGGGCCATGATCCTCCTGTGTCAGGAGCCTCGACTTGAGGGCAGAGCCAAGCACATCCAGCTGCGGTACTTCCTCCTACGCGAGCTTCAGCAGCGTCGCCAGGCCTGCGTAGTACACTTGGCCTCCGGTGCCAACACAGCTGATATCTTTACTAAGGCGCTTTCGCCTAGAGATCATCAGCAGCACTGCTTGCAGTTAGGTATAGTTCCTATAGACTCTCACTTGCTAGGCCTTTGATTGTGTACTCCTTTCTATTTATACCTTGCAGACTGGCCTTGTGGCTTTTCCTCTAGTGGTTGGACTGGTAGTGCCGCCCTGGTTTGCTCTGTCTTGCTTGTACTCTTGCTGACTGGTCTTCGGGCCCCTGCCTCAGAGGTTGGACTAGTAGTGCCACCCTGAGTTGCGTGTTTCTTGCTCAGCACTACCTTTTATCTAGCCTAGGGGGTGTGTCAACTTATACATACAGTGGCGGAAACAATTGTCCACATGTTTAGCATATTTTTACATTTTGACGAGCTGTACGCTATAAACATTAAGCCTTAATTCATGGTGGCCATACACGTAGAGAGGAGCAGTTAGAGCACTCACTCAAATCTCCTAAAACCAGAGTAGTATATTTCATGGTCCTTCAAGATGACAACATTTAATAACAGCACATCCGGACAATTTGTACCGGGAACAGGCAGCAAACTAGTTACTAGCAAAACTAGTACCTAGTCAACCGACACTTGGCCTTGATCACCACCTACACCCTCCTAGGCATGTTATCTATGAGGTTAGTGCAAACCTTTACAGGGATCTTCTCGCACTCTTCCTGGACCCACGCTTTTGAATAAGGGGGTGAGCACTAGGAAAATCGCGAAGTATTTGAACGTATGCAAGAGTACTGTGCACGATTTCATGTTGAATGTTATCTCTAAGACTAGCCATGCTGAGGTGTGGCCAAAGATGCCATTAGTCGATGGGTCTCGTCTTATCATGGATCGTCTTCATCGCACCGTTGGAGGTAAAAATTACGAGCAGAATGGCGAAAAATTGCGTATCTGCCACGAAACTTAGGGTAACATAGCACGGTTGACAGTGCATCCTTGCACTATTAGAATCATGCTAGGATCCGTATGTCTCTGAGCGGTGCAGCAGTCGAAGTAGTCGTGACTGGTGGGGAAAAATATCCGGGTTCAGGTCTGGTGAGGAAGAGGGTCACTCCAGTGCTATAAACGCATGCTCTCCAAGCCATTCCAAGCCTAGGTGGGACACATGGCTTAGAATGGCTTAGAGAACACGAGTATGTTACGCTGGAGTGACCCTTTTCCTCACCAGATCTCAACCCGGATATTTTTCCCCACCACTCACGACTACTTCGACTGCTGCACCGCTCAGAGACATACGGATCCTAGCATGATTCTAATAGTGCAAGGATGCACTGTCAACCATGCTATGTTACCCTAAGTTTCATGGCAGATACGCAATTTTTCGCCACTCTGCTCGTAATTTTTACCTACAACGGTGCGATGAAGACGATCCATGATAAGACGAGACCAATCGACTAATGGCATCTTTGGCCACACCTCAGCATGGCTAGTCTTAGAGATAACATTCAACATGAAATCGTGCACAGTACTCTTGCATACGTTCAAATACTTCGCGATTTTCCTAGTGCTCACCCCCTTATGCAAAAGCGTGGGTCCAGGAAGAGTGCGAGAAGATCCCTGTAAAGGTTTGCACTAACCTCATAGATAACATGCCTAGGAGGGTGTAGGTGGTGATCAAGGCCAAGTGTCGGTTGACTAGGTACTAGTTTTGCTAGTAACTAGTTTGCTGCCTGTCCCCGGTACAAATTGTCCGGATGTGCTGTTATTAAATGTTGTCATCTTGAAGGACCATGAAATATACTACTCTGGTTTTAGGAGATTTGAGTGAGTGCTCTAACTGCTCCTCTCTAAGTGTATGGCCACCATGAATTAAGGCTTAATGTTTATAGCGTACAGCTCGTCAAAATGTGAAAATATGCTAAACATGTGGACAATTGTTTCCGCCACTGTATATTGTTCTGTAGAAGTTATAGGCTAGATAGGGTATGTTCTTAGTGAATACAACCCAAACGCTATATCTCCCTTGTTCTCCTTCTTCTATTCATTCTTTCTAGCCTTAACAACGGTAAATTGCAGTGTTCCGCTGTGGGGTGTTTGGTGCAATACGTGTATTTGTTTTTTCGTAAGCCAGCGGTACAGTAATTGTTGGCTGGGCTGGTCGGCCTGCTGCCACAGGTGCAGTTGGTGGGTGGCGATCGTGCAGTTTGGGCGAGCAGAAAAAGTGGCCCAATTGAAACACGAGGAAACGGAAAAAAAACAAAAAAACAAAAAACAAAAACAAAAACAAAAACAAAACAAAACAATGAAAGAACAGCAAGCCGCTTAGAGCGGCGAGAAAGAGTACAGGATCTCAGTCAGGACGAAAATAAAATTTCTTGAGAGTGTTTGTTGCGCTCTGTGTTTCAGAAATCTGGATAGAAAATCGTCCGATTAATCAGAAATCCCGAAATCTGTGGTCTAATTAATCAGACACGTTCAAAACCTAGTGAGGACCCTGGAGCTAAGTTCCATCACGTTGCTGATTTAATGGTATAGCCTGTAAATGTGACCCTGTTGTTTAGGGTGGCCAGGATCTAGATGTTAGAAGGCTAATTTAGCTAGGAAGGAAGGCGGCCATGAAATGGTAAGAGGTTTTGGAGCTAGGAGAGAAAAATACGAGAGAAAAGATGGTGGAATAGAAGAGAGAGAGGCATACAAGGAGGGAGTTGTACCCCCTACAGTAGAGTTCAGTAACACCTACCAAGCCTACAATTATATAACAAATATAATTTAACACACCCCCTAGGCTTGGTAGTGGCAAGCCCACACACACCCACACCCCCTAACCTAGCACCCCCATACTCAGTAGCAGCGACTGCTACTTCAGCACGGTCAACCCCACGGCACGTGAGGCAGGGCGACGTCGACAACGAGGACAGCCGCTGCAACAGCGGCAGCGTTGACAGCGGCGGCGCCGGCGGCGTGCGGCGGCGTGGCCAGCGGCACCAGCTGCGGCGGCGGCGGCTTCGACGACTGCTGCCGGCGGCGGCGGAGCTCGCAGCAGTGCTCCGCGACGGTGGGACGGGCTCCACGACGGAGCTCGTGGCCGGGCTCCGCGACGGTGGGACGGCCGGCGCGAAGTAGCCGTCGGCTGCGGCTGAAGGCTAACTTAGCTGGGAAGGAAGGCGGCCATGAAATGGCGAGAGGTTTTGGAGCTAGGAGAGAAATTTTACGAGAGAAAAGAGGGTGGAATTGAAGAGAGAGAGGCATACAAGGAGAGAGTTGTACCCTCTATAGTAGAGTTCAGTAACACCTACCAAGCCTTCAATTATATAGCAATTTTATTTTAACACTAGAGTAGGTGGAACCACGAGTAAAAGTCAGCGGAAGACTTTACACCTTGTATTGGAAATGTCCGAAATGACAAGGATAATAATAATAATGAGTAATACAGCATATTTATAGGCTAGGAAGCACCTATTCAGAATGTACTAGTTCGTAGTGTATCGCGACTATTCGCGTGACGTGACTAGTAACTGTTCGTGTGACTGAGAGTGGCGTGACCCTTCGGGTGACTATACGCGCGAAAGCTGCAATTCACGCGTTGACTCGCTACTACTAACGTCATCATGATGCGCGTCCTTCCATATGAGGTATCGCGCTACCAGTACAATCTAACTGTAATATCATGAATGCATCAGTAAACTCTGTCGAGTATACTTCAACACTCCCCTTCATTCTTGAGCAGGGCTTCAGAAGTCAGGACAAAATGCCCTGAAATGTTGTTTATCAGGGTTTTTTTTAAGGTCGTCCAGATTTTTCAGCTTTTGATTTTTCCTAGGCCTGAATTTAAGGGGTTGTCATTTGAGCATGCCTGAAATATTGTATGTTCTTGTTTTTGTCACCCTGAATTATCAGCCTTAACGGATTTCCTGCTTGAAACGGAATCCTATCTGACCAGGGCCTCAGATTGCAGGCTTTTTACCCTGATTCAGGGTAAAGTCAGGGCCTTTTTGGGGGGTGACCCTGATGAGACAGGATTTTTTTAAGACAGAGGCCTGAAATTTCAGGGTTTTTTTAAGAGTGAACTATGATTGATCAGCGTGCCTAGTGTAGTGTGGCCTATTTTTCCAGCATCGTATCGGGGCCGGACCCTGATTCTTCTAATAGCGGATTCCCAGCCCCAACCCCCCCACCCCGTGATTTCAGTGAATCCCCCCCACCCTCCCCGTCAATCACGCCGACTTGAGTGTGACCGACCAATTTCAGCCCCGCTGGAGAATATCCTGCCATTCTTCATCTAGCACATAATGCTCGGCGGTTTCTCATTGGCGTCTCAAAAGTAGCCAGCCATTGCTGTCTCCAGCACAGCATAGCTGCAGAGTTTGGATTGGCTCATCACGAAATTACAGCCACAACAGCCAATAGACCAGGTATAATGTTAGACAGTTGGCCCACCAGCACGGCAGTAGACCGCTACCGACCCGCTTCGTGAACCACATCCATGCATGCAAAACTCTATTGCGAGCCGCGTGCCCTCCACAAACCTCAAGAGACCCCATCATCATCATCTATCTCTTCCATCGATGCTGTGCTGCCACACCTGCTGCCTTGTTCAAGTCGAGTGCTTCCACCCCCCATCATTCCGTTTCTCCTCCACGATTGTGACTTATTTTCTTACCGTTGCCATCGCGCGATGGCAGCACGTAGCGACGGTGATCCAGAAGGCGATGATGGTAGTATTCCTCGTGCAGACCTGTGCACGGGGCTTGACTTGCTCCTCTCAACACTGTCTAGCCTCATCTGCATCCCGATTAGAGCCGATGCTGCGCCTAGAGAATAGGAACCTGCAAGAAAGGAAGTAGCCGACTCAGTTTCCGATGTAGTCGTTCCTTCTTAGCAGAGTCTTAGGCCCGGTCCGTCGGCACTAGCCGCCGTCGAGCGCCCTGATACCGCGACGACTACTCCCAAACGCCTTGGTCGCTACCGCCAGGCCAAGTTACCATTCGCGAAGCCGAATCCGGGAACTGTCGAGCCGTCGGCGTCGATGCCTGCTGATGACGATGAAGAGCCGTCTGAAGACAAGACACCTTCAACCTCCAGGAAGTCTCTGAGTCCTTCTGAGCTTTACGCTAAGGCTCTTTCCCGTTACAAGTCGAGGTGGCAGGAGCAGTTTCCCTGGCTCGTTCTGTGTAAAACTAATGGTGGGTGCCCTGCCTTTAAGTGTACCATCTGTCTGGAGCATGCAGGGCTTTCTGGAAGGACTGGTTGTCGTGTGCCAGAAATCACAGACGCACAAACACAAGCGTTCAACAGGCACACTGGTACTGGAAAGCACCGCCTCGCGTTCGGGAAGCAAAACGTTCTGCTGCAGGACGCTATACCCAGATGTGAATCAACCAGAACCCGCACGTCACGGATTTGGAGAGGGAGCGAGTGACCGCGCTTCTCGACCTGCTGTACACCTACTGCAAGACCAACAAACCCATGGACACATGGGTCACGATCACCAACCAACTTGCCTCGCGGAAGTTCAAGAACTTCCCCGACGGCGGGTACGGGACGTACATGAACTCGTAAGCCCTATATCCCTTCAGATTCCTAAGCTTCTTATTCTTACCTTCGATCCTTATAAGCCACTAACGATGATATTTATTATGATATTACACGCAGGTATGGTTTCGGGGAGTTCACGCAATCCACCGCGACCTGGCTGCACACCACCCAACTGGAGCACCTCCTGCGAAGCCCGTTCATCAGACTTAGCCTCGACAAGAGCACGGACCGTTGCCGAGGAAAGCACATGATAGTGTTCTACATTTTCATCCGAGACCTCTGCGTTGTCACCGAGTACTTGGCGCTGCTCAGCGTTGACAAGGCAGATGCCTCTTCTCTGCTTGCTCTGCTGCTCTCCCACCTGTAGGCAATCGGTGTCGATCTTCGCCGCATCTCGGGCATCAGCACAGACGGGGCGGCAGTGATGATGGGCTCGAAAGCCGACCTGGTGACTCGACTCCAGATGCGTATCCCTCACCTGGTCTCCTGTCACTGCGTCGCTCACCGGTAAGTATTCATTTTTGCATTATTGAGTGTCCAACACTTTGCACAGATGCTGATTCGGGACAATACTAGCTGTCACTCATGCAGGTGTGTTCGGTTTCTCCCCGTTCCATGTGCAGAGAGGTGCTGGCAGCTAAGGCGGCGGCGGAGGACATGCCGTTCTTCAAGATCATCGATGATGTCGTCAAGGAGCTGGCCGAGTTCCTTGGTCGCTCTGGACCATGGCACCAGAGCTTCCTCGACCTCCAAGACGTCTTCCTCTCGACGTGCTTGGAGCTGCAGGGTATACACCAAGTCAGATGGCTCTCAAACGGTGAGGCCATCCGACGGCTGGTGAAGGTCTTGCCAGCCATCATCGTCATGCTGTCCGAGTTTTGCCGATGACCGTCTTTACAAGATTGTCACGAGCTACAGGTTCTGGTTTGTGCTCATGTTTCTTGCTGATGTTCTTGAGCAAATGAACATTCTCAACAAGACTTTCCAGACCCGCGAGGTAAGTTTCGTCATGTGGTGCTCCTAAACCACTACTAACGCACGATTGTTGTCTTACATGTATTCCCAAACCCCTTCCCGCAGCTGGACATGTCAAGGATCCACGCGTCGATCTCCTGCGTGACGTCCCTCCTCAAAACCCGCTACGTCGACTGCGGCGACGACTTCAACGGGGGCCCGAAAGACCTGCTCATGGCCTTCCTCACCCGTCACGGTCCTGGCAGTACGCGCAGCGTCACTGTTGAGGGTGTCGACTCTGATGGGCGCCCGAGTCGATTCAGCTTCGACCTGCATGAGGAGCCATTGGATGGCTACCCGGGTGAGGGCAAGCACGACGATTGTGTTGTGGCATGCATGGCGCTGGCCGAAGGCATGGTGCAGAACTTGGACGAGCGGCTGGGGGACGTGAGGCAGCTGGGTGGTTTGATGCTGTTCTGTGCAGACCAGTGGCCAAAGGGGTGGGAACGTGCTCCACGGAAGGCCCAATGTCTGGAGTGGTTCGGGATGATGGTCGACCTCTACCATGCAGGGGAAGCTGAAGAGATTCTTCCAGGTATCTCACCTGTCCTTGACCCCGAGGCTTGCACGATTTGTTGATGTGGTTCCGCTCTACCCTATTTTACTAATACTCCCCTCGTTCTCCCTCCTACCCTTCCCTTACTGGCAGGCGTCAACAAGCGAGCGGCTGTGCTGGAGATCCCCCATTTCTGCCCTGTCCTTGCCGCCCTGCCAAAGAGTGACAAGGGCTTCTACACCGGCTTGACGACCATGTTAAAGTCTCTAGACTGGGAGGATAGCTTCCCCAATCTTGTCAAGCTGTGGTGCACTACGGCAGTTCTTCCCCTGAGCACAGTGGAATGTGAACGCGGGTTTTCCGGCCAGAATGTGATTAAGAGCTGGCTGCGGGGCAGCATGAAGGACTCACGCCTTGGAGATTTGATGTGTATGAGCCTGCTAGACTATGACCCGGACTGGGATGCCATCATTGACATCTGGAGAGCCTACAGGAAGAGGAAGCCCTACAGCACTGCCCCTCAGAGCAGAGCCCAGAAGAGCAGGAAGGGGAAAGAGAAGGAGGATGATTCCCCTGTAGACCATGACAGCGTGCAGGCAGAGGAGGATGCTTAAGTAGGTCCTAGTATGCCCATGTTAGATTGTAAGCCCTTGTCTTTATAAAAGATAGTAATAATGGGCATATACTTGAACAGTGTATTTTTTGTAGGTAACTCTGTTTGTTCAGCGCAAAATCTTTACAACACCCTGATTGATCAGCGTAAGTTTCTTTGCGAGGCCTGAAAAAATAGTGAGGTTAGGGGGCGGGACCTTGAGCGATCAGGGTGCCCCAAAACGAATCTAAGGCCTTGTATCTGACTGGTCAAGGCGAGCTAGAGCAGCTGTGAGGGGCGTGACTTGTCCTTTGCCAAAATGACCTAGGTGGCACAAGCTGGAGCACATGTGAGGGGCATGATTGGTCCTTCGCCAAAAATCACGCAGGCACTTTGACGCGAGCTGGAGCAGATGTGAGGGGCGTGACTGGACCTTGGCAAAATGACGCAGGTAACGCGAGTTGGA
Organism: Closterium sp. NIES-67; assembly: GCA_027943415.1. NCBI lineage: Eukaryota > Viridiplantae > Streptophyta > Zygnematophyceae > Desmidiales > Closteriaceae > Closterium > Closterium sp. NIES-67. The sequence continues at coordinate 59,829 of BQMB01001725.1, read as the reverse complement.
GCAGATGTGAGGGGCGTGATTGATCCTTCACCAAAATCACGGAGGCAGTCTGACGCGAGTTGGAGCAGGTGTGAGGGGCGTGAATGGTCCTTGGCCAAAATCAAGCTGGTAGTGTGACAATTTGTACGCAGTGAAGTCCAATTTGATCTAAGGATCAGAAACCTAAAAAACGTACCTGATGAGTCAGGTTTTTTTTTTTTTTTTGCCGAACAAAACATGCCCTGCCTAACATAATGTGCTAGGTTAAAATCCTACCCACCCTAAAAAAATCGCCAAGGTTCAACCCTATCATCTCAGCACTGAAAAACGGGGGCTCCTTCTGGGGGCACCCTGGGCCAACAACCCCTCAAACAGCTCCTTCTGGGGGCACCCCTCAAAAGCCCTGTTCCTGAGTGTATGTCTCAGGGGAAGTGTTGCCGCGTTTGCAGATTCCAATCCGGTTGGAGCAGTATTGAAACTTGCTGCATGGGAGTTTCTTCGTCAGGAAATCAACTATCATTTCTTTTGTAGGGCAGTATTTCAGGATGACCCTCCCTTTGTCGATTTCGTCCTTGACGAAGAAGTATCGGTGTCACAGGATCGAATGTGTCGAAGAAAGATTGCACTACCGATTGATACAAGGCGCTTTTATACTTCCATAATACATCAGGTAACCAGGTTTATCATATCCACGGGAATAGACCCTCCTAGAAAATAGAATCACCCTCCGTATAGCCACGCGAGGCTATTGGCTTTAAGGGATTGCGGCAGGATTACGCTGGATATAACGTGCCAGTACATCCCGAGCCTGTTCGGTGATATAATTATAATAACAGAATAAATCAAAGGATAATGGAAAATGGAGAATACGAAACCAAAGAAGATGGGATAAAAAGAGAGATGAAATAGAAAGGAAATAGGGAAAAAGGACAAGTGATGTAACAGGATCGTACTCTCACACTTCCCCCCCTCAAAGCTGGGTGGTAGAAGTAACACCCTGCTTGACAAGGTAGTCATGAAGAGGACGACGGGCGTTACCCATGTCGGTCTCAGGTACCCAGCTGTCCTCAGAAGGATCATAACCCTTCCAACGAGTGAGAAGCTCCACGACGCCATTCCGACGACGGCGGTGTGCAAGCACGGACTCGACCTCGTACTCGGGTTCATTCCGGACGAGGACGGGCGGCGGCGGTGGCGGTTGGCGTCCGACAAAGATCGTGTTCGAATTCCGATAGGGCTTCAGAAGTTGGACATGGAAGGCGTTATGAATCTTCAAGGTAGCTGGCAGGCGTAAGCGGAAGGTAACAGGAGTGACCTGCGCTTCAATGAGGAAAGGCCCGCAGAAGCGAGGTCAAAGTTTAGATGGGAGATGGCTGATGTCAAGGTTGTGGGTGTCGAGGAGCACCTGGTTTCCCACGGTAATGGTGTGATCGTTGCGATGGCGATCGGCCTGGCGCTTCTGTTGCTGTTGGATGTCGAGGAGGCACTTGTGGGTCCGATCCCAAAGCTGATGCATGGCTATGATTAAATCATGTGCAGGTTGTTCTGTAGCTGATGTTGTCGGTTTCTGTGGTGTGAGTGGGTGGCGTCCGTAGCAGAGGAAGATGCGGCATGAGTAGCATTGTTATAAGCAAACTCGAGAACGGGTAGGTGTAAGTCCCATTTGGAGATCTCGTCCTTGCAGGCTGCTCGGAAGAGTTCCTCGACAATCTGGTTGAGGCGCTCGGTCTGTCCGTCTGTCTGCGGATGGTAGGTGGATGACATGGCGAGTTTGGTCCCGAGCAGAGAATTAGTTCCTTCTAGATCTTGCTGGTGAACTTGGGGTCTCGGTCGGAGATGAGTGTCGTTGGAATGTCATGTTGTGAGATGATGTAGCGAACGAAGAGTTGTGCTATTTCTATGGTGCGTGCTGTCGTGTGTGTCGGGATGAAGTGTCCCATTTTGGAGAATTTGTCGATGACGACAAGGATGGCGTCATGACCGCTGGTGGCAGGTGGTAACCCGGTGATGAAATCCAGGCTAACCACTTGCCATGGTTGTTCTGGGACAGGAAGAGGCTGCGGTAGTCCCGCTTTCTTCTGCTTGCTGCTCTTCATCCGTTGACATGCATCACATAAGGTGACAAATTTATGAACATCTTCTGCCAAGTGGGGCCAATAGTAGTGCTTTGCAATACCGGTCAGTGTCTTGTTGCTACCAAAGTATCCTGCGTATAGGACATCGTGGTATTCTTTGAGTAGTAACTGGCATAAAGGAGGGTAATTAGGTACCCAGATCTTTGTTGATCCTTTCCGGTACGCGATATCATTGTCCCACTGTAGCAGGTGTCGCTTCTCTGCCAAGGGAATTTCGGGGTCGATGGTGTTCCCGTGTGTGAAGAGTCCCTTGAGTAGTGGATTCATCCCCTCAACCTAGAGAGCGGTGACGTGTGCAGGCCGGCTAAGAGCGTCTGCGTTGTTTTTGTGGCCGGGCTTGTACACGATGTCGTAATGGAAGTGTGTCTCGAGGATGTCAATCCACCGGACCTGCCACCTGGAAAGGTTTGGTTGTGTCTTCAAATATTTCAGGCTACAGTGGTCGGTGTAGACTGTTGTTTTTCGTCCTTCGAGATACCATCTCCACACTTAGAAGGCGATGACGATAGCAAGAGCCTCTTTGTCGTGTATCGGGTAGTTTAGTTCTGCCCCATGTAGTTTTCTACTGAGGTAGGCGATTGGTTGCAGTCCATTCCCCTGGTCTTGCATCAAGACTGCTCCCACTGCTTGGTCGCTGGCGTCAGCTTCGATGACGTAGTCGTGTTCGGGATATGGCAAGATGAGTACTGGTGCGGACGTGAGTGCTTGTTTCAGCTGCTCCACGGCTTCTTGATGCTTCGGCTCCCATTTATAGGGCGTGTTCTTTTTTAGCAGATTCGTGAGTGGTGCTGCGAGTTTTGCGTACTGTGGCACAAACCTGTTGTAATAAATAGCGAAGCCTAGGAACAGCTGCAACTCCTTCACATTCTTGGGTGTCTTCCACGTGCGTACGGCTTCGATTTTCTTGGGGTCGATGTGAACTCCTTGAGCGCTCACCATGTGTCCTAGGAATTGGACTTTCTTGAGGGCGAATTTGCACTTGGACAGTTTGACGTAGAATCGTTCTCGTCGAAGACTCTCGAAGACGCGTCGCAGGTGTTCGACGTGCTGTTTCAAGTCGCGTGAGTAGATGAGGATGTCGTCCAGGTACACCACCACGCATTCGTCCAAAAGTGGCTGTAGAATATGGTTCATTTCGGCTTGGAACGTTGCCGGTGCGTTGGTGAGTCCGAACAGCATTACCAAATACTCGTACGATCCGTACCGAGTTCGGAAGGCAGTTTTATGGATGGAGTTCTCCGCCATGCGTATCTGCCAGTATCCGGACCGCAGATCCAGTTTGGAAAATACCGTAGCTCCCCGAAGCTGGTCAAGCAGGTCATCGATGCATGGTATCGGATATTTATTCTTGATGGTCTGCTTCTTGAGAGCCCAGTAATCCATGCACATGCACAGGCTTCCGTCCGGTTTCGGGGTGAAGAGCACTGGGGCACCGTATGGCGAAGTGGATGGTTGGATGAGCCCTTTGGCTAGGAGATACTCGATCTGTTTTTTCATGTCGGTCAGCTCAGTAGGGCTGGGCCGGTATGGTGCTCGGAAAGTCGGCTTCGAACCCGGTTCTGTGAGAGTACGACCCCGTTCTATTCTCTCCTTTCCATATTCCCTTTCCATGTCATTCCTCTTTTTATCTCATTCCATTTGGGTTCCTATTTCTCCTTTTCCATTATCCTTTGGTTTACCTTGTTATTTTCATTATATCACCGACCAGGCTCGTGATGTACCGGTGCGCTCTATCTAACGTAATCCTGCCGTAATCCCTTAAAGCCAATAGCCTCGCGTGGCTATACGCAGGGTGATTCTATTTTTTAGAAGGGTCTATTCCCTTAGGATAAGATAAACCTGGTTACCTGATGTACTATAGAAGTATAAAAGCGCCTTGTACTGATCGATAGTGCAACCTTTCCTCGACACATTCGATCTTTTGACACTTGGTAATCACAGCTTTTCTCACTCGGCCGCGCTCAACAAAGCAGCAGCAGCGGGAAAACTTGCCTCGAAAAACCGCCGGGGGCGACCAATTCGACGCCGATTCTGGTAAGCACCAGCTCCGCGCTTTTTCGAATTACCCCACCCGCGCGTGTTTTGAACAGGATGGCAAACTTCAACAACGCCGAAGGTACCCAGCAGCTCTTCGCGAGCATCGCAGCCCTTCAGGAGGAGATGCGAGCGGATCGCGAAGCGTGGCGAAACGAGTTCGAGCGAGTAACTCGACTCGCCGGAGCGCAACACGAAACGACAACGGCGACGACGCAGCAGTCGCAGCAATTTCTCGAGGCTCCCAAACCGCGCCCACCTGAGCTGTTCGATCCGAGCGATCGAAACTCCGAAATCCGCAGATGGATCGCCGGCATGGAGATCTACTTCGCAGCCGTCGGATGGAGCTCGCCAGTCTGGGATGGACAACGCATACAACTCGCAGCGTCGCTGATGCGAGGACCGGCACTCGAGTGGATCGGCGGTAACAGCACCTTCATCCACGGCGAAGCCACGTGGCAGCAGTTCCGCACCGACCTGCTGAAACGTTTCGAGCCGATAAATTCGGGTTTCCTTGCCCGGGAAAAAATTCATCGACATCGACAGTTCGGGAGTGTAGCGCAGTACACGCAGCAGATGGAGGAATTTTATAACCGAATTCCCGACCTGACCGAAGGGGTAAAAGTACAGTCTTACCTCGCCGGGCTAAAGACCGAAGTCAAACGACAAGTGGCAGCGACAAACTACGCGAGCTACAGTGACGTCGTTTCGGCCGCGGAACGCTTCGACATGGTCAACGCCGAGACACGACGGACGCACGTCGGCAGTACACGACAGGGCAACCGCTCGGCTCACCCCACGTTCGCCGACACGATGGAAGTCGGCAGGTTCGAATGGCGGCCACGTCCGAAAAACACCAACTTCACATGTGATTTTTGAGGGATGCCGGGTCATCGAATCTTCGACTGCAACAAAATGAAAGCCGCACGCGCTGAGTATCGGGCACGCAACAGTGGCGGAAATCCTTCGGCCAATCAGAAGCCAAAAAATGGGACTCGCCAGTGATTGCGGATCTAGCTGGTGAAAAAGAAAAAATCCGAAAGCGGCCGCAGACTTCCGGAAAAATCAACTTCGACGCAGCTGATTCGACGCGAACAGGAGAAAATGATGGGAAAAAATCTCCACCCCACGACCAGTCTTTGCCAGAGGAATTCACCGAGGAAAAATCTAACTCCGCGAAAAAGGACTCTGCCGAGACGGGGAAACTCCTTGAAGACCCAAGAAATTATAAGGATTCGTTAAAGTTATCTTATGAAGATGCTTTAATGAAAACTTGTAATTCTTGAGGGGCTAGAGCCTTGGAGAAATTACGGGAGGGACTCCAGAAGAAGCAGAAAATTGTGGAATTTCATACCGGTACCGGAGAACTTGGGGACCAAATTAAGGAGTGTGGAATGAAGCCGACCTTTCCACGGAGTCAACGTCCTCTCCCAACACCAGCCCACAGCGACTACCCGTTCCCCAGGGAAGACGTCGGTGGAGCTGAAGCAGCTCAAAAGGAAGCTGGGGGTCTACAAGAAGCTGCAAAAACCCCGAACTCCTTCTTCGGATGCATCCAACTCGGCAATTTCGTCAACGACACGAACACTCGTCACGGAAACTCCGGGCCCAGGAGAAGAGCCTTTCTCCAAGCAGCCTCGGCCAGCTGCCAGCTCAGGGGTAGATAGCAACGAATATTGGGATGTACCCTATGACCCAATCAATGAAACTATCTTTGGGTACTCCGAGCAACGCCTGCCCCTCGTGCTCGAGGTCATCTGCAAAGGACGACGCCTCCAAGCACTCGTGGACAGTAGAGGATCGCACACCGTATGCGGCTAGGCACCTATCGACCGACTTCGAGAAGAGTACAAGCCATCAGCGTTTTCTGAAACGATGGTGGACGGCAGCAAGTTACTAGTATACGGCGAAGCAGTGCTACACCTACAAATCGGGCCACTGCGCTGGAAACCTGCACTCCCCATCACAAACATCAAAGGGCTTGACGTGATCTTCGGGCGAGACTTCCTAAAACGATTCAACCTTGAGATCAACTCAGTAAACCGCACCGCAAGCATCTACAACAAAGGAAGGAGAGTCCAGCTACCCAACTAGGATGATACAGGAGATATCCCAGTGGAGACACTCGCCAGATTCGAGAAGGACGTCATGATAAATGTGTATTATTCTGTGGTGTAGTTTGCTCTAGCTGGTTGTGGGCTATTGGGTTTTGGGCAAAAGAACTTGGGCTGGTTGGCAAGGTTTGAACTCGTTACCTTACCAACACATACAACCTCAAACCCACTACAACATCTTTGATGTTGCAGTCGCGGCACTTGAGAGTGTTGGGGTTTGGTCTAGGTCAAGGGTTGGTGGTGCTTGACAATCACATACTGCAACTTTTCCAGATCGAACTGCTTCCCTTCTCGTTTTTACTAGGTGATTCATGGCTGCCTAGCCAAATTACCAGAATATCCCCTCACACTGACTTCGTCATAATCGGCGGCTCAGATCTTGGTTATGAACGTGCTTTACCATTCTGGAAAGTAGAGATTAAGACCTTTCCAACGTGTATAAGCTCATTTCTAGAAGTTACCTGAGCTGCACGCAATGTTCTGTTGAGATTGTCAAACTTAATCTCTAATTAGTTCTCTCCAGATTTGCACGATTTCCATCAGTGGTATCAGAGCCACGGTTAGAGGACGTTCTTTCCTCCATTGGAAGAGATCTAGAGAGGCTTGAAGTGCTCCAGATCTAGTGTTTGACATGGCCCAAAAGTTGGATGGCCCTCCTAGGTTTACCGGCTCGGACTTTTCGCTATGGAGGTTCCAGTTCACACTATGGCTAGGTATTAAGGACCTAGAAAGTGTGTTGGATGGATCGGAGAAGCAACCACGAGCTGACTCTGGGGAGGCGTCTACTGGAGCAACCAGCCAAGTGGGATCCGGGGCTGGGGGAGCGTCGTTGAGTGGGGGGAATGAAGGAGGAACCGCTGCAAATCGAACCGGAAGGTCGCAACCAAGTCGCGAGGAGTTGCTCAAAGCTCAAGAAGCATGGGATCGGAAGGATCGCCAGGCATTTCAGTACCTGTGTTGGGCTTTGGAGGGGCAACTTGAGCTTCTTAAGATGCTGATTGACCTGAAGGGGAAGGAAGGTGCAGCAGCTGCAGCTTGGAAAAGAGTGCATGATAGGCACTTGCAGAAAGGGCTTCTAAGCGTGCTTACTTGGCGGAAGCGGTTTTACACCATGGAGCGGAACTCTGGGGAGGGGGAGACCATGGTTCAGTATCTCCAGAGGGTGGATGAGAATGTGAGGGCTTTGGAGGAGCTAGATTACACGGTAGATGAGAAGGAGATCATCTATACTGCACTCCAAGGGTTGGATCAAGCGGCTAATGAGGCATTACTACAGTACCTTCACCTCGAGCAACAGAAATGGACCAAGGTGTGGATTTGGGAGGTTTTAATTTCTGATGAGGCTCGCAAGGTTGATGCTGGAAGAGGCCTAGAAGGAGGCATGGGGGCAGCAGATAAAGCTTCCTTCAGGAAAGGCTATCAACAGCAAGGAGGTGGGGGGAAGAAGAAAGAGTTGGACAAATGCCTTGTGCCCGGATGCAACAAAAAACACTCTTGGAAGAGTTGCTGGAGTAGGCCTGAGGGATGGAAGCCTCACGGCTACTCTGGAGAGGCCCCACCAGTGACCAAACCTGATTGGGTGGAGAAAAGGATGAAGAAGGGGCTCTGGAATAAGAAGGGCAGCAAGGGAGCAACGGCCGCAGCTGCTAAGGATGAGAAGGGGAAGGGCCAAGACGACTCCTCCGATGATGGTTTCTCGTTTCTCATGCTAGGGCAGGATGCATCTCTCACTGGTCGTGCATTGGCTGATCCCAACTTCCTGGTTCTAGACTCTGGAGCAACATCTGGGATGCTTCCTCGCCGTGATCTTTTCACCTCCTACCATCCTCTCCCACCAAACTCTAGGAGAGTGATTGTTGGGAGCGGAGATTTGCTGCAGGCAATTGGCATCGGCACGATCACCATTAAGGGGAAGGAGGGGGAGCTAGTGGGTGTGAAGGGGGTCCTTCACGTCCCTGGTTTGGCTGCAAACCTCCTTTCATGCTCGCAGCTGGCTAAACAGGGATACATCTGCACTTTCACTGAGGGAGGGTGCACTGTTAGAAAGGGTGAAGCTGTGGTGATGGAGGCAAAGCTGGACAAGGGTTTATACCTTGTTCCAGCTTGTGTGCCTAATTGTTACAAGGCACATATGGTTTTTTCTGAGGAAGCCGCTTGTAGCACTCGCTGGAGGCAGGTGGAAACGGTGTCACCTGAGTTGCTACACCTTCGCATGGGGCACGCGGGGAAGCAGCAACTACTTGAGTGTGTGAAGAAGGGGGAGCTGAAGGGGGTGGAGGTCAAGGAAGGAGCTGGGCAGCAGAGAAAATGTCCTGACTGCACATCTGGAAAGCTGCCTAGAACCTCATTCCCTATCTCCTCTGATCATGCCTCGACTCCCCTTGAGCTTGTACACACGGATGTGTGTGGACCGATGCAAACTCCTGACCGGGAAAGGGGCAGCAGGTACTTTGGCACCTTTCTTGATGACTCCAGTCGACTTAGCTGGGTCACCTTGGTGAAGACCAAGGATGAGGTGGCAAAGGTGTTTAAGCGGTGGATACGCTATGTGGAGAGGGAATCAGGGGCCAAGATAAAGGTGTTAAGGTCAGATCGGGGTGGAGAGTACCTTGGGAAAGAACTTCAAATCTTCTTGGAAGAAAAGGGTATTTCCCACCAGCTCTCTGTACCTTACACGCCGCAGCAAAATGGGGCAGCGGAGCGGCTTAACAGGACTTTGACCGATTTGGCTCGGGCCATTCTTGCCCATGCCGAGCTTGATAACACTTGGTGGGGGGCAGCAGTGCAGTATGCCAACTGGGTGAAGAACAGGATGGGCAGCAAGGGGCTTGGAGGCAAGAGCCCATACTCCTTATGGACAGGGAAGGTGCCGAATGTTTCCATGGCACGAGTGTGGGGGTGCATGGCACAGTATAAGGTACCTGACCAGCAAAGGAGGAAGCTAGATCCTAAGGCACAGTGGGGGATCTTCCTTGGGGTTTCTGAGAGGAGCAAGGCTTGGGTGCTATGGAGTGTAGCTGACCAGCGTGTGATGGAGAGCCGTGATGTGATTTTCCATGAGGGGCTGAATTATAAGGGGTGGAAGGAGCGTGGTGCAAGCCATAGTGGGACTTCCAATCAAGACCCTCATACGGCCTCTATCTTTGAGGGGGCATGGGAGGACCCTGGAGATGATGGGGAGGAGCAGCAGGAGGAGCCAGAACCAGCTGATTCTAACCATGAGGAGTCCCGAGAGACAGATTCTACCCCTCAGCCAGCCACGCAGGCCGATGCGCATGATGATCAGCCAGAGCAGCATGTGCCTTCAACTCCATCGAGAAGCAGTTGGCAGCAGTTGTTGAACCAGCAGCTGTCCAAGACTCCAAGGACTCCAATGAAGAGGGTGACTTGGGAGGAGAAGCTGCAGAGGCTGGAAGAAGGAGAGGCAACACCTCTGCGACGCAGTGCTCGAATTTCCCAGCCACCTGAAAGGTTTACCCCGGGGCACATTGCACGCATGCATGATCATCTTGTGTCTGATTTGGATGATTGCATGCTTGTGGACATGCATGGGCATGAGTATGCTCTTGATGTGTGTCTAATGGGTCAGGTACATGAGCCTAGGTCAGTCCACGAGGCGCTGAACCGTCCCGAATGGGTTGAGTCCATGCATGAGGAGCTTGAGTCTCACAAGGTAAATGGATCATTTGAGCTGGTTGATCCAGCAGTGGTACCACCTGGTTTGGAGTTCCTCAGGTGTCAATGGGTTTGGAAATACAAACATAACCCTGATGGTACCGTTGAGAGGCCTAAGTCCAGATTGGTGGTGATGGGAAACATGCAGAAATTGGGAGTACACTATGAAGAAGTCTACTCTCCAGTTGGGAAGCATGCGACCTTGAGAGGTATGCTTGGAATTTCGGCTGCTTTGAAGCTTGACATCCATCATATGGACTTCAAGACAGCCTTCCTCCATGGGGATTTGGAAGAAGAGCTTTACATGCGGCAGCCCCCTGGTTTTGATGATGGGTCTAACCGAGTGTGTCGCCTCAAAAGGTCCATTTATGGGCTGAAGCAAGCCCCACGACAGTGGTACCTGAAATTTGATGAGGCTCTCATGGATTTTGGGTTTGAGAGATCTGAGTGTGACCCTGCCTTGTACCACTTTGTGAGAGATGAGGAGAGGATCTCCTTATTCCTCTATGTGGATGACGTTTTGCTCCTATGCTCTAGTAAGGTTTTGTTAGATCGAGTGAAAGACTTCTTGTCCTTACGTTTTCGCATGAAGGACTTGGGGGAGGTGAAGTACTACTTGGGAATGCAAATTGAGCGTGATGAGAGTGGTATCTTGATTCATCAAGAGAGGTACATTCTTAACATGCTTCAGTCCTTTGGTCTTTCAGAGGCCAACCCCGTGCGTACTCCTCTGCCGACAGGCTTTGATGTGCATGCCTATGAGGATGAACCTTTGCTGCGAGATGAGCTGGTCAAGCTCTACCAAAGCATTGTGGGATCCCTCATGTATGCTTGTACTACCACACAGCCGCAGATTGCATTCGCAGTCTCACAGCTATCTAAGGTCGCCTCTTGTCCTAAACTGTTCCACTTGCAGGCCGCTAAGAGAGTGCTGAGGTACCTGAAAGGTGGTGTCAAGTCAGGTATCTTCTTCCAAACACAGCCCCAATCTCAGGTCCAGCTGGTTGGCTTCAGTGATGCCGACTATGCTGGAGATTCCGCAAGTCGCAAGAGTCACAGTGGGTATGTGTTTTGCCTGAATGGGGCAGCTATCTCTTGGCAGAGCAAGAGGCAGCCCGTGGTGGCACTCTCTACCACTGAGAGTGAGTACATAAGTCTGTGTCAGTGCATTCAGGAGGGTGTGTGGCTGAGGCGTTTGTTTGGGGAGTTTGGCCATGCTCATACTGGTGGTGTGCCTGTGTTTGTGGACAATCAGTCTGCCATTGCCCTTGCACAGAATGCATGCTTGCATGGCCGCACCAAACACATGCAGGTCCGGTGGCATTTCATTCGGGAGATGGTGGCTGCGGGAGAGGTGCTTTTGCAGTGGTGCCCCACCAACTGTCAGGCTGCTGATATCCTTACCAAGGCTCTTCCATTTGAGCGCCATGGTGTGTGCATGACCTTGCTCGGGATGCAGCCCCATGATGACCGGGTTCCCGCAGCAGATGCCGGCGTCTTGGTGCTCCTCTCCTTGGCGGACTCCATGCTCTGGGTGGCCCCAACCCATGGGCAAGGGGGAGTGGTGTGAAGTCTTTTGCCCTATGGTGTTGAGCCACACCCAGCACGAGCAAGGGGGAGTGATAAATGTGTATTATTCTGTGGTGTAGTTTGCTCTAGCTGGTTGTGGGCTATTGGGTTTTGGGCAAAAGGACTTGGGCTGGTTGGCAAGGTTTGAACTCGTTACCTTACCAACACATACAACCTCAAACCCACTACAACATCTTTGATGTTGCAGTCGCGGAACTTGAGAGTGTTGGGGTTTGGTCTAGGGCAAGGGTTGGTGGTGCTTGACAATCACATACTGCAACTTTTCCAGATCGAACTGCTTCCCTTCTCGTTTTTACTAGGTGATTCATGGCTGCCTAGCCAAATTACCAGAATATCCCCTCACACTGATTTCGTCGTAATCGGCGGCTCAGATCTTGGTTATGAACGTGCTTTACCATTCTGGAAAGTAGAGATTAAGACCTTTCCAACGCGTATAAGCTCATTTCTAGAAGTTACCTGAGCTGCACGCAATGTTCTGTTGAGATCGTCAAACTTAATCTCTAATTAGTTCTCTCCAGATTTGCACGATTTCCATCACGTCAAGCGAACCAACACTGGATTCCTGGCGATAGCAACAGAGGTGGAAACCGACGGAGAAAAGACCTCGGAAACTCCAGGAAAAATCAAGGAATTACTGAAGGAGTTCCAAGACATTCTCTCTGACGACCTCCCGGACGAGCTACCGCCATACCGAACGCACCAACATGAGATTGTGGAGGAACCAGGTTCGAAGCTGACCTTCCGAGCACCATATTGGCTCAGCCCCACAGAGCTAGCCGACATGAAGAAGCAGATCGAATATCTCCTCGCCAAAGGACTCATCCGACCATCCACTTCACCATACGGTGCTCCATAACTCTTCACACCGAAACCGGATGGAAGCCTGCGCATGTGCATCGACTACCGAGCTCTCAACAAGCAGACCATCAAGAACAAGTACCCGATTCCACGAATCGATGATCTGCTCGACCAGCTTCGGGGAGCCACGGTATTTTCAAAATTAGATCTGCGGTCCGGATATTGGCAGACAAGAATGGCGGGCGATTCCGTTCACAAAACTGCCTTCCGAACTCGATACGGATCGTATGAGTATCTGGTGATGCCGTTTGGACTCACCAACACACCTGTGACGTTCCAAGCAGAGATGAATCACATCCTATGCCCACTCTAGGACGAATGCGTGGTGGTGTACCTGGACGACATTCTCGTCTACTCGCGCGACATGCAACAACACGTCGGACACTTACAACGCGTCTTCGAGATTCTTCGACGAGAACACTTCTACGTCAAACTATCCAAGAGCGACTTCGCCCTCGAGAAAGTCAAATTTCTCTGACATATTGTAAGCGCTCAAGGAGTTCATGTCGACCCCAAGAAAATTGAAGCCGTGCGTACGTGGAAGACACCCGAGAATGTGAAGGAGTTACAGCAGTTCCTTGACTTCGCTAACTACTACAACAGGTTCGTGCCGCAATACGCGAAAATCGTCACGCCACTCACGAATCTGCTGAAAAATAACATGCCCTACAAATGGGAGCCGAAACACCAGGAAGCCGTGGAGCAGCTGAAGCAAGCACTCACGTCCGCACCAGTACTCAACTTGCCAGACCCCGAACGCGACTACGTCATCGAAGCTGACGCCAGCGACCAGGCAGTGGGAGCAGTCTTGATGCAAGACCAGGGGAATGGACTGCAATCAATCGCCTACCTCAGCAAGAAACTACACGGGGCAGAACTCAACTACCCGATACACGACAAGGAGGCCCTGGCTATCATCATCGCCTTCAAAACGTGGAGATGCTATCTCAAAGGACGCAAGACGACAGTCTACACCGACCATTGCAGCCTAAAATATTTGAAGACGCAACCAAGCCTCTCCAGGCGACAAGTTCGGTGGATCGACTTCCTCGAGACACACTTCCACTACGACATCGTGTACAAGCCTGGCCATAAAAACAAAGCTGATGCGCTTAGCCGGCCTGCACACGTTGCCACTATCCAAGTTGAAGGGATGAATCCACTCCTCAAGGGACTCTTCACACACTGGTACACCATCGACCCCGAAATTCCCTTGGCAGAAAAGCGACATCTGCTCCAGTGGGACCACGACATCGCGTACCAGAAAGGATCAACGAAGATCTGGGTACCTAATTACCCTCCATTGCGCCAGTTACTACTCGAAGAATACCACGACGTCCTGTACGCATGACACTTTGGTAGCAACAAGACGCTCACCGATATCGCCAAACACTACTATTGGCCCCACATGGCAGATGACGTACAGAAATTTGTCACCTCGTGCACTACATGTCAGCGGATGAAGAGCAGCAAACAGAAAAAAGCGGGTCTACTACAGCCTCTCCCTGTCCCGGGACAGCCATGGCAAGTGGTCAGCTTAGACTTCATCACCGGGCTACCAACTACCACAAGCGGTCATGACGCAATCCTCGTCGTCATTGACAAGTTCTCCAAAATGGGACACTTCATCCCAACACACACGACAGCACGCACCGAGGAGATGGCACAACTCTTTGTTCGCTACATCATCTCACAACATGGCATTCCAACCACACTCATCTCCGACCGAGACCCTAAGTTCACCACTAAATTCTGGAAAGAACTGATGTCTCTGCTCGGGACCAAACTCGCCATGTCATCCACCTACTATCCGCAGACAGATGGACAGACCGAGCCCCTCATACAAATTGTGGAGCAACTCCTTCGTGCAGCCTGCAAGGACGAAATCTCCAAATGGGACTTGCATCGGCCCGTTCTGGAGTTTGCCTACAACAATGCCACTCACGCCGCTACGGGTCAGACGCCGTTCTTCCTCTGCTACGGACACCACCCACTCACACCACTGAAACCGACAACAACAGCAACAGTCCAACCGGCACACGACTTCATCACAACCATGCATCAGCTTTGGGATCGGACCCACAAGCGCCTCATCGACATCTAGCAGCAACAGAAGCGCCAGGCCGATCGCCACCGCACGGACCACACCATCATTGTGGGAGATCGAGTCCTACTCCACACACGCAATCTTGACATCAGCCATCTCCCATCCAAACTGCGACCTCGCTTCTGCGGGCCCTTTCTCGTTGAAGCACAGGTCACTCCTGTTACCTTCCGCTTATGCCTGCCAGCTACCTGGAAGATTCACAATGCCTTCCATGTCCAACTCTTGAAGCCCTACCGAGATCCCAACGCGATCTTCTCTGGACGCCAACCGCCGCCGCCGCCGCCCGTCCTCGTCCATGATGAACCTGAGTACGAGGTCGAGTCCGTGCTTGCTCACCGCCGTCGACGGAATGGCACCGTGGAGCTTCTCATCCGTTGGAAGGGTTATGATCCTTCAGAGGACAGCTGGGTCTCTGAATCCGAGATGGACCACGATCGTCGTCCTCTTCGCGACTACCTTGTCAAGCAGGGTATCACGTCTACCACCCAGCTTTGAGGGGGGGAAGTGAGAGTACGACCCTGTTCCATTCTCTCCTTTCCATATTCCCTTTCCATTTCATTCCTCTTTTTATCTCATTCCATTTGGGTTCCTATTTCTCCTTTTCCATTACCCTTTGGTTTATCCTGTTATTTTCATTATATCACCGACCAGGCTCGGGATGTACTGGTGCGCTCTATCTAGCGTAATCTTGCCGTAATCCCTTAAAGCCAATAGCCTTGCGTGGCTATACGCAGGGTGATTCTATTTTCTAGAAAGGTCTATTCCCTTGGGATAAGATAAACCTGGTTACCAGATGTACTCTGGAAGTATAAAAGCGCCTTGTACTGATCGATAGTGCAACCTTTCCTCGACAAATTCGATCCTGTGACAGGTTCCTCCACGATCTCGTGTTGATGCGTTCGGTATGGCGGCAGCTTGTTCGGAAGATCGTCGAGAAGGATGTCCTGGAACTCCTTCAATAACTCTTTGATTTTTTGTGGAGGTTCCGAGTTTTCCTCTCCGTCGTTTTCCACTTCTGTTGCTATCGCTAGGAACCGGTGTCGGTTTGCTTCATGTCCTTCTCGAATCGTGCGAGTGTCTCCACTGGGATATCTTTTGTATCATCCCAGTTAGGTAGCTGTACTCTCCTTCCATTGGTGTAGATACTTGCGGTATGGTTCACCCAGTTGATCTCGGGGTTGAATCTTTTTAGGAAGTCTCGCCCAAAGATCAAGTCAAACCCTTTGATGTTGGTGATGGGGAGTGCAGGTCTCCAGCGCAGTGGTCCAATTTGTAGGTGTAACACTTCTTCGCTGTGTACTGCTAACTTGCTTCCGTCCACCATCGTTGCAAAGATTCCTGAAGGCTTGTACTCTTCCCGAAGTCGGTCGATTACTGCGTTGTCGCAGACGGTGTGCGATGCTCCGCTGTCCACGAATGCTTGGAGGCGTCGTCCTTTGCAGATGACCTCGAGCACGAGGGGCGGGCGTCGCTCGGAGTACCCAAAGATAGTTTCATTAATAGGGTCATAGGGTACATCCCAATATTCCGTACATACCTTTTGGTTGCTATCTACTCCTGAGATGGCAGTTGGCCGAGGCTGCTTGGAGAACAGCTCTTCTCCAGGGCCCGGAGTTTCTTTGACGACTGTGCGCGTCATTGATGCCGAAGTTGCTGAACTGGATGCATCCGAAGGAGGAGTTCGGGGTTTTTGTAGCTTCTTGTAGACCCCCAGCTTCCTCTTGAGCTGCTTCAGCTCCACTGACGTCTTCCCTGGGGAACAGGTAGTCGTTGTGGGCTGGTGTTGGGAGAGGACGTTGACTCTGTGGAAAGGTCGGCTTCTTTCCACATTCCTTAATTTTTTCCCCAAGTTGTCCGGTACCGGTATAATCTCCACAGCTTTCTGCTTCTTCTGGAGTCCCTCCCGAATTTTCTCCAAGGCTCTAGCCCCTCGAGAATCATAGGTTTTCATTAAAGCATCTTTATAGGATAAATTTAACGAATCCTTATAAATTCTTGGGACTTCAAGGAGTTTCCCCGTCTCGGCAGTGTCTTTTTTCGCAGAGTCGGATTTTTTCTCGGCGATTTTCGCTGCAAAGACTGGTCGTTGGGTGGAGATTTTCCCCCATCATTTCCTCCTGCTCGCGTCGAATCAGCTTTGTCGAAGTTGATTTTTCCAGAATCCCGCGGCCGCTTCCGGATCTTTTCCTTTTCGCCAGCTAGATCCGCAATCATTGGCGACTCCCGTTTTTTGTCTTCTGACTGGCCGAAGGATTTCTGCCACTGTTGCGTGCCCGATACTCTACGCGTGCGGCTTTCATTTTGTTGCACTCGAAAATTTGATGGCCCGTCACCCCGCAAAAATCACACGTGTAGTTGGTGTATTTCGGACGTGGCCGCCTGTCAAACCTGTCGATTTCCCATCCAGTCGGCGAACGTGGTTTGAGCCGAGCGGTTGCCCTGTCACATAGAGCTGACGTGCGCCCGTCGTGTCTTGGCGTTGACCATGTCGAAGCGCTCTGCTGCCAAAACGACGTCACTGTAGCTCGCATAGTTTGACGTTGCTACCTGTCGTTTGACTTCGGTCTTCAGCCCGGCGAGATAAGACTGTATTTTTTCCCTTCGATTAGTCGGGAATGTGGTTATAAAATTCTTCCATCTGCTGCGTGTACTGTGCTACACTCCCGAACTGTCGATGTCGATGAATTTTTCCCCGGTCAAGGAAACCTGAATTGATTGGCTCGAAGCGTTTCAGCAGATCGGTGCGGAACTGCTGCCACGTGGCTTCACCGTGGATGAAGGTGCTGTTGCCGCCGATCCACTCGAGTGCCGGCCCTCGCATCAGTGTCGCCGCGAGTCGTACGCGTTGTCCGTCCCAGACCGGCGAGCTCCATCTGCCGGCTGCGAAGTAGATCTCCATCACGGCGATCCATCTGCGTGCGTTTGAGTTTCGATTGCTCGGATCGAACGGCTCAGGTGGGCACGGTTTCGGAGCCTCGAGAAACTGCTGCAACTGCTGTGTTGTCGCTGTTGTCGAGCGTGCTGCGCTCCGGCGAGTCGAGTTACTCGCTCGAACTCGTTTCGCCACGCTTCGCCATCCGCTCGCATCTCCTCCTGAAGGGCTGCGATGCTTGCGAAGAGCTGCTGGGTAACCTCGGCATTGTCGAAGGTCGCCATCCTGTTCAAAACACGCGGGGGGGGGGGGGGGGGGGGGGGTTATTCACAAAACACGGAGCTGGTGCTTACCAGAATCGGCGTCGAATTCGTCGCCCCCGGCGGTTTTTCGAGGCCGGTTTTCCCCCTGCTGCTGCTTTGTTGAGCGCGGCTGAGTGAGAAAAGCTCTGATTACCAAGTGTCATAGGATCAAATGTGTCGAAGAAAGATTGCACTATCGATTGATACAAGGCACTTTTATACTTCCATAATACATCAGGTAACCAGGTTTATCATATCCACGGGAATAGACCCTTCTAGAAAATAGAATCACCCTGCGTATAGCCATGCGAGGCTATTGGCTTTAAGGGATTACGGCAGGATTACGCTGGATATAGCGTGCCAGTACATCCCGAGCCTGGTCGGTGATATAATTATAATAACAAAATAAACCCAAGGATAATGGAAAATGGATAATAGGAAACCAAAGAAGATGGGATAAAAAGAGAGATGAAATAGAAAGGAAATAAGGAAAAGGGACAAGTGGTGTAACGGGATCGTACTCTCACAATCGGAGGGCGATGTGTTTTGTCATTTGACGAAGCCGGGCTTGTTTGCAATCTTGATTGTGCTCTGGTTGTCACAGAGTAATTTGAAGCTATGTGTCGTTGCAATTTTCGCCTCTTGAAGTAACTCTTGAAGATAGAGTCCTTCGCGAACTGCAGAGCTTGCTGCGACGAATTCTGCTTCAGCTGACGAAACTGCGATGACCGCTTGTTTCGTTGAGTTCCAAGAAATAACACCACCCGGTTCAAGTTTGAAAATGAACCACGTACGTAAACGCCTGTTGTCGAGGTCAGCATCGTGATCTGCATCAACGTACCCTGTCAGTCAAAAATTCGCTGCAATATTTGTCGTGTAGCTGAGACCGATTGTAGGAGTAGAAATTAAATATTGGAGGGCTCGACGAAGATCGGCCATATTCTCCCCTTCAGGTCGACGCATGTACTGTGCAAGCTGACTTGTGATGTGGGCAAGATTTGGTCGGCATGTAAAGAGAAGACACCCGAGCTGCTGCTGGTAAAGCTGATGCTCGGAGGCAGGAAGTTGAATAGTATTGGGTGTGTAGTCGGCTGGAATATGACGAGATGGAGTGGTGAAGCCGATTGGAGTGATGGCGAACTTCTTCGCAAGTGTTTCTGCGTGCTTGCTTGCAGAAAGATAGACGGCATCGGGGCCGCAATCGACGTTTAACCCAAGAAATTGGGTGACGGTTGGAGAAATAGTCACTTCAAGAATTGTTTGGATTCATTTCTCCACACCAGAAGATTGTTGCACGAGCCGGTATACAGGAGGTCGTCCACGTAGGCGACTAGGAGAATGTAATTCCCCCGAAATTCGAGTCTGTACATTCCAGGATCATGGGGCAGGTGCACAAATTCCAGTGAAATTAGTACTTTGTGAAGATGCTGCTGCCACAGACGAGGAGCCATTTTGATGCCGTAGAGTGACTGAAGTAATTTGCAGATCTGAAGTCCGTCACCGTAAGTGTGAGAGAGTCTGACGTACAGTGGCGGAAACAATTGTCCGTATGTTTTGCATAAATTTGGGTTTTTTTGGCTTTAAGATCACTATAGATTAAGCCTTAATGTTTAATGGTGGTACGATTTGGAAGGGGCACATAGTGGATGTGTTCATAGCACAAATATCCAGAATTGTACATGGGATCTAACTCATATCCCAAAAGATATACAAAGGGTACATCCGGACAAATAGTTCTAAGCAGGGAGAGCAAACTTCAAAAGTGTGTTTCTAGTTCCTAGCCCACCGACCTTTGGTCTTGATCACCGCCCGCACCCTCCTAGGCGAGCTGTCGATGAGGCTAGAGCAAACCTCGGCATGGATCTTTTCCCATTCTTCCTGTACCAGCTCTTAAAGCTCTAGCATTCCAGAGGAAGGCGTTTTTTGCTTGGCTAGCTCCCTTTTCAGGTAAGCCCAGAGGTTGAGGTTTGGTGAGAAAGAAGGCCACTCCAGGGCTACATACTCATGTTCTCCAAGTCATTCATGCACTAGGCATAACAAATTTTGGGGGTCATTGTCCGCACCGAGATGACCTCAGAGGGGAAAATGCTATAGAAATGGAGGGTCAATTCGAGTTCGTTACGCAAAATGCCCTCATACAGGGGCCTCTCCATGCATCCGTCAATCTTGTGTATGAACCCCACCCCCACACATGTCACACATCCCCACACCATCACCGATCCTTGTCCCCATGGTTTACTGTCTATTTGATTTGGTGGTGTTGTAGGGTTGTGCCTTCACAAATCCAGACAAACGCGCGGCCATTGGGGCTGAAGCAGTTGATGTTGGTCCCATTTGACCATATCAGATGCTTTCAAACACTAATTGTCCACTCAGCATGCGACTCAACGAATCGCTGTCGGCCCTTGATAATTTTCCAGAACAGTCTTGGCTTCTCTGACTTGTGCACCGTGACTAGACACGCAGACCCTTGTGTGTTTTTCATGGTGCAAGGGTGCACAGTCAACCGTGCAACGTTACCCTTAGTTTCGTGGTGTCTACGCTATATTTGGCTGCTCAATTCGTGACTTTACCCTACAATGGTACGATGAAGACGATCCGTGATAAGATGGGCCCGACCGGCTAATTGCATCTTTGGCCACACCTCAACATGGCTAGTCTGAAAGATATCATTCAATCCGAATTCGTCCACAATACTCTTGCCTACGCCCAACTTTTTCGCGATTTTCCTAGTGCTCACCCCCTTATGCTAAATGGTGGGTCCAGAAAGAGTGCAAGAAGTTCCCTGCCGAGGTTTGTACTAGCCTCGTAGGTAACATGCCTAGGAGAGTGCGGGTGGGGATCAAGGCCAAAGGTCGGTGGGGTATGTACCAAATACGCAATTCTGAAGTTTGCTCTCTCTGCTTGGAAATATTTGTCCGGATGTACCCTTTGTATATCTTTTGGGAAATGGGTTAGATCCAATGTACTATTCTGTATATTTGTGCTATGAACACATCCACTATGTGCCCCTCCCAAATCGTACCACCATTAAACATTAAGGCTTAATGTATATTGGTCTTAAAGCCTAAAAATCCAAATTTATGCAAAACATACGGACAATTGTTTCCGCCACTGTAAATATCTTCATATGTCTGCATATAAAAAAGCATTCTTAACGTCCAGTTGGCAAAGTTGAAGGTGGCGGCTGATAGCAATGGCAAGAATAATTCGAACTCAGATATGACGACTGACCGGAGCGAAAGTCTGGTCACAATCGATGCCGTGAGTTTGTTCGAAAGAATTTTCTTGAGTTACATTCTCCTAGTCGCCTACGCGACTGTAGGGGGAATTACATTCTCCACGCGAAGTAGCATGCTCCCTTTGAATCTTAATGGTTCGCTTGCTGCATTTGTCTTTATGCGAAAGACCCACTTGCCCGAAAGATTTTTCTTGCCGCATGCTGCTTCGCGTGGAACGAGTTTCCATGTTTTCCGCTTCTCGAGAGCTGCTACATTTGCATCCATAGCTGCTTGCCACTTGTCAGCACTAGGGTCGGAAAGGGCTTGCTTGACTGTTTCCGGCTCGATCCCGGTCCTTGGTTGCTGAACTGCGACAGCAAGTCCGAGGATTTGAAGAGTCGATTGGTCACCACGAGGATGAGGTTGGCAAACTTCGACGACGCCATCATTGTCAAATTCGCATGGTAGATGGTGGGCACTGTCATGTAATGCTGCGTCAGTTTTCTGTCGGCACAGGTGCTCCTCATAGCTGTAGGCAGCCTATGTCATAGCAGGATGCAACGGGTTCGAGAGGGGAATGAAGAGCGGAGTTTCGGTGTTGTTGGCACGTGTCGAAGGAATGTAGGGGTCGAACAGTGGTGGTTCAGCTGCTAACGTAGACGGCTGCGGAATTGTAGAAGGTCCTACTGCTGCGTTGTCGGGCGGAAAATATTCTTCGGCTGCATCTGCTTCGTCTTGAGGAGTGGCGAAACTCTGTTTGGCACTGTAGCGATCAGGATTCTGCCGCTGGCGTTCCTTGTCGTGTTCGAAATCATCGAGAAAAAAAATCTCGTAGAAGATGCAGTCTCGGGCATACAAAACCTTTCAGGTTTCATAATACATGATTATCCAAGAATAGGAATCCTTGGGTACACCAAGGTGTATTCCGCAGCGAGCCCGTTCAGTAAATCTGCCCACAGTTGAACTCGGAGGTCTGTATTGGACCATGCAGCCCCAAACTTGTAATAGTCGAGTGTCGGCGGGGTGTTTTGTCCACATGACGTATGGCGAGCTGAACCGAGGAAGAGCTGTTGAAGACAAGCAGTTGTGTAGGCGGACAGCTTGCAACATCGCAAAGGGCCAAAAATCTTCTGTCAAGCTCGATTGTTGCAGCAACATGCGCATCTTCTCTTGCAGCGTCCTGTTAGTCCTCTCAGCTACTCCATTCTGCTTATGAGCGTAAGGCACAGTCTTGCACCTGAGTATCCCTTTCCGCGCCAGGAATTCATCGAAGTGCTCGCTGGTGTAGTCGCCCACGTTGTCTGTCTGGATCTCTTTCAGTTTGATGCGGCTCTATCGCTTCGCGGTTTTCAGCCATAGCTTGAAGGTGTCGAGAGTTTCAGACTTGTGAGAGGTATTCTGGTGCCATGCGTATTGAGTAGCACCGTCGATGAAGGTAATGACATTGCGGTAGTCGTTGCCGCTATTATCTACTTCTTCTCGCAACATGAAGAGTATGCCATTGAAGACGACATCCATAGGTGAGTACTTAGTGGCACTTGGAAAGTGCAATGGGAACGGAGCGTGACTTAGGTGAGCTCCGGGGCAGATGGTGCAGGGTGATTGACGAATGCTTGGTCGAAACTCCTGGCCGTTGGTTAAAAGGAGAGCGTCCTTGTCGAAAACCGAGGCTTTAATTGAGTTGTTGAGAGCTTCTTGCGAGGGATGACCTAACCGCTTGTGCCAGATTTCTGTTGTAGTCATGTGTCCTTTTGAACACAGCTACAAGTCGGAATGAAAGAAGAAGGCCGGCGAAAGTTGAATCGTTGGCGCAGGGTTAACGCAGCGGCTGGTGCAGAAAGGCTGGATGAACCCAGCTTCTTCTACAGTTTCAGCCCAAGGTATGTCGAGTAGTCGGCGACGCACCCAAGAATCAGGTACGATTAAGTCTTTCTTGCCCCATGTATGTTCAACCTCCATAGGTTCTTCGACTGTAGCAGATGTCGGTTCTTGATTGTCGTAACCCCAATTTCCATCTCCAGATGCCCATGTACTCTATACTGTTTCTGTTGCTACTGATGCTGCTTCTGTTGGCTCTGCTATAGGTTCGTCGAGGGAGTTGGTGCGAGAAGGCTGAGGCATGACGCAGAAGACATTAAGACCACGATGGTCTTGGCGTTGAAGATTTGTTTCCCGGTAGTGATGCCAAGGAGCAAGTGCGACGTTCTTCTCACTATCGCTAGATGAAAACCGTAGAACAGAAACGCCGTCTTTCATTTCTGCAACGCCGACTAAATTGTTTTTGTCTTCCTTCTTGTCGCCCAGATACAACTCCGTGAGCATCGTATTGGCGATGCTGACAAAGCAGATGCCGCTTTCCATCAGCTGCGCTTGTGATAGTAGGTTGAAGCCGAGTCTCATGGTGGCAAGAACCTTGTTCAAGTGAAGTGAGACTTTTGTGTCGTTGGACTCGAGTATCACATCTCCGATTCTGGTTGATTCAATAACTTGATTGTTGGGAACCATGATGTTGTACTCCTCTCCTTGTGGCAGGTTTCGCCAGTTGATAAGATATTGACTTAAGATATTAACATGCTCTGGATACGTACGCTTGGCGATGTGGGCGTACGGCTGCACGTTCAACCGTCGAGGGATTCCGTTCGGCTACTCTGGTTCTTCTTCGTCAACGACCGCTTGTTCTGGAGTTTCTGAACGAGGACGAAGACGTGGAGGTAATCATTCTTCGATGTAACTGTTGCTGTCCTCATTAGCACTTCGGCTCCAGTAGCGTATACCAATAGACCAGTGTGGTCCAATCATGCAATTAATAATTGCTTTTCCTTTTGCAGGTTGAGTCAAAGAAGCTGAAGGTGGCGAGATAGTCTTGACAGGGGCGGCTTCACCCGTCTTCTGCCGATTCCTGTTCTTCAGTTTCTGACACTCTTCAATATTATGGCCTGCTCGTTTACAGAACTTGCAGAAGCCCTTTCCTCTTTTTCTTATCTGCTCTCATTGATTTGATGCACCTCTTGTCTGCTCCTCTTGACTTGATCCACCTGTATAGAAGCTTAACCCACTCTTGGCTTTGCCTCCTTTTGCGTTGTACAGGTCCAAGTCCTGCTGCTCTACCATCAGAGTAGCGCAAACAGAAATTTCTGAGTTGTTCCCTAGGGAACAATGAAGGGACTTGCACTGCCTCCATTCGGGTCCAAGTCCAGCCAGAAGGATAGCGACAAAGAGCTTGTTGCTGAGGTTTCCTCCGCACTTGCTGAGTTGATCCCGAAGTGTTCTACACCTGTTGATGTAGCTGCCAGCTTTTTCTCCCATAAGCATTTGCATTGCTGTAAGTTGACTTAAAAGCTTGCTCTGTGTGACGGAATCTTGTGCTTGATATAACTTGCACAGGTAGTCCCTAGCATAGAAGGCTGGAGCAAGTGTAGGTTTGAAGCACCGAACTCCCAACTGTTCTTCAGGTGAGAGATTCCGCACCAATAGTGTATAGGCCATAAGCGAATACAGTACTTGTAATAACGCGCTTTGTCTTCGGTTGTTCCTGTCTCTGGAGAACAGATTGTACCGTCGAAATATCCCCAGATACCATAAGATTATGCGAGGAGTTCGAAATCGAGCCCCCAAGTATAGAAGTCGCGGTCGTCAAAGTAAGTTGATGTCTTCAACTTGGAGATCGTTAGGAAATCTGCTTGATTTATGACAGCTTCTGCAGGGAATGGTCTTTCTTATGCCATTTGATGTTATTGCTGCTGTGGTTGTTGTTGCTGTGGTTGAGCAGGTCGCCCATGAAAGGCAAAAGACCCAGCAGACTCATCTCCAGGGGCTGAAGGCCCAGCGGCAACAGCGGCTCTTGCATAACTAGAGTTATCAAGACTCATGGAGGCTGTAGGATGCACTGGAGCTTGTTGTTGTCGCTGAGTAGACTGATTTGCCATCAGAGAAGCGAAATCGGATAGATCGTCAGTAGATAGACCAGAAGTAGGAGAATTCATAGTTGAATTTCCTGTCTTAGCAATTGACATTATTATAGATCTATGACTTAAGCTTAGGGGCGTAATCAAAATCAGCTTGTATCCGTTCCTCTAACTCCACTAGCTCATAATACCATGTAAAGGTGAACCACGTGTTTAGGGTGGCCAGGATCTAGAGTAGGTGGAACCACGAGTAAAATTCAACAGAAGATTTTACACCTTGTATTCGAAATGTCTGAAATGACAAGGATAATAATAATGAGTAATACACGCATATTTGTAGTCTAGGAAGTACCTATTCGGAATGTACCTGCTTGTAGTGTATCGCGACTATTCGCGTGACATGACTAGTGACTGCTCGTGTGACTGACAATGGCGTGACCCTTCGGATGACTATATGTTAGAGTAACGCAATGATGAGCTAACTAGGAGTAGGAGGAAGCCATGGCGTGAGGTTTTAGGCTAGGAGAGAGAGTTACGAGAGAAAAGAGGTCGAGAATAGAAGAGAGAGGATACAAGGAGGGGTGTTTCAGTAACACCTACCAAGCCTACAATTATATACAATATATAATTTAACACACCCCCTATGCTTGGTGGCGGCAAGCCTACCACACACACAGCACACTAAGCCACACACCCCCTAGCACCCCCATACTCAGCAGCAGCCACAGCTACTTCAGCACGGTCAACCCCACGGCGCGTGAGGCGGGGCGACATCGACTACGAGGGCAGCAGCTCCAACGGCGGCGATGGCGGCAGCGTCGACAGTGGCGGCGGCTGCGGCAGCATGTGGCAGCGTGGCCAGCGGCATCAGCTGCGGCAGCGGCGGCTTCGACGACAGCTGCCGGCGGCGGCGGAGCTCGCAGCACTCGGCGGCATAGCCGGGCTCCGCGATGGTGGGACGGCCGGCGCGAGTCAGCCATCGACTGCGGCAATGGAAGAGGGGACGCAGGGGAAGGGGGGCGGGGATTCAGCAGCGGACCCGGGAGCATGCCACCCCGTGTGGCACGCTGGCTGCATGCGGACGTGCTGGCCACCACTAAGACGGGGCGCTGGCCGCTGCCGTCCATGCTGTCCATGTGCTATCACGTAGACGCCGCGGCAGCACGACGGCGCCGTCACGCTGCCATGGCTCGACGTCGACGGAGCCGTCACGCCGCCATGGCTCGACGTCGAGAACGCCGACAGCGCGACGCCACAGCAGCGCGTCGAGACGGCCGCGGCAGCACGACGCGGCCGGCGGCACGACGACGCCGCCACAGCAGCACGACGCGTCCGCCATGGCAGCGCGAGGGAGAGAGAAGTGCACGGCGGAAGCATGATAAACAGGCCTAGGAAGAGCAACCTACTCTGAAACCATGTTAGAATAACGCAATGATGAGCTAACTAGGAGAACGGGGAAGCCATGGAATGGCGTGAGGTTTTAGGCTAGGAGAGAGAGTTACGAGAGAAAAGAGGTCGAGAATAGAAGAGAGAGGGATACAAGGAGGGGTGTTATACCCTCTACAGTAAGTTTCAGTAACACCTACCAAGCCTACAATTATATATAAGATATAATTTAACACTATACGCGCGAACCTAGTGTTCACGCGTTGACTCGCTACTACTGACGTCATCACGTGCTTACTTCCATATTGTTGTGACAAAATCGTACTTCAGCATTTCTGTAAGTAGTTCCGATAGATATTGTCGAGTTACACTATAGTTAGCATCCGTAGAATGACGTCAGGAAATAGCGCTCGTCTGGATGACTACGTCAGCAGGCCGTTTCAGTCACGCGAACAGTCGTGCTCTTTTCAGTAGCGGTTAGAGCGTATAGCGCAAATAGTTTTGAACAGATACATTTCCGAATAGGTACTTCTAGCAGATATGAAAGTAGTTGGTACAACTTTAGTTTTTAACTTGTTCTTCAGTAAATTTTGGTCAACACTTACAAGTTCTAAGACTTCCGCTGTCTTACTAGTCTACCATTCCAGCAAAGATCCTTGGTTAAGTCTTGAAGTATCACAAGGCTGTAACACTGACTCTGGTGTTACAACTTGTTAATACTGGCTGTTACTGGAGGTACTTCCAGTATTACTTTCTACTTCAAGTACTTGTGTCTGCAGATTCTATACTTGGTAACCTGCATCACCTTTCAAATTATTTCATGGTGTGAGAGCTGTCGGGAATTAAGACTGTCGTCCATCATGACTGGACCATCGTCAGGCCCATCATCTGGTTCCTTAACAGCTGGACCTACGGGTATTACAAATCCTACAGTCATCACAAGTCAAGCAGGCAACTCTGCAGTTGGAAACTTTCCACCTGCTTATTCTTCAATCGGGATGCCTCAACAACAGCAAGTTTTGTCGACTGTGCATCCACCGGGGACTTCATCCTCTGTACCTGCAACATCACAGCAACAAGCAGCAGCATCAATATCAGCGGCTTTTAGTTGTATGGGTATCGATGGCTCCAGCTATGCAAGAGCTGCAGCCGCTCCAAGCTCCAGTTCTTCGTTCGCGTTTTCACCTGCTCAACATCAACAGTTCCAATTTTTGCAACAGCAGCAACAAGCGCAACAACAGCTTCAGCAACAGCACCAAAATCAGCAGCTACAACAGCAACAGCAACAGCAACAGCAGTTTCCGCAGCAGCAGATCTCTTTTACTGGACCTGTTTTTCAGGCACCAAACCATTTAGGCAATACACAGATCAAGGCAACTATACCTTTTAATGGCGCTGACTTCTACGCTTGGAGTTTCGAGTTCGAGCTCCTCACGAAATCCGCTGGATTGTGGCCGTTCTTCAATGGCGATTACTCGTATCCTGTTACGGGAACACAGATGGAACAACAGGTTTTTCTTCATGCTTCACTCAACGCTTACACCGTCCTTCTCCGCAATCTGTCGCTGAAAGAGCAGCTTGGTATACGCTCACTTCACACCAGCTTGACTCCAGCTGAATCTGCATGGAATCATTTGAAGGGGCTATATATGGCACACGACACAATTTCCGTGAGTAAAATTCTCTCACAACTGACAATTGTACAGATGCGGGGCAACGAGAACGTTTCGGATTATATCAACAGGGCTCGAACACTTCGTGACCAATTGGAAAAATGCGGCGGATACTTCCCAAAGGACATGTTTATAACGGTTCTTCTTGCCGGCCTTGGACCAGAATGGCGAAAGTATCGATCTCTTCTTCGAATTCAACCAAATTTTTCTGAAGCCGAAATTTGTTCGATTCTTCGGGCAGAACAGCAGGATCTTGACCTTCAGACAGCACGTAACAAAAAGGGAGCAGTTAACATCAGTTTCTATTCAACGCCTACAAAACGTGTCAACAAGTCCTTTTGTCACTACTGCAAAAGGAATGGACACAGCATCAAATATTGCAACAAGCTTCAAGCTGATAGGAAAAAAGAGTGCAGCAGCAGTCGTAGCAGTTCAAGCAACCCGTGAAGCAGAATCCACCAACAACAACTCCTGCAACATCAGGAAAACAGGTTTTTAGCTGTGTTACAATTGTTCAAGCAACAGATTCAGATTGCGAAGATGAGGAAGACGAAAGTTCCGTCGAGCAACCTAAGAACATGATTTTACCTCATGCTGATCTCCCTCGGGTTATCGCAGAACCAATCACTTGGTATCTTGACAGTTGTTGTGGACAACACATGTGCTCTGCCAAGACGCTCTTCATTACTCATCAGCGTCCGCTTCGACGTCCAGTACTTGTCACAGTTGCAAATGGACAAACAATCATGGCAAGGTCAATCGGCAGCATCATGTTGGATTCTGTTGACACCGGCTTTTCCTTACACGTTACGAATGTCCTTATCATCGCTGGACTTGGCTTTAATCTTCTTTCAATGGCTCAACTCCTGCGACATAAAATCATGGCACAAGGCAATTGTGAGACAATGGACCAGGAACTTTATCACAATGATACCAATACTTACATCGGGACAGCCGCCACTCAATATGGGGTCTCCGTTCTTCAATTCGAGTCGCAAGGGACTTCTGGATCTTCTGACAGAGTGTTACCTCTTGGATCTTGGCAACATCCCGAAGAAACTGATTTTCATAAGGTTGATATAGACTTCCGTGCAACTGCAGTTCCAACAGGATCTCGTTCAGCCGTAGCAGTTATAACGGCTCTTGATTGCTGGCCAACAACCACAGCCGAAGACGATACATCAGCGTGGCAGAACTATTATGATACTTTACAACAACTTGACAACAAACCTGCAGTACCTTAGGGACCCAGCAGCAGCAGTGAAGCAGAGGAAGCAGAGCGGTAGAATAGCAGTAAAGCAGACACAAGGGTTCTCATCGGTCAACCTGCAGCAGATTCAACAGAAACCGAAATCGAGGAAGGAGAATTAGTTCTTCAACCGGAAGAAGTTCTCGACGTGGAAATTACCACCACAAAGTTACCTCTTACCCGCTTCATTCCTGGAAAACTCGATGAATCACTAGCGTTTTCTCCTTTTATCATTTCTTCATTTTATACTAACGCCGGTTTTTATCTGCGATCAACAGGACACAAAGCAATAGAGGATATTTGGCATCAAAGGTTAGGTCATCCTTCCCTGGGAATACTTCATCATACTATACGAGCTTCAGTTCTTGACAAGAACAGTTTACTCTTACCGGATGGAATTGAGATGAAACCGTCTTCAAGTCCAGCAGTCTGCACCACGTGCACAACTGCTAATCTTCCAAGTCACTTTCGAGGATCAACTCGATACACACTTATGCAGAAAGTTTACAGCGACATCCTCAACTAACCTGAAGCAGGACCTAAGGGGGAGCTCTATATGATCTCTTTTATCGAGGCTTCTACTCGATATGTTTGGACCGCAAATATACCGGCTCGTCATATGCCTCACCCTATCTTCGTCCCGTGGCTCGCGGTGGCTAAAAGAGAATCGTGGGAGAAGCTACAAGAGTTTCAGAGTGACGGAACAGTGGAGTACACGAACACAAACTTCACTGACTACCTTCAAACCCTGGGCATCAAGCGCAGAGGGTC
This sequence comes from Closterium sp. NIES-67, assembly GCA_027943415.1. Taxonomy (NCBI): domain Eukaryota; kingdom Viridiplantae; phylum Streptophyta; class Zygnematophyceae; order Desmidiales; family Closteriaceae; genus Closterium; species Closterium sp. NIES-67. The sequence continues at coordinate 29,958 of BQMB01001725.1, read as the reverse complement.
TCTGCCACATCAACATCAACAGATGGGGGTAGCGAAAAGGATGAACACGACGTTACAAGAAAAATTGCGAGTCTTGCTGACTCAGGCAGCATTGCCACCACATTTTTGGACTTACGCTTTGGACCATGCAGTTCTTCTGCACGACTTGATGTCGACAACTTCACTTCCGCAATTTTCTTCGCCACACCTACAGTGGACAAGAACAGTCGGCAACACACCAAACTTTTTAGACTTTCGGTTGCATCGTTCAATAACGACCTCCAACTGCAGCACTTAGAAATTTTTCAGAACGGGCAAAGTGGGGAATACATCTTGGCATCGAGAAGCAGTTTTACGCGTGGAAAATTATGGATCTTTGCACGAGTCAAATTGTACCAGCACGTGATTGTCTTTTCTACGAATGACTAACCTTACCTGTTTTTCGTGCTCACCAGGCTGCAGTTGCCAATCCTGCCAGGCTGTTCGAAGGATCGCGTGCTTTCGCTTCCGACGAGGCCAAAGCAGATGTACAGGATGAATCCATGGTTGAGTCTTCCGAAGCTGCCACAGACATCCCCGTGCAAACCACGTCAGCTGGACCTGCCGAATTTATCCGTCTCAGCGGAGCAGACTCTGAAGATGTTCACGATGCGGTTCTTGATTACGAACGTGATGGTCAGCAGCAGCCCATGCCAGTTGTCTCCGAAGCAGCAATCCGTGTAACACCTGAAGAAGTTGGGGGGGAACAGAGGTCAGAACACAACTTCTCCGGTATCAACTCAAATCGTCCGCGTTTTACAGAAATTGGTTTACAAGTATTGGGACTTAGAGTCGCAGTACAGGAAAACAGCAGTTATATTTTGGAGTCGAAAACAGTTCGTCAAGCCTTGACAAGTCAACACCGAGAAAATGGCGCGAAGCCATGGACCGAGAGTTAGCAGCTGTGGAAAAGAGAGGTACCTGGGATCTAATCCCATTGAAAGCAACAAAGGGGAATAAGGTTCTTACCAGAAAATGGGGTTTCCGTGTGAAGACAAACGCCGATGGTTCCTTTGAAAAATTCAAGGTGCGATGGCTCGTCCACGGCTTCGAGCAAACTTTTGGACTCGACTACGAATTAACTTTTGCTCCCGTCGGCAGACACACTAGTGTCTGAATTCTCCTCTGTATCGCGGCCTACCGGAATTTCAAACTTCGACAAATCGACGTCGCCAATGCATTTTTATATGCACCCGTCGACGCCTTAATTCTGGTTGAGTACCCGCATTCTTACGAAACTAATCCTCCTAGCATATGCCGTCTCATAAAGTCTCTCTTCGGCATCAAACAGGCTCTACGAATATAGCAGCAGTATCTACATCATCAACTATGAACTGCCGGGTTTCATCAGCTTCCACACGACCAGGGAATGTATCTGCTTACCGACGGTACTGACTACATTCTACTCGTCGCTTACGTCTACGACTTACTTTACATCAGCACTACCGATTCTCTTGCTACTGTCTTCGAACACAAACTCCAACAGAATCTACAGATTACTATCACTCCTACAGTCACACAGTTCCTCGGGCTTAACATCCACCGAACAGCAACCGCTATTCATCTTACAGCTTCTAAGTACGCAGCTACGCTAGCCGCACGTTTTAATCTCACAGCTTCAACTATAACCACTCCTTACCGACAGACTACAAACCTGATACTACTCCACTCGATAACACTGAACTACAGCTTTATCAGCATCAACTGGGTTGTCTTCTATTCGCAGCTGTAACGTGTCGTCCGGATCTCGCCTATGCCGCTAGCCAGCTCGCGCAATTTCTGCGTCGACCTGAGGGGGAGAATTGGCTAGATCTTCTTTGCGCTCTACAGTATTTTATTTCGACACCTGAAGTTGGACTTACAGTGACAGAAACAATTGTCCGGATGTTTTGCATTAATTAGGGTTTTTGGGCTTTCGGACCACTGTACATAAATTCCTAAAGTTAAATTGTGGAACGCTTTGGGAGGGGCAAATAGTGGATGTATTCACAATGCTAAAATCCATAATAGTACACTGGATCTAAGTTAGTGCCAAAAGATATACAAAGAGTACATCCATACAATTATTTCCCAGGACAAAGAGCAAACTTCCGCGCAGAGTTTCTAGTACCTATTCCACCAACACTTGGCCTTGATCACCACCTGCACCCTCCTAGGCATGTTATCTACGAGGTTAGTGCAAACATTTACAGGGATCTCATCGCACTCTTCCTGGACCCACCCTTTTGCATAAGGGGGTGAGCACTAGGAAAATCGCGAAGTATTTGAGCGTATGCAATAGTAATGTGCACGATTTCAGATTGAATGTTATCTCTGAGACTAGCCACGCCGAGGTGTGGCCAAAGATGTCATAAGTCGATTAGTCCCATCTTATCATGGATCGTCTTCGTCGTACCGTTGTAGGTTAAAATTACGAGTAGAGTGGCGAAAACTAGCGTCTCCGCCGTGAAACTTAGGGTAACATAGCACGGTCGACTGTGCACCGTTTCACTGATAGAATCACATTAAAATATACGGGTCTCGTCACGGTGCCACAGTCGAAGAAGCCCTGACTGGTGGGGAAGAATATCCAGATTGAGGTCTCGTGAGGATGAGGGTCACTCGAGTGCTATAAACTCATGCTCTCCAAGCCATTCCAAGCCTAGGAGAGACACGTGGCTTGGAATGGCTTGGAGAGTACGAGTATGTTGCACTGTTGTGACCCTTTTCCTCACCAGACCTCAAACCGGGAATTCTTTCTGAACAGTCGCGGCTTCTTCGACTGCTGCACCGTGACAAGACCTATGGATCCTAGCGTGATTCTAATAGTGCAAGGGTGCACGGTCGACCGTGCTATGTTACCCTAAGTTCCGCGGCAGATACGCTAGTTTTCGCCACTTTGCTCATAATTTTACCCTACAACGATACGACGAAGACGATCCGTGATACGACGGAGTCAATCGACTTATGGCATCTTTGGCCACAGTCCAGCATGGCTAGTCTCAGAGATAACATTAAGTCAGAAATCGTTCACAATACTCTTGCATACGCTCAAATCCTTCACAATTTTCCTAGTGCTCACGCCCTTATGCAAAAGCGTGGGTCCAGGAAGAGTGCGAGAAGATCCCTGTAAAGGTTTGCACTAACCTCGTAGATAACATGCCTAGGAGGGTGCATGTGGTGATCAAGACCAAGTGTTGGTGGACTAGGTACTAGAAACGCTGCGCGAAAGTTTGCTATTTGTCCTGGGAAATCATTGTCTGGTTGTACTCTTTGTATATCTTTTGGCACTAAGTTAGATCTAGTGTACTATTATGGATTTTTGTGCTGTGAACACATCCACTATGTGCCCCTCCCAAAACGTACCACCATTAAACATTAAGACTATATGTGCAGTGGCCGGAAAGCCCCCAAACCCTAATTAATGCAAAACATCCAGACATTTGTTTCCGTCACTGTACCTACCAAGTCACTACTACGAAAACTTTATATCTTAACGGGTACGTCGATGCTGATCATGCAGCAGATACTTCTAATCGTCGATCTCGCACCGGCTTCATCTATCGTCTCGAACCTATTGGGACTATCTCGTGGAATTCTACAAAGCAAGAGCTCGTAGCTCTCTCATCCGCTGAAGCCGAGTTTATAGCTGCCTGCACAGCTACTCGCGAAGGTCTCTATCATCAAGAGCTACTGGATGAAGCGAAATTAACGACAAGTACGCAGTTCACCCTGCAGTGCGACAACCAACGTGCAATCAGAATTGCGCGTCAACCTGGTTTCACCAACTGGACGAAACACATTTCGCTGCGATACTTCTTCGTCAAAGATGAAGTCGAGAAGGGGAGAATGCGATTGGTCTATTGTTCGACCAATGAAATGGCTAAAGATTTTCTCACCAAGAAGCTGACACGTCAGAAGTTCCAGTACTGCAACGAACTCTGCCGAATTATCAAGAAGTGACACTATCGGACTTCCAGAAATGAAGAGGAGTGTTGTGACAAAATCGTACTCAAGCATTTCTGTAAGTAGTTCCGATAGATATTGTCGAATTACACTGTAGTTAGCATCCGTAGAATGATGTCAGCAAATAGCGCTCGTCTGGATGATTACGTCAGCAGGTCGTTTCAGTCACGCAAACAGTCGCGCTCTTTTCAGTAGCGGTTAGAGCGCATAGCGCAAATAGTTTTGAACAGGTACATTACCGAATAGGTACTTCTAGCAGATATAAAAGTAGTTTGTACAATTTTAGTTATTAACTTGTTCTTCAGTAAATTCTGGCCAACACTTGACAAGTTCTAAGACTTCTGCTGTCTTACTAGTCTACCATTCCATGAAAGATCCTTGGTTAAGTCTTTAAGTATTACAAGGCTGTAACACAGACTTTGGTGTTATAACTTGTTAATACTGGCTGTTACTGGAGGTAGTTCCAGTATTATTTTCTACTTCAAGTACTTATGTCTGCAGATTCTATGCTTAGTCTCCTGCATCACCTTTCAAATTCTTTCGCATATGAGGTATCGCGCTACTAGTACAGTCTAACTGTAATATCAGGAATGCATAAGTAAACTCTGTCGAGTATACTTCAACATAGCCTCTCAAACATGGAACTAGTTGGACCTCTTATCATACATGACTATAACCATAACTAGCTTCTTATCATTATTTGAACTAGAGTCTGCGAAGTAGACCGTCAGTGTTATGAATGGAACTGCCGAGTAGCGCGGAGGGCAATGGCGAAACTGTGAACGAGTGAATGACAATAAAATGAAAGACAACACAATATGTAGGAAACCTAGGGTGATCCTGGACGTAAGATCGGAAGGTTCGGAAAGGTATCGAAGGGCCCCGATGTGTCGAGGCGAGGTCCGGAGAGGCTCAGAAGGCTCGGCCCGAAAGGTCTGGAACCCTGCCCAAGGTTGGGGACTCTTCGAGTCGTACGCTCTGTAGCAAGCCAAGGAATTACTAATTCCTTACAGTCAGCAACCGCTCATTCCACAATCAGCCCAGTGTGATGTGAAGGTTTGGCGAAGCGCATCTCCCTTATGAGGTGCCTTGCAGATGGTCGCACAAGCCTATGGGGGCACGTTGAAGCCACACACTGTCGTCGCTTCGTCATCATCCGCGGCATCAACAACAGCCACAACTCAACTAGCGTTTCCCCCACCCCATCCACCCACCCACCCACATCACCACGTTGTACTTTGCTTATCTTCCCCCATCCCCCGTTCTGCTGGTCACATGGCTGCTTTGGAGTGGCGTGGCGCTCCTCTTCTTGCACTTGGTTGCATTTGTCGTTTCGAAAGAGAACCCAGCCGGGATGGGAATGGGAGGTTTGGAATGAAGCAGGAGCAACCAAACCCAGGCACACCCTTCAAGGGGGAATGCCATAGTGGCCAATGAGTGACTCTTGCACTATGCGCCAGACACTCATGATACAGTACAGTAACATCCAGGGCGACATCGCTCCCACCGCCAACGACAACCCGTCCCGTCATCACCCCAGCGTGCCCTAGCTGCGTCGTCCTCTCCCGGCCAATGTCCCTCGCAAGCGCCACACAGCCCGTTTCATCCGCTGCACCTCTCTGCACTCTGCCACCACCACGTCTTACCACACCAATTCCCGTGGGGCAAATCTCGTCCGTGCACCAAATGCAGCTATGTTCTTCACGAGGCCCTCGCAACTGGCTGTCACGCCTGCCTGTAGAATTCGCCTGATTTACCCTAAGCGCAACTGGATAGATCAACCTTCTCACACATTTGCGTTTGCGCAAACCCACCCAACGTGCCCTTCGTTCCTCGTGAGCCTCTAAACTGTCGTCTTTTTTTCTCAGTGCGTCGTTAGGACGCGATTCTCTAGAGCCAGTTCGCCGAGCCCCTCACTCCAGTAGTTGGAGCGAGCCACTACACGGTCGCGCCATACGTACCGGTATTTCCGCGCCCACACGAGCCGCCACCAGAGCGCATAGCCATGCAGCACACCGCGATGGTCGCTGCAGTCAGCCCACAGCGTTCCGCCGCAAGTGCGGCCCCTCCCCAACCGCCGCTCCGCGATCCCGGCAAGGCCAAGGAAGCGGACTGCGATCCACCTCCCGCGGAGCAGCACCGCGCGCACGCCCAGCAGCGCGCACAATCGCACTACCGCGACGCCCCCCACCCGCCACACCCGGTGCCGCGCGCATCGCAGCCGCCGTCAATAAGCCCACTCCGCCCGCCGCGCCCGCGCCACCATTGGCGATCCGCGTCGGTGAGTGCGGCGGAAGGGATCGCCGCAGGGGCGGAAGGAGCCGACCCCAGCGACCACGACGCCATGCGCGCGGACGACGGCGACGGCGTCGCCGTCACGTGCTTCGGCGCCCCCGGCGCCCGCGGACTCCCGTGGCTCGGCGGAAAGGCGCCCGCCGCGGCGCTGGCGCCGTCTTCCTCGTCGCGATGGCGGCGGCTGCAGGAGCAATGGCGGAACGGGGAGGGGCAGGGGGAGGGGCAGGGGGAGGGGGAGACCGGGGAGGCGGAGGATGATGATGAGGGTTCGGAGGCGGGGCGGGAGCATGCCCCAGCGAGCGCTGCGAGCAGCAGGGGTGGCGTGGGTGCGGGCAGAGACGTGAGTGGCGCGGAGGTTGGCGGCGCTGATGGGGGGGGAGGAGCGGCCCCTGGGAAGAGGGCCGGGCTGAGGGGCAGAGCCGGACCATGGGGCTTCCGCTCCTTGTCAGCAGCGGCCGCCACCACGCCATCCACTTCCGAACCTGATTCAGACGACGCTGATTCCGACGCCGGGGCTGTGGCGGAGGAGGGGGGGTTGGGGAAGAGGCGCAGTGCGGTGATGGCGATGGTGCGATCCCTGTCCTCCTCCCGCTCGCGCCTACCTTCCGATTCCGCTGCGCCGCCCCCTCCCTCCTCGCCCCCATCCTCCTCCGCGTCGTCCAGCGTATCTCGGGATGCCCCGCGCCTGCCGTATCTCTTCTCTCTCGTCAAGCGCCCCTCCTTCGGCCGTGCCACCACAGGCTATGCTGCTGCCAGCAGCGACAGCAGCAGCGGGGAAGGCGGTAGCAGTGGCAGCGGGGATGTGGGTGCTGCTGGGTTGCATGGGGGTCAGCAGAGCACGGCAAGCAGTGCAGGGGGGGGCGAGGGGGAGGAGGCGGTCGCACCTGGTAGCACACACGAAACTCTCCCACAGCCTCACGGCAGCCGCACCACTGCCGCCATTGCCGCCACTGCCGCTGAAGAGCGTTGCGAGGGGAAGTCGTTTAGTGGGGAGGTGACGCGCCCAGCAGCCTTGCTGCGCATGCCCAAATCGAGCTCCGTCTCCGCCGCTATGCCCCCCCCGCATGCCGCCACACACACGCCAGCAGCACAGGCGGACGCTGATTCAGGGGGGCCAGGTGGAGCGCACCGGAGCGGGGGGCTGGGGGAGCATGGGCGGGGTAGTGTAAGTGGCGAATGGTCCCACGGGCAGGCGAGGGGGCACCGCCACAGCAAGTCCCTCCACCATGTGCCCACCCCCCTGCCCCTGCTGCACGCGCACGCACTGCAGGGCGGGGAGGCAGGTGCAGGGGAGCATGGGGCACCAGCAACGGGCAGCGAGGATGCAGGCAGGCATAGGACGGCGGGGGACAGGGCGGTGGTGGCATGGGAATGGGGCGCACCGGATGCAGTGCGCTGGCTGGACCACCACTCGCGCCCGCCGTCAGCTGCCAGCCAAGACCTCCTCCCCACTCAAATCACCCGCGCCTCAACCACCTCCCCCGCACCTGGCGCCCCAGCCGTCAATCCCGAGCCTGTGCCCCGAACCAGCTCCGCGCCTGGAGCAGAAGTGCGGCCCAAACCAGTCAAGCTGCCTGCTTCTGGGCTAGGCTCGGCGGCAAGAGGCGGTCGAGCGCCCCTGGGTGGCGCAGCAAGGATGTTCCGCAGCGCCAGTGAGGGGGGCGCGGGGCGCAGGCCGGCAGTGGGGGGGGAGGTGGCAGAGGGCGCTGCTGCAGCGGCGCCAGCGAGGCTGTCGCACCTGGGGTCGTTCCGCCAGGGGCTCCGGTGGGGAGGGAGCGAGGCCGGGGGGAAGGCGCCAGGTGGGGCGGACAGAGAAGCAGTGGGTGGTGCTGTGGTGGGTAGTTCGGCAGGGGGGGCAGATAGGGATAAAGGAGGAGACGGGAGAGCGAGTGGAGGTGGTGTGAGGGTTGTTTGTCTCACAGGGGACTTGGATTCTGCTACTGCTCCGTCTCCTGCCACTGCCACTGCCACTGCCACTGCCACTGCCACAGCCACTGCCACGGCCACTGCCACTGCATCTGCATTGCGTGCTGGTGCTGCTGTGGCATCAGCAGGGTCAGTTGCGCATGGTGGAGAAAGAGGAGCATCCGCATCCGCATCATCGGCAGCCACAGTTGCAGCGCTGACATTGGCGGGCGGGAAGGCCATAGTGCGAGGGTCCATCATATCGCCCATGAGGCCCCACACCACTGCCACCACCGCACCTGCTGCTGCTGCTGCTGCTGCTGCTGTGGGCTGTGTGAGCAAGGGACGTGAGCCGGAGTGTGCGTCCCCTGCAGCGTCGCCAGGCCATGCAGCGCCCGACACGCCAAGCTCCGCCTCTCTGCTCTCGCCCGCCTCCTTTGTCGACAGCCCCGGCCCCGCGGCCACCCACCCGGCTGCCGCGTCGGTGCTGTCCCCACAAGCCCCCGCGCACGTGGTCTTCGTACCCCGCCTGCTGCCGCCCAACGCCAAAGCTCCTGCTCTGCGTGGTGGGGGGCAGGAGGACGCAGGTATGGTGAGGGGTGTGGGTGCTGCTGCTGTGGATGGTGGTGGCGGCAGAGGGAGCAGCGACGCGCAGAGGCGTTCTGAGGAGCAGCAGCTGGCACGAGGCGAGGATGAGGTGGCGGACGGAGGGCGTGCACTGCTGGGAGGGAGAGAGCAGGTGGCGCGAGGAGAGCAGCAGGACACGATGGGGAGTAGGGGGTGGGGGAGTCACGCTGTGGCTGAAGGGGGGGAGGGGGCAGGCAGCAAGGTGAAGCTGGGCGTTGAAGCGGGGCGAGCAGTGGGTGGTGGTGGGGGCAGGGTGGGGCGGCACCGGCGCGTGGAGTCAGACCCGTGTGTGGGCGCTGTGCTGCAACGCAGGGCTGCAGGCAGGTGGGGCCACGGGACCAGTGGGGCTGGCGAGCAGGGCAGAGGGGGCACAGGGGGCAGCGAGGGCAGAGGGGGCAGAGAGTGCAGTGCAGGGGAGGGCCCGGTGAAGGCGATGGTGCTGGGCGGGATTGTGATTGCACGGGGGCACGCGGACCACAGGGACTGCGTGCCTGCTGGGGGGGGCAGCCGGGGCCGGCACCGCGTGGGCAGGGGGGCCAGGGGGCGGGGTGGGGGGAGGGGTGGGGAGGGAGGAGAAGAGGGATGGGGGGAGGGAGGTGAGAAGACTGGGGAAGGGAGTTTGGTGGAGAGAGGGGGGGTGAGGGCGGTGTATGGGATGGACAAGGTGCTGGAGCAGCTGGCACGCCTGGAAGAAGACATGGCTGCCAAGGGTAAACCACCCAATAAAAGCAGCACCCGGAGAGCTTCTGCTGGTGCTGGCGGTGGTAATGGGAGGGGCAAGAAGAAGGGTGCACAATCGCATTCTGGCGTGCATGCACGCGAGGCGGTGTGGCCTGTGGATGCAGCACGGGCAGGTGGAGGAAAGGTGGGGGCAGCGCGCAGTGGGGAGGATGAAACGAGGCTGTTGCAGTCGGCAGGAAATGAGAGGCGTGGGCTGGACGACTTGCAAGGAGGCCGGGGAGAGCAGTCGAGGAGCGAGTGGGATGTGGAGCGCGGGGATGGTGTTGATGCAGTGAGTGGTGCGCACTCTGGGGGGAGGAGGTTGGCGAGGGACAGGGAGATCGGCAGCTTCGTGGGCAGCAGGAAGGGGGAGGCGTACAGGGCGGAGCAAGGCGAGGGCAGGGAGGAGGGAGGGGCGGTGGATGAGGAGGATGGCGACAGCGAGGCGTGGGTGAGGGACGCCCTGCGCCGCAACAAGGCTGCGCGCAGACGGATGGGGCAGGGGTGTGGCGCGGAGTGTGGAGAGGGCGAGGGGGAGCAGGAGGGGGAGTGGGGGGGGACACTGAGGAGGACGAGGCGCAGCACCTGGCGGCGCAGTGGCTGCGGCAGCAGGGCGCGCCCGAGCCGTGGGCGCACGCTCTGAGCCTGCGGCGGCACTGGCTGGGCGGCAGCTGGGAGAGCGAGGACGTGGTGGTCGTGGACGAGCACGGCCGGCAGGTCGCCAGGGGCGCGGGGGGCAGGGAGAGAGTGGGGCGAGGGGAAGAGGGCGAGGAGGGGAGTGAGAAGCGCGTGGGGGAGGGGAGGGGGCGGGAGCGGCGGCGTGTGGAGTACGAGTACGGGGCGCAGTACGATCTGCTGCGCATCCTCAGCGGGGGCTTCACTGTGAGCGACGACGACGCCGCGAGTGTGGCGTCCGGCGCTGTGGACGTGATGGTGGTGGACATGGGCGCGCGCGCCCGTTCTCAGGAGGGCCCGGGGCTGCTGCGCTCCGCCAGTGGGCGCTGGGGCAGTGGCGCACTGACAGGCCGGCTGGGGAGTGGGAAATGGGGCAGTGGAAGGTTGGGGAGCGGGCAGTGGGGGAGTGGTAAGCTGGGGAGTGGACAGTGGGGTAGTGGGCAGTGGGTGGGACATGAGGTGTGGGGGGATGTGGTTCAGGAAGGGATGGAGGAGGAGGACGACGACAACGAGGAGGACGACGACAACGAGGAGGACGACGACGACGACGAGGAGGAGGAGGAAGAGGAGGAGGAGCAGAATGAGGAGGGAGGAGATGAAGGAATGAGTGGCAGGGTGAATGGAGAGAGTGAGGAGGAGGCGCAGGAAGGGGGTGCGGAGGGTGAGGGCATGGCAGTGCGACGCAGCGGAACAGCAGCAGGGCGAGTCTCCGATGACACTGATGATGACGACCGCATCCATGTGGCGCCCCCTCTTGCCATGCTGCAGCAGCAGCAGCGACCATGGCGGAGGCAGGGAGGGAGCAAGCAGTGGCAGAGGCAGGGGGCAAGCACAGGCGAGGGGGGTGGGAGAGAGAAAGGTAAGGGGGAGTGGGGGGAGGGGGCAGTAGGAGCAGTGGGAAGGGGGGACGAAGAGGGCAGTGAGTGGTGGCGCGGCAGTGAGGGAAGGGCTGACCAATGCAGTAGCCGTGAGGCGGGCAGGGCAGGGGGCACGCACTTGGAGGCGGGCAGTGGCGGGCAGGTGAGCAAGCAACAGCAGCAGCAGCAGGAGGAGGAGGAAGTGGAGGAGGAGGATGACAAGGAGGAACAGGAGGAAGAGGAGGAGGATGGGGGGGAGGTGGGGGAGGAGGAGGAAGAGGAGGAGCAGCAGGGAGAAGAGGTGCTAAGGCACGCATGGCAGGAGGGAGAGGAGTGCGGTGAGAGGGGGGGGGGAATGAGTGCGAGGTGAGGGGCAGCGGTGGTGCGCAGGAGGATGGGCAGAGCCCTGAGGGGACGAAGCGGTGCGACACGGGGGGCAGCACGGGCAGCTGTGTGGTGTGGTCCGTGGACAGCCGGCACCAGCCCGCGTTCACCATCTGGGAGGTGGCCTCGCCGGGGCCCTCGGAGTGCCTGGGGGAGGACAACGCAGGGCAGGGGCACGTGGGGAGAGAGGATGAGATCGGGGGGAATTCGGCGGGTTCGGAGGGGCTTGTGGGAGGAATGGGAGGCTTTTGTGAGGCGCAGGAGGATGGGGATGGGAATAGCGGGGCCTGGGAGGGGTGTGAGGGGCGTGGCGAGGGAGAGGAGAGTGAGGTTGTGGGGAGAGGGGATGGGGAGGGTGAGGGGGGCAAGGGAGGGCGTGTGGAGGAGAGCATGATGCTCAGCAAGCAGCCCCTTGTGCGCCTCTCGCGCTCGCCCTTCCACTAGGACGGCAAGGGGGGCAAGGGTGGGTACAGGGAGGAGCAGAATGAGAGGGCAGAAATTGCAAAACATAACTCTTGAAATCCTGGCTCACGATGCTAGGAATTTTGCTTCTTCTCTTGACGAGAAGTATCTCTTACGTCACTCCTGCGCCATACCATATGTGCTAGACGTGTATTCTGAGCTGCGTGTCATATCGTAACAAGGGAAGGGGACTGTAAGGAATTTTCCATTCCTTAGTGCGCCACACCGCTAACTTGTACCCCAACCCCACACAGCACCGACACCTGCCCTAGCTTCGGCCCGAACACGGCACCGAACAGGGCTTCAGAAGTTAGGACAAATTTCTCAAAACTGAATAATGAAAAATGATGAGTACTTGTGTACAAGGAAATATATCTACGGGTTGTACCCTCTAAGAGGTGACCCTATACAGTCTATACAAACATTACAGATTACACATGCTTGACACACCCCCTAGACTGCATAGGGGCAGTTCCTGAACGAGTAGCTCAGGGCGGCACTGTCAAACATGTGTAGTTATCATGTGTGTATAGACTGTATAGGGTCACCTTTCTAGAGAGTACAACATTTAGGTATATGTTTGTGTACTCTCTCTCTCAAATCATTAAATTCACCTTTTGATATGGTATCACGCGTAGGTAGGATCCCCCCCCCCCCCCCCCTAACGCTTCCGCTCGCCCCCTAGCTGGGCCCCGTCGTGATCCTCGACCCGTCGCGCCCCTCCCTGGGCCCCGTCGCGCCCCTCCCTGGGCCCTGTCGCGCCCCTCCCTGGGCCCCGTCGTGCTCCTAGCCCCGTCGCGACCGTCCCTAGCCCCGTCGCGCCCCTTTCCCTAGACCCGTCGCGCCCCTCCCTAAGCCCTGTCGCGCCCCTCCCTGGGCCCCGTACCGCCCCTCCTGGGCCCCCCGTCGTGCTCCTAGCCCCGTCGCGACCGTCCCTAGGCCCGTCGCGCCCCTTCCTGGGCCTCGCCGCGCCCCTCCTGGGCCCCCCCCATTGCGCCCCTCCTAGGCCCGTAGTGCCCCTCCTAGGCCCGTAGCGCCCCTCCTGGGCCCCCATTGCGCCCCTCCTGGGCCCCCATTGCGCCCCTCCTGGGCCCGTAGCGCCCCTCCTGGGCCCGTAGCGCCCCTCCTGGGCCTGTTGCGCCCCTCCTGGGCCTGTAGCGCCCCTCCTGGGCCTGTTGCGCCCCTCCTGGGCCCGTAGCGCCCCTCCTGGGCCTGTTGCGCCCCTCCTGGGCCCTGCCGCGCTCCTCCCTGGGCCCCGTATCCACCCTCCTTGGCCCCGTCGCGCCCCTCCTGGGCCCCCCCTTCGCGCCCCTCCAGGGCCCCTGTCGTGCCCCTCCTGGGCCCCGTCGAGCCCCTCCTGGGCCCCGTCGCCCCTGCTCGGCCCCGTCGCCCCTGCTCGGCCCCGTCGCCCCTGCTCGGCCCCGTCGCCCCAGCTCGGCCCTGTCGCGGCCTCTCGGCCCCGTGGCGCCCGCCCGGCCCCTGTCGCAGCTGCCCGGCCCCTGTCGCACCTGCCCGGCCCCGTCACGCCCGCCCGGCCCCGTCGCCCCCTGCCCGGCCCTGCTGTGTCCTGCCCGGCCCCGTCGCCCCCTGCCGGGCCCTGCTGTGTCCTGCCCGGCCCCGTCGCTGCCGCCCGGCCTTGTCGCTGCCGCCCGGCCCCGTCGCAGCCGCCCGGCCCCGTCGCAGCCGCCCGGCCTCGTCGCTGCCACCCGGCCCTGTCGCAGCCGCCCGGCCCCTCGTCGCGCCTGCCCGGCCCCGTCGCGCCTGCCCGGTCCCGTCGCGCCTGCCCCGGCCCTCCATACTTCCTGGTACTGTCCCCCGTTCCCCGCACCACTTTGCACCCTCCTGCACTTTCCTGCCCCGCCTTGCACCGCATTGCACCTCACTGAACCGCACTGCCCGCACTGCACCGCACTGGATCGCACTGCACCGCACTGCACCGCCCTGCACCGCACTGCACAGCACTCCACCGCACTCCACTGTCCTCCACTGCCCCTCATGGCTGCTGAGCTTCGTTTTGATGCTGAGGGTCAGCCTCTGGAGTTCGAGGCGTGGTTGGCTGACCTTCGCCGCCACCTCACTGGTCAGCGGCAGGACGGCCACCCGCTTTCTGCACACCTAGACGGTATGCTCCCCTGCCCTGACCCCCCTGCTGTGCTGCCCGCTGATCCCACGCCCGCTGAGCGCGAGTCCACTGCCGCCGCTGCCCTTGCCCGCTCTGTCTGGCTTTCCCGCGATGCCCTTGCTCAGCTCGCCATTAGCAATGCCCTCCCCCCCCTTGAGCGCCCTCGCTTTAGAACCATTACTACCGCCCAGGCCTACCTCGATGCTGTCATCAAGCGCTATTCTACCCCTCCTGCTGCCTCAGTGGGTCGCCTGATCCTCCCCCTGCTCTTTCCTGACCTGGCGTCTTTCCCCACTGTCTCTGACCTCGCTGCCCACCTGCGCTCGATAGATGAGGCCTGGCGCGCTGCCTGCACTGATGCACAGCTTAGAGTCCACCAGCCTCCCATGACCTCTACCCTCTACCTCCTTGCCACCCGCCTCCCTGACCGCCTTGCCGCCGCCCGCGACCAGTTCCTTAGCATCCACCCTGCTGCTCTCACCCTCACCGACTTTGTTGACACCCTGACTGCCATAGAGACTCGTCACCGCTCCATAGCCCAGGCGAGCGGTACAGTACCGGTCCCTATCTTTCAGGGTTGTGCCCCCGCTCAGTGTACCTTCTCCGACGGCTCTGTCGCTGTGGCTGAGACTGCTGCTGCAGTGCAGTCCCGCTCGGGGAAGGGCCGCCGCCCCAAGGTTGGGAGCGGCGGAGGCGGCGGGGGTGCGGGTGGGGGTAGTGGTGGAGGCGGGTCGTCCGGTGCCGGTGCGGACGTGGGGACCCTGCCCGGTCCAGCTGCCCCACTGCCTCCACCGTTGCAGCAGCCGCAGCAGCAGCAGTCGCCGCAGCCGCAGCCTCCGCAGCAGCCGCCGCAGACGAGGCCGGCGAGTGCTCTCCCGCCTGGGTGGCCTGGAGCTGGTGGTGGTCGTGCGCGTGGTGGTGCACCGGGTGGTGGTTCTGGAGGCGGGCCCTGTCAGTACCAGATCCAGACCGGTCCTCGCCGCGGCTTCGTTTGCGGTAAGATCGGTCATTCCACTCCTCGCTGTTTTCGTCGTCTGGACGACCTGTTCCGCCAGCGCTTTGGCCCGGCGCCTGACCTCCCGGACTGGCACAGCTTGCTTAGGCGTAGCATTCGGATTTTTTGACTTGGACATGGATGCCATTGTAGCAGCCTTGCATGTGATGTATGCCGATGACTCTAGTGTGCTTCCCTCTTATTACCCCGTGTTGCCTAGTGTAGCTGTGCCTAGCGTAGACTCCCCTGCTGCGTCAGGCGTAGGATCTCCTGCTTTGCTTAGCCTCGGTGCTTCCACCGCTTCACTGTCGCCCCGCGCGACTGCTGCGCTTTCCTTCACCTTGGACTCTGGCGCCTCTCGGTGTTTCTTCCGCGACTCCACGACGCTGACGCCGCTGCCTGTTCCCGCTGCAGTTACTCTTGCTGACCCCTCCGGTGGTCCCGTCGTTGCCCGCAGTTCCACCTCCCTTCCCTGTCCGGCGGTTCCTTCAGGTTCGCTCACCGGTCTGCATATCCCCTCGTTCTCCAGGAACCTAGTTGGTGTCGGCTGCCTCCAGGACCTTGGCGTCACCACTACGTTCCCTGGTCACGAGCGGTATGCTGTCTGTACCGAGGCCGCCACTGGTGCCCCCCTTACCACTTTCCCCCGGGACCCGGTGTCCGGCCTGTTCACACTTGACACCGCGACGTCCCCGGCTGGGTCTTCCCCCCAGGTAGCTGCGTCCACCTTGGTTGCTGCTGCGTGCTCCTGTCGGTCCCTCACTCATCCGACTCTCCTTTGGCACCACCGCCTTGGTCACCCTGCACTCCCGCGTCTACGTCACATGTCCCAGCACGGTCTCGTCCTTGGTCTCCCCGGTTCGTTCCCTGAGTTTCCCTCCTCCCCCGCCCCACCGTGCACGCCTTGTGTCGAGGGCCGGCTCCGCCGTGCCCCTCACTCCTCCTCTTTTCCCCCTACCACCGCACCACTGCAGACTCTGCACATGGACGTCTGGGGCCCAGCCCCGGTCCATGGGCCGCGTCGCGAGCGCTTCTTCCTAGTGCTTGTCGACGACTTCACACGTTACACCACCGTCTTTCCCCTGGAGCGGAAGGCCGACGTGCCTGACGTTCTCATCCCCTGGCTTGTCTCTGCTCGTCTCCACCGCGGTCTCCCTGCCTTGCGCCTCCACTCCGACCGGGGTGGCGAGTTCGCCTCAGGTGTCCTTGGTCGCTTCTGTCGTGCGGAGGGCATCACCCAGACGTTTACCCTGCCGGACTCCCCGCAGCAGAATGGGGTCGCTGAGCGACGCATCGGTTTGGTCATGGAGGTGGCTCGCACCTCCGTGATCCACGCCGGTGCACCCCATTTTCTGTGGCCGTTCGCCGTGCGCTACGCCGCTCACCAGCTTAACCTGTGGCCGCACCCCCAGCGGCCGCAGGTTTCGCCGACCCTTCTGTGGACCGGGTCCCCTGGTGACGCGTCTGCGTTCCACGTCTGGGGCTGCCTTGCTCACGTTCGTGCCTCTGGCACGGACAAGCTCACTGCCCGCACCCTCCCCTGCGTCTTCCTTGGTTTCCCCCTTGACGCGTCCGACTGGCACTTCTACCACCCGCCGTCTCACCGCTTCTTTCACTCTCGCGACGTCACCTTTGACGAGTCCGTCTCCTTCTACCGCCGCTTTCCCCACCGTGGTCCCCCGGTTACTCCCCCCCTGTTCCTGGTTCCTCCCTCCCTGGTGGCCCCTGCCCCTCCCCCCCCCCGGCCCCCCCGTCCGGCCCCCTCTGGTGTGTCTCACGTCACCCCCCTCCCGTCGGTCGACGCGTCTTCTGACTCTGGTAGTCCTTTGGCGCAGTCCTCGCCGTCTGTCCCTCCCCCGGTGTCTCCTCCTCCACCGCCTCCGCAGCCGCCGTCGCCGCGGCTACTGCTGCCTCGTTCACGCCGCCGTTGCAGCCGTCGTCTCCGCCGCCGCCGCCGTCGCAGCCGTCGCTGCAGCCGCCGCCGCCGCCGCCGCTGTCGTCGCTGCCGCCGTTTGTGGACTCTGGGGGTGCTGGCGTTGAGGTGGGTACTAGTCCCGGGGCTCCCGTCGTGGCTTGTCCCGGCGGGCCTGGGGGTGGTACCGGTGCTGGTGGGTTTCGGGCTCTGGGGGTGTCCCTTCTGGGGGTGCAGGTGTGGAGGGTTCGGGAGGTAGCCGTCGCGCAGCTTGTGGCTCTGGTGTTGGTGTTGTGTCGCCGCAGCAGCAGTCCCCGCCGGTGTCCGCCCTCCGTCTGCTCGTCCTTCCGTCCCCTGACCCTGCGCCTGTTCCTCTCCGGCCGTCTCCCCCTCTTCCCGTCTACGGCCCCGTGTTCCCTCCGCCGGACTCGTCCCCGGCTCGTTTTCCCCCTCGTTCCCCACCCGTGTCCCCTCCTCTGTCTCCTGACCCGACGCCGCCCTCTCACGTCTGGTCTCGCCGCCCCTCCCGTGCTCGTCCTGTCTCCCCCGTCCCGCGCACTCACCCTATGTTGCTCCGCTCCCACGCGTCTCGTCCTCCCCTCCTCCCGTCTCCTCCTCCGTCCTCTCTTGTCGTTGCGTCTCCTCCTCTGTCTGACTACTTTCGTGCCGCTCGTCCTCTTGTTCCTCGGGTCCTTGCCTCTCTCGTTACCGACCCGTCTGTTCCAGTGTCGAGTCTTGACGCCCTTGTCGCTGCGGTTGCTGACTTCGCCTCTACCCGCCGCCTTGACTACGCTCCGCTCTGGTCTCTGACCCTGCCTGTCCTCCGTCTGTCGGGGGTGCTCCTGCCCTCGGCAGTGACGTCCTGGAGGACCGCCAGTTTGAGCTTGCTTTCCTGTCCGAGGCTGCTCCCCATCTCTGTTCCATGCTGCTAGTCCCTGAGGGTGACCCAGACGCTTTTGACATCCCGACCCCTCGTACTTACGCTGAGGCGGTTTCGGGACCTTGGGCCTCTCAGTGGATAGCTGCCATGGAGCAGGAGATGGCATCTTGGAGATCCACCGGCACCTTCGTCGACGCAGTTCCCCCACCTGGGGTGAACGTGGTCGATGGCCGTTGGCTTTTCAAGGTGAAGCGCCCTCCTGGAGAGCCGCCTGTGTTCAAGGCGCGTTACGTGGCTAGAGGCTTCAGTCAGCGCGAGGGGGTGGACTTCTTTCAGACTTTCGCTCCTACCCCGAAGATGACTACTCTTCGGGTTCTGCTACACGTAGCGGCTCAGCGTGACTACGAGCTTCACTCCCTCGACTTCTCCACTGCCTTTCTTCAGGGCAGCCTTCACGAGCAGGTCTACCTGCGTCGTCCTCAGGGCTTTACTGGCACCTTCCCCCCTGGGACCCAGTGGCTTCTGCGGCGCCCAGTCTACGGCCTGCGCCAGGCGCCTCGTGAGTGGCACGACACGCTGCGTGCTACTCTTGCTGACCTGCAGTTCTTTCCGTCCTCTGCAGACCCCTCGCTCTTCGTTCGTGCTGGCTCGACTCCGTTCTACATCCTCGTCTACGTAGACGACCTGGTCTTTGCCACAGCTGACAGGGACGCACTGGCCTCCGTGAAGGCTGAGCTGCTGAAGAGACACACCTGCACTGACCTTGGAGAGCTGCGCCGTTACCTTGGCTTGCAGATCTCCAGGGACAGAGCCGCGCGCACCATCACCCTGACTCAGTCACACTTGGTGCGCCAGGTCCTTCAGAGGTTCGGCCTTCAGTTCTCCTCCGCACAGCCCACCCCTCTTCCTCTGGACCACAGACTCTCCGCTCCAGTTCCTGAGGAGTCGGTAGATCCCAGTGGTCCTTACGCTGAGCTAGTGGGTTGCCTCATGTACCTGATGACTTGCACTCGCCCAGATCTCGCATACCCTCTCAGCATCCTGGCTCGTTTTGTGGCCACAGGCAGACACCGACCTCAGCACTGGTCTGCCGTTAAGAGGGTTTTGCGTTATCTTGCAAGTACATCGGGCATGGGGTTAGTGCTAGGCGGACGCAGGCCAGTGGTCCTTACTGGACACACAGACGCTTCTTGGGCAGACGACGCCGAGACGCTCAGGTCTTCCCAGGGCTACTGCTTTAGCCTTGGCTCAGGTGCTGTCTCGTGGAGAGCTACCCGCTCCTCGTCGGTTGCCCAGTCCAGCTGTGAGGCTGAGATCTACGCCGGTGCCATGGCGGCACAGGAGCTCCGCTGGCTGACCTTCTTGCTCACTGACTTAGGTGAGCGGCCTAGCTCTGCCCCGGTCCTGTACGCTGACAATAGGGCCATGATTCTCCTGTGTCAGGAGCCTCGACTCGAGGGCAGAGCGAAGCACATCCAGCTGCGGTACTTCCTCCTGCGCGAGCTACAGCAGCGGCGCCAGGCTCGCGTAGTACACTTGGCCTCCGGTGCCAACACAGCTGATATCTTTACGAAGGCGCTTGCGCCTAAAGATCATCAGCGGCACTGTTTACAGCTTGGTCTGGTTCCTGTAGTCTCTCACTTACTCGGGCCTTGACTTTGTACTGTCGTATATATATATATGTATACACTCAGACTGGACTTGTGTCCTCTCACAGTGGTTGGACTAGTAGTGCCGCCCTGTACTCGTTCTTGCCTTGTCTGTACTCCTTCTGACTGGTCTTTTAGACCCTTGTCTCAGAGGCTGGACTAGTAGTGCCACTCTGAGCTACTTGTCTAGAACATTCCCCTATGCAGTCCAGGGGGTGTGTCAAACATGTGTAGTTATCATGTTTGTATAGACTGTATAGGGTCACCTTCTAGAGAGTACAATATTTAGGTATATGTTTGCCTACCTAGCTCCTTAGTTCTTCAACATGGTTTCAGAGCAATCCCTTCCGCTCAGGCCTTCTCCTCTCGCTTCCGCAGCGTACTCTCCCCCCTCCCGTCTCTTTCGCGCCGCCGTGGCAGTCATGTCGTGCTGCCATGGCGGCTTGGTCGTGCTGTCGTGGGAGCCTCGACACGCTGCCGGGGCGTCGAAGTCACGCCGTGGTGGAGTCGTTGTGCTGCTGTGGCGGCGTCGATGCGCCAATGCACGGACGGCAGCAGCCATTGCCCAGTTTTAGCGCCGTCCATCTCGCCTGCACGCCAGTAAGCGCCGCGCCATGGCTCCTCGCTGAAGATTCGCCCTCCCCCCCCCCCCCCCGCGCTCCCCCACCCCGCCCCTCCTCCTCTGCCTTTCCCCTCCTCCCCGCCGCAGCTGCTGGCGGCCTCGTGCCGTCCTTCCCCTCATCGTCGCAGTGTGAGCCACGCCACCGGGTGCCTCGGGCGTCGCCGCTGCCGCCACCTGGTGCCTCGACGCCGCCGCCACCGCCGCAGGTGCTGCAAGCCCTGCCGACGCCGCCACCGCTGCGACCCGCCGTCGACATCGCCTCCTCGATTGCCGAGGGGTCGACCCGTTAGTAGACGCCACAGCTGCTGAAGGGCCAGGGGGTGCAAGGGTTTGGGGGTGTTGCGTATGGGGTGGGCTTTAGACTACCAAGCCTAGGGGGTGTGTCAAATTATATATTTTATGTATATATTTGTGTAGGCTTGGTAGGTGTGCTACGATTAATGAATCCTACTAGTTCTTTAACATGCACATAGTACACAGCGAAGATACGGTATCATGTCGGATGCACTACGTGTGTAGACCCGCATCTGAGAGTGAACAATGCACAATATTTGTGCACAATTACAACTGCTCATCATCACCCATTTTCCATCCTCACTGCTTGCTGCAGCTTGTCAGCCAACCTCCGAGCGTCCACCATAGCAGCACGCACCGCCTCCCTCTCACACAGCACCGGCAGCACCGGCAACACCCACCTCAACCTCTCTTTAATCACATCCGCTATAACCTGCATGCTCCTATCCTCCATCGACCCATCCTCCACTTCCTCCCTCTCCCTCTCACTCGCATTCACCAGCAGGCCCCTTGCACCCCAGTAGTGATTCACCCGTATCAAACCAGGATCAGCCACTAAGGTCTCTCCCGAGTGCATGAGGGCACGGTGGGGAGCATTGGAGAGGAACCCGAGGGCGGCGGCGGGCTGCAGCAGCAGCTTGGCGCGCAGGCGGTCGTGGTGGTCGGGCGGGCGCAGCGGGCGGTGGATGAATCGCTCTATAGTGAGGCGCACGGGGGGAGGGCGTGGGTAGCCGATGAAGAACTGGTTGTAGACTAGGATCTGGAGGGTGGGGAGGGGGCGAGGTGGGGGAGGGCAGAAAGGGGAGAAGGTGAGACGGCAGTGGTGAGTGAAGGGCGGTGGTGAGTGAAGGGCAGTGGTGAGTGAAGGGAGGTGGTGAGTGAAGGGCGGTGGTGAGTGAAGGGCGGTGGTGAGTGAAGGGCGGTGGTGAGTGAAGGGCGGTGGTGAGTGGAGGGCAGGGGAGAATACATGCAGTGGCGTGGAGACGATAGGAGGCTGTTGAGGCTGTTGAGGCCTGCACACGGTGATGTCTGGAAAGGGTAGTGGTAGCTCACCTGTGTGGCCTCTCGCCCTTCCCCCTCGCTCCCCTCTCCCTCTCCTCTTCCTCTTCCTGCCCCTTCACCAGTGCCTAACCGCACAGAATTGTCGCCACTCCTGCTGCCACCTGCACCGGAGTTTTGGGCGGCGCAGGGGCGGCGCAGCAGGAGGCGCGTGAGGAAGAAGGGGCGGGTGTCGGGCGGCATGAAGAGGTACTCGTCCACGTCAGCAAAGGCCACCCACTTAGACTCGTGGCGGTGGTGCTGGGGGGAATAGATCACCACGCGTGGGGGAAGAGGTGGGGGGGGAGGGGGGAGGGATGACTAAAAGGAGGGGGGGATGACTAAAAGCATGGCTTTAACAGACCTCAAACTACACGAGGTACAAGAGGGCGTGGAGTGAAGTGCGAGTGAAGTCAGATTTTGAGTCGACTCAAATGAAGTCAGACAGAGGAGGAGGCAGCGCAGGAGGGGAATTAAGGGAGGGCATGTCACCTGGAGGAAGTGCGAGAGGGAGGTATCCTGGTCGAAGTGGTAGTCAGCACCGGCAGGGGGAGGCGCTATGTGGTGCAGGCGGTGGTAGGTGAGCAGCCCTGCATGTGAGTAGAGAGAGAGGGTGGTCGCCTGGCTCTCGGCGTCGCTGCAAGCACAGTCGTACCAGAACACGTGCTCTGCACCCGCATACCGCATGTACTCGATCCACTGGAGATGGGGGAAAGGGAAGAAGGAGCCGCAGTGGGAGTGGGGAAGAAGGAGCAACCACATAAGTGTGTGAGCGCACAAGGCACAGTCGTACCAGAAGATGTGCTCAACGTCGGCATAGCGCACGTACTCTACCCAATGTAAGGACACGACCCTCCCTCCGCGACACCACTCTGTGGAACAATATCTCTTGGGCCACTATGCCTCGAGCCACTAACCCATGGGCCACTACCCCCAGGGCCAGCACCCCTCCTTTGAGTGAAGCGCGCACCTGGAAGGTGGAGAACGCAGCAGCCTGGCACTGCTCCGACCACACGCCAGCACCACCAGTCGCAGCAGCAGCGGCAGCAGCACGGTTGAACGCCATGGCTGACAGGAAGAACCTCCACTCGCCCTCCCGCGCCTCGCTAACGCTACCCCTGCCACTTGCACTCTCATGGCCGCCCCCGCTGGCCCCCCTGCTACCCCCCCTGCTCTTCCACCTCCCTCGCTCATCCCCTGTGTGACTGCCTTGACTTGTCTGACTTCTCTGACTTCCTGGCCTACGTTGACCCAGCCCCACTGCCACCTTCCCCCCACCCCTAGGTCAATGGCCCCCACCATCCCTCCCCCTTCTCCTCCTCCCCTCCTTCCCTCCTCTCCCTTCCCCCTCCGCCGCCCATTCTTCCCCCAGCTTGCCCAGCCAATACCTGTGCTTGCTGCCAGCTCCGCTCCAGCCAATGGGATGCAGCCACGTGGGCAGGAGGCGAGAGAGCCAGGGAGGGAGCCACGTGGAGGAGGACGACTGGTGGAGCGAGAGGAGCACGTGGGCCAGCCTGGCACGGCCGGCAGCATCGTATGGGTCGGGCTGGTCAGTCCCATTACCTGCCGAGAATGCGCTGCTGTTCCTGCCGCCATTGCCATCTATCGTTCCACCGCTGTTGCTAGTCGCGGGGCAGAGTGAGCGGCGGAAGGAGCGCGAGAGGGTGGCGTTGGAGCATGCGAGGGCAATGGCAGCGGCCTCGATGCTGCGAGTCACGCCTGCCAGCATGCGCGCATCAGGGTCCCGCTGCTGGGGGATGGAGCAGGTGGCCACTGGGGCAGGTGTATCTGCGGCCCGGAGGCGAGGGGTGTAGGGGGGGAGGAGTTGGTTTGGGAGAGAGGAGTGGGGGGAAGAGGGAGAGAGGAGTGGGGGGAAGAGGGAGAGAGGAGTGGGGGGAAGAGGGAGAGAGGAGTGGGGGGAAGAGGGAGAGAGGAGTGGGGGGAAGAGGGAGAGAGGAGTGGGGGGAAGAGGGAGAGAGGAGTGAGGATGTGTGGGACAGATGATGGCAGGTGCAAGTTTCGATGAAGAGAGGCGCATGATGGTGTGTGGGAGTGGCAGGAGGGTGTGTGGGACTGGCATGACACCAAGCACGGGCCGGCACTCATGCTACCTTGCGGGTATGGCTTCAAGAGGCGCTGGAGAAAGGAATCACGCGACCTGCATGCACGGCACGGCACGGCACGGCCACACATATGGGGCATGGGGCATGGGGCATGAGGCATGGGCATGACAAGACACAAGGCAGGTTAGTGCCATGTGCTGACATGCCATGGGTTGCCATTTGCTGACATGCCATGGGTTGCCATGATCCATGTGGTGCTGCTGCTATGCAGGGATGCACATGCAGCACAGGGTGGCACAGCATGGCACACCGTGCAGAGTGCAGCACCATGCTGCATCACACCATTCCCAACAGCCCACTCCTCCACCTCGCATGCGCCAACGCCTCTTAATGCCTCATGCTCCTCCCCCACTCCCCGCCGAGTTGTCCTCTCCCCTAACCCCCCACTCCAACCCCCCCCCCCTCCCTCCCCCGCTCACTCCAGCATCTCGGGGAACACTGCAGCCAGCGCGTCCGCGATTTCCGCCGCCCATTGCGCTAATTCCGTCACATTCCGCAGCGCCCCCATGTCCTGCGACTGCTGCTGCGACTGTAGCTGCGACTGGTCGCCGTCGCCCTGCGACTCCACGGCGGCTTCTCCGCTCCCCTCGTCGTCCGAGCCTGCTGCCGAGCCTCCCGCATCCGCGGATCGGAGGCTCGGCGCTGAGTTGGGGTAGAGCGCATCGCGGGATGGGGGGACGCGGAGGGGGGAGAGCGGGGAGGAGAGGCGGAGAAGCAGCGCCGCCTGCGAGAGTAGCAGCGCGACGGCCGCGCCGAGCAGGAAGGGGCGCGCGGAGAAGAGGGGGAGTGCGAGGGCGGACGGGGGAGAGTTACCGGTGGGGCGCGGGGACTGAGCGGAGCCGCGGGGCGGCATGCCGGCGGAAGCTTAAAGCGCGGCGGCGACTAGTACGACGAGCATGGCGGAGCATGCTGTGCGGACTGACGAAGAGTGGAAGGCGGGCTATTCACTGCGACGCGAGTGGTTCACGTAGCGAGGACAGCGGGACGCGAATGTGTCACACAGACAGCGGTCGCCCGTGGTGTCGCACCTCCGACGAATGGGCGATCGGCTCATCGACCCTGGCGAACCCCATTGTCGCTCGCTTGCCCGCTGAAGGATATGAAATTCACACAGCTGACCCGTGCACGTGAATTTGTGTCTAGAGAAACGTCTCCAACAAATTCACTTTTTGTGAGCAACCAGCTTTGAGACATTTTGCCCACCTGGCACGCGTCAGCCAGCAAGCGCGCAATGCCACGTCACCATGACATCGCCCCTGCGTACTATTAGTCATGACCACATGGTCCCCCGCTGCTGCCGGGATTTCCGCCGCAAGGGCCGCCGTCTTTCTCGGCCTGGTCCTCCTCCTTTCCTCCGCGCATCCGGCGCAGTCGGAGCGCCTCTTCGGGTCGCTGTTAAGAATAGGACGCGAGTTCGCCGCGACGCGCCTTAGATGGCCTACTAACAAGGACCCGCCTACGATCCCCTCGCTAGCGCAGCTCCCCCCAGAACCCGACCCGCGCATCGATAACTATGACTTGGAAGGGGATGCGATCGATGCGGCCAGTCTCAAGCTGCCACGTGGCCCGCCGGAGCTGTCGGATCCGGAGCTCCGGGTGAGGCTCGGCAGCGTCGCCCGAAGTAAGGAGTCGTGGCTCGGCAGAGCGATGGACATGGACGAGGCGTGGGCGGCGTGGGATAAGGCCGTGGGATGCGCCGCGTTCCGATCCAAGCACGCAGGTTCGGCGCCTTTGGGTGGTCTAGACTGTCAAATAGTAGCTCGATTGAAGCTTCTATGAAAAGTCAAATCATATTAATAAGATCTTATGTGCTTGGCTCCTTTGCACGTGTGTGTGTGTGGTGTCTGGGGGATGGGGGGGGAGAGGGGGGGGGGGTGTTGGGGGGGGGCGGGAATGGGGGAGGAGGGCATCCAGATTTGATTGCCGAGTACCAGAATGCCACGTGGCCCGAGAGCAGCAGCTTCCAGGATGCGTCCTCTCCACCGTGTTCGGCTCTCAGGCTGCCTCATGTCACGATTCAGGTGCTGCCAACAGAAAGGCCAGATTCCTGTGATGCGTCCGTGCGTGTGTCCACTCGTCCAGAGGCTAGACTGCATGCCATAACCGTCTCAGCCTTTCTCTAGCCGTTCACATGTCGTCTAGACTCTTACCGATACCACATGCTGTTATCAGGTATCCACCATTTTGACTCTCCTTAGCTTTGCTCCTCCCCCTCACTTCCATTCACCTCTCCCTTCCTTCCAGGTGGTTTCCTCGCCCTCCGTGCCTGACTGGCTGGACGGGCTCTTCGCCTGCCCGTGCCGCCTCTCCTGCTCCTTCTCCCGCAGCGCCGCCCTCGCCGCCTCCCCGCACGCGCTGCTCTACGAGGGCGAGTTGCCCCGAAATATGAGCAACCAGCAGCGCGACAAGGAGGAGGGAGGTCGGCCCCTTGTTGTGCGCATGGACATGGAGGGACATGTGGCCACGGACGCACCGCCACAGCATGCTCATGCTCATGCTCATGCTCATGCTCATGGTGCTGCTGATGGTGCTGCTGATGGTGCTGCTGATGGTGCTGCTGATGGGGCTGCTGATGGTGGTGGTGCTGGTGATAATGGTGGTAGTGGCAGCAGCAGTGGTGGTGCGGATGTGACAGTAGGGTATGGCCCGGATGCGGATGTGCAGGTGACGTACGCGGGGCAGCTGGAGCATGCTGACCGCAACCGACACGTGTCTGGGGTCAAGAGGAAGGTGGGTGTCGTGGGATGGCAAGGCATGGGGGTGGCATGGTGTGGGGTGGCGTGGCGTGGGGGGTGGCGTGGCATGACCTCGTGCAAGCTGTGCATCTCTGTTTCGAGCCCCCTCGTGCCACCTCGCCTATTTCGTCCCCCACCTGCCCATCCCGTCCCTGCCTGCCGCAGGGTCCTCCTCTCATCCACGCTGCATCTCGGCCGTCCTCCTGGCGCGAGCGCATTGGAGCGGTGGTGCGGCGCATGGCGCACAGCATTGGCAGCCGCACCAACAACATGAAGGAGGATGACGCCGATGTGCTCGCTACATACACCATGTGCCGGTGAGTGCTCTATACATACAGCATGTGCCGGTGTGTGCTCGATAAACACAGCATGTGCCGGTGAGTGCTCGATACATACAGCATGTGCCGGTGAGTGCTCGATACATACAGCATGTGCCGGTGAGTGCTCGATACATACAGCATGTGCCCGGTGAGTGCTCGCTACATACAGCATGTGCCGGTGAGTGCTCGATACATACAGCATGTGCCGGTGAGTGCTCAATACATACAGCATGTGCCAGTGAGTGCTCATACAGCATGTGCCGTGAGTGCTCGATACATACAGCATGTGCGGTGAGTGCTCGATACATACAGCATGTGCCGGTGAGTGCTCGATACATACAGCATGTGCGGTGAGTGCTCGATACATACAGCATGTGCCGGTGAGTGCTCCGATGCATACAGCATGTGCCGGTGAGTGCTCGATACATACAGCATGTGCCGGTGAGTGCTCGATACATACAGCATGTGCCGGTGAGTGCTCGATACATACAGCATGTGCCGGTGTGAGCTAGATAGCAAGGTGATGTGCCTGCCTGTGCTGCGTGTGACATGGAGCACAGCACAGGCAGCGGCGACTTTGTTTGACCAGTTGTGCTGTTCTCTGCGCCCGCTGGCCCCCTATTCCCTGTACGTCCTGTGAGCAGGTATGCAGGCATGCACGGTCAGAGGGTGGACTCGGACGGTGGGGAGGAGCAAGGGGAAGGGCGTAGGTGAGAATAAGGAGAGGGGGCCAAAGAGAGTGAGGGGAGGGCGTGATTGAGTCTGGCAGCAACAGCAGAAGCAATGCGAGTGGTGGAGGAACGAGGAGGAGGAGGAGGAGGAGGAGGAGGAGGAGGGAGGAGGAGGAGGAGGAGGAGGAGGAGGAGGGAGGAGGAGGAGGAGGAGGAGGAGGGGAGGGGGGTGGGGGAAGGGGGGAGAGGGGAGGAGGCAGCAGAGTGGACTGAACAAGCTGAAGAGCGCCCAAGGCGGCCAATGAGCATGCGAGAGATACGCCTTGGAGGGATACGCCTTGGAGGGATACGCTTTGGTGGGGGGGGTGTGTGGGGGCGGAGTGAGGAGAGCTGGGAGGAGGAGGAGGACGCAGGGGGGGATGCGCGGGGGGGGGCACAAGGACTGGTGGGACCACTTGCACTGCGTGCAGTCACACTACCTCTTCAACCTTGTTATAGAGTCACGCGAGGAAGGGGCTTCGTGACAGAGAAGTTCTTCCATGCGCTGGACGCAGGTGCGCAGAGGGGAATGGCCATGTGCTCATGCAGGGGCGTGAGACCATAGGGCGTCAGACCATAGGGGGTGAGACCTAGGGGGGAAGACCTAGGGGGGTGAGATCTAGGGGGGTGAGACCTAGGGGGTGAGACCTAGGGGGGTGGACCTAGGGGGGTGAGATCTAGGGGTGAGACCTAGGGGGTGAGACCTAGGGGGTGAGACCTAGGGGGGTGAGACCTAAGGGGGTGAGACCTAGGGGGTGAGATCTAGGGGGGTGAGACCTAGGGGGTGAGACCTAGGGGGTGGGACCTAGGGGGTGAGATCTAGGGGGGTGAGACCTAGGGGGTGAGACCTAGGGGGTGAGATCTAGGGGGTGAGACCTAGGGGGTGAGACCTAGGGGTGAGACCTAGGGGTGAGACCTAAGGGGGTGAGACCTAGGGGGGTGAGACCTAGGGGGTGAGACCTAGGGGGTGAGACCTAGGGGGGTGAGACCTAGGGGGTGAGACCTAGGGGGGTGAGACCTAGAGGGGTGAGACCTAGGGGGTGAGACCTAGGGGGGTGAGACCTAGGGGGTGAGACCTAGTGGGGTGAGACCTAGAGGGGTGAGACCTAGGGGGTGAGACCTAAGGGGTGAGACCTAGGGGGGTGAGACCTAGGGGGGTGAGACCTAAGGGGGTGAGACCTAGGGGGTTGAGACCTAGGGGGTGAGACCTAGGGGGTGAGACCTAAGGGTGAGACCTAGGGGGGTGAGACCTAGGGGGTGAGACCTAGAGGGGTGAGACCTAGGGGGGTGAGACCTAAGGGGTGAGACCTAGGGGGGTGAGACCTAGGGGGGTGAGACCTAAGGGGGTGAGACCTAGGGGGTTGAGACCTAGGGGGGTGAGACCTAGGTGGGTGAGACCTAAGGGGTGAGACCTAGGGGGTGAGACCTAGGGGGGTGAGACCTAGAGGGGTGAGACCTAGGGGGGTGAGACCTAAGGGGTGAGACCTAGGGGGTGAGACCTAGGGGTGAGACCTAAGGGGTGAGACCTAGGGGGTTGAGACCTAGGGGGGTGAGACCTAGGGGGGTGAGACCTAGGGGGGTGAGACCTAGGGGGGTGAGACCTAGGGGGGTGAGACCTAGGGGGTGAGACCTAGGGGGTGAGACCTAGGGGGGTGAGACCTAGGGGGTGAGATCTAGGGGGGTGAGACCTAGGGGGGTGAGACCTAAGGGGTGAGACCTAGGGGGTGAGACCTAGGGGGGTGAGACCTAGGGGGGTGAGACCTAGGGGGTTGAGACCTAGGGGGTGAGACGCTGAGGCAAGTGAGGCAAGTTCGTTTCATTTCAATCCGTTGACATCTGTGCTTGTTTTATCATCTTATTGTGTATCCATTCCTCTCCTCTCAACCCATCACTCCTATTACCACCCCTTCCTGCCCGCATGAGCACCCCCCACCCGGCGTCCTCCATCCAGGCACCGTGCCAGTGTACTATGGAGCACCTGACATTGACAGCTTTGCTCCCCCGGACTCGTTTCTGAATGCGGATTTGGTGCATCGGGACGAGTTAAGGCGCACCATAGCCTCAGTTGCTGAGGACCCGGTGAAATACGCCAACTTCCACGCCTGGCGCAGGTGCTGTGGGAAACCGGACAAATTTCCCTCCTTGATGGCGCATTGTGTTGAATTGAATGGTATTGTCTGGTCTCATTCTGCACGATGGGTTTTCACAGCAGCCCAATACTTTGTTTGTACCGACTCTACCGGTACTTGCCGATGCAGGTGTGGAGTATTGGGTCATTACCAGCGTGCGCTTAGTCTCAGCATCGACTCATTTCCTTGCAGATTGTGCGCGCATATAAGCAGCAGAAGTGTCGGCATTTCCTCTTAAAATTGTAATTGTATGTTGTAGTGTTGCTGATGTCATCCAGCGGTGTAGGATTGTAATGTAATGCGTGCAAGACGTTGCATCGAGCTCCACAGCGAGGACCATCCCACCTCTCAACCCCGTGCTATCGTCTGTCATCAGGCCGAAACCGCAAGTTCCGTTGCCATTGTAGCCGCTACAATAGCAACAGACCCCCTTCCTCCAGTAGTCGCTTCACCCCCAGCCTAGTCTACCTCGTCATTGCCCGCCTGTGCTGGTAGTTAGCTTCAGCGATTTCAACGGACTTTCTCTTCCCCGGCCTCGCGAT
>BQMB01001724.1:0-126217 GCA_027943415.1 Closterium sp. NIES-67 | reverse complement strand
AGTGGCTCTTCACGCCGAAACCGGACGGAAGCTTGCGCATGTGCATCGACTACCAAGCTCTTAACAAACAGACCATCAAAAATAAATATCTGATACCACGGATCGATGACCTGCTTGACCAGCTTCAGGGAGCTACGGTATTTTCCGAACTGGATCTAGGGTTCGGATACTGGTAGGTACGGATGGCGGACAACTCTATCCACAAAACTGCTTTCCGAACTCGGTACGGATCGTACGAGTATATGGTAATGCCGTTCGGACTCACCAACGCACCGGCAACATTCCAAGCCGAAATGTACCACATCCTACGACCACTTTTGGACGAGTGCGTGGTGGTGTACCTGGACGACATCCTCATCTACTCGCGCGACATGAAGCAGCACGTCGAACACCTGCGACGCGTCTTCGAAATTCAACGACGAGAACGCTTCTACGTCAAACTGTCCAAGAGCGAATTCGCCCTTGAGAAAGTCCAATTCATAGGACACATGATGAGCGCTCAATGAGTTCACATCGACCCCAAGAAAATCGAAGCCGTACGTACGTGGAAGACACCCGAGAATGTGAAGGAGTTGCAGCAGTTCCTAGGCTTCGCTAACTACTACAACAGGTTCGTGCCACAATACGCAAAAATCGCCGCACCACTCACGAATCTGCTGAAGAAGAACACGCCCTACAAGTGGGAGCCGAAACACTAGGAAGCCGTGGAGGAGCTGAAACAAGCACTCATGTCCGCCCCAGTACTCATCCTGCCAGATCCCGAACGCGCCTACGTCATCGAAGCTGACGCCAGCGACCAGGCAGTGGGAGCAGTCTTGATGCAAGACCAAGGGAATGGACTGCAACCAATCGCGTACCTCAGTAAGAAACTGCGCAGGGAAGAACTAAACTACCCGATACACAACAAAGAGGCCTCGGCTATTGTCATCGCCTTCAAAGCGTGGAGATGTTATCTCGAAGGACGAAGAACAACCGTCTACACCGACCAGTGCAGCCTGAAATATTTGAAGACACAACCGAATCTCTCCAGTCGGCAGGTCCGGTGGATCGACTTCCTCGAGACACACTTCCACTATGACTTCATGTACAAGCCCGGCCATAAAAACAAAGCAGATGCGCTTAGCCGACCTGCACACGTTGCCGCTATCCAAGTTGAGGGGATGAATCCACTACTCAAGGGACTCTTCACCCACGGGTACTCCATCGACCCCGAAATTCCCTTGGCAGAAAAGCGACGCCTGCTACAGTGGGACAGTGACATCGCGTACCGGAAAGGATCAACGAAAATCTGGGTACCTAACTACCCTCCTTTGCGCCAGTTACTACTCGAAGAATACCACGACGTTCTATACGCTGGACACTTCAGTAGCAACAAGACACTGACCGGTATCGCAAAGCACTACTAGTGGCACCACTTGGCAGACGATGTTCAGAAATTCGTCACCTCGTGTGATACATGTCAACGGATGAAGAGCAGCAAGCAGAAGAAGGCGGGACTGCTACAGCCTCTTCCTGTCCCAGAACAACCATGGCTAGTGGTTAGCGTGGATTTCATCACCGGGTTACCACCTACCACCAGTGGTCATGACGCAATCCTTGTCGTCATCGACAAATTCTCCAAAATGGGACACTTCATCCCGACACACACGATAGCACGCATCGAGGAGACAGCACAACTCTTCGTACGCTACATTATCTCACAACATGGCATTCCAACCACTCTCATCTCCGACCGAGACCCCAAGTTCACCAGCAAGTTCTGGAAGGAACTAATGTCTCTGCTCGGGACCAAACTTGCCATGTCATCCGCCTACCATCCGCAGACAGACGGACAGACCGAGCGTCTCAACCAGATTGTTGAGCAACTCCTCCGAGCAGCCTGCAAGGACGAGATCTCCAAATGGGACTTGCACCTGCCCGTTCTTGAGTTTGCTTACAACAACGCTACGCATGCCGCTACTGAACTGACACCGTTCTTCCTCTGCTACGGACGCCACCCACTTACACCACAGAAAGCGACAACATCAGCGATAGTCCAACCTGCACACGACTTCATCACAACCATGCATCAACTTTGGGATCGGACCCACAAGCACCTCCTTGACATCCAGCAGCAACAGAAGCGCCACGCTGATCGCCATCGCAATGACCACACCATCACCGTGGGAGACTAGGTGCTTCTAGTCACACGCAATCTCGACATCAGCCATCTCCCATCCAAACTGCGACCTCGCTTCTACGAGCCTTTTCTCGTTGAAGCACAGGTCACTCCTGCTACCTTCCGCTTACGCCTGCCAGCTACCTGGAAGATTTACAACGCCTTCCATGTCCAACTTCTGAAGCCCTATCGGGATCCGAACACGATCTTCGTCGGATGCCAACCGTCGCCGCCGCCACCCGTCCTCATCCAGAATGAACCCGAGTACGAGGTCGAGTCCGTGCTTGCACACCGCCGTCGTCAGAATGGCACCGTGGAGCTTCTTATTCGTTGGAAGGGTTATGATCCGTCCGAGGACAGGTGGATACCTGAGACCAACATGGGTAATGCCCGTCGCCCTCTACCACCCAGCTTTGAGGGGGGGAAGTGTGAGAGTACGACCCCGTTACACCACTTGTCCCTTCTTCTCTTTCCTTTCTATTTCATCTCTGTTTTTCTCTCATCTTACTTGGTTTCCTATTCTCCATTTTCCATTATCCTTTGGCTTATCCTGTTATTATAATTATATCACCGACCAGGCTTGGGATGTACTGGCACGCTCTAGCGAGCGTAATCCTGCCGTAATCCCTTAAAGCCAATAGCCTCGCGTGGCTATACGCAGGGTGATTCTATCTTCTAAAAGGGTCTATTCCCTTGGGATAAGATAAATCTGGTTACCTGATGTACTCTGGAAGTATAAAAAGTGCCTTGTACTGATCGATAGTGCAATCTTTCCTCGACTCATTCGATTATGTGACATATTCAGTACGAGCAAGAACCAGACACGAGCAAAGAGCGGAGAACGAGGTGGAACGACGGAGGGACGAGCCGAACAAGAACGAGACACTGTTGCTTGGCAAAACCCTAGCAAAATGGAAAGACAAGGCTCGACGTAAATCGTCGGATGGGTTGCGTAGTCTGTAGATTTCCAATGTATGGAATCATAATAATAATACAGTTTGTATGATATCTAAATTTACATTTCATATTAAAGTTCATAACTGTATAGGTGTGAGGAATGTATTGTTTGGTTGGGAATCAACACATCTCCTAACAATATTATAAATAATAATATTTATAATACAATAAAGTGAAGATGATTCTTAATGGTATGGATAGAGGAAAATGTACAGATCTAATTTTTATCGTATTACAATAATTGCGTTGAGCACAGTATAGGCTTTTCACCTTTGTCTAGGTCACATCAAGGGTTTATTAATTTAAATGTACACATGTTGTGATATAATATTTATATTGATCTGATGATATTGATATAGTGGTTTTCACATAACGATGATTTTGATGTATGTATTATTTTGACATGAATATACTGATATAATGCGTTAATTTTTATTATGTATACACATGTAATAATATCATACTTATATTGATATAATAATTTTGACATCATTCAGTAGCCTCATCATTATAGCGTTAGGTTGTAACACACTGGATTTGACATCCAAGCACGTGCCGAAGCCGAAACTACGCAAGAAACCTGCTTGTTCCTGTTTAATGAATCATTGACGAAACATTCTAAAGCCTAATCATTATGGGCTGAGGTACCTCAAGTATCGCATGTGGTGTCACAAGCTTGTACCAGCTTGAAGTTGAAACCTGCAACTACCAGAGAAACCTGACGACAGTGCCTCATATTCTGTACAAACAATCAACGCGCATCGGGATGGGGTGTACGTTTCTTGTTTCGTTGTTCCTGTGCGTTTCTTATTTCCTCCTCCCAATGTGTCTTTTGTTTCCTTCTCCTCGTGCGTTTCTCGTTCAGACATTCATTCATCGCAGCTAGCTTTCCAACTTCCCTCACATTCCTTCCCTCAAGCTTTCCAAACTTCCAAGTTTCAATCGGCCTATTTACCTGGTAAGCATAGTACCGTTGGGCGCGTCTAGAAAAAGCGGCGCTGGCGTTAGCTCTAGCGCTAAGCATTTGGCGCTGGCATTTTGGCGCTGGCGCTGGCGCTGGCACTGGCGCTGGCGATTTGGCGCCGGGCGCTGACGTTTTGGCGCTGGCGCTGGCACTTGCGCGGGCACTTGCGTTGGCGTCTTGGCGCTAGCGCTGGCGTTTTGGCCTTGGCGCTGGCGCTGGCACTGCCATTTCGGCGCTGGCGATTCGGCGCTGGCGCTGACGATTTGGCGCTCGCGCTCGTGCTGGTGCTGGTACTGGCACTGGCGAATAGGCGCTAGCACTGGCGCTGGCGCTGGCGTTCTGGCGCTAGCGTTGGTGTTCTGGCGCTGGCGCTGGCGTTTTGACGTTGGCGCTGGCGTTTTGGCGCTGGCGCTGGCGTTGGCGCTGGTGTCCCCCCTCCATTCCTCCCCCTTTGACGTCTCCCCTCCGTTCCTCCCCTTTTGCCGTCCCCCCACCGTTCCTCCCCCTTTGTCGTCCCCCTTCCGTTCCCCCCTCTTTATCATCCCCCCTCCGCCCCTCGCCCTTTGCCATCCCCCCTCCGTTCCTTCCCCTTTGCCGTCCCACCTCCGTTCCCCCCCCTTTCTCGTCCCCCTCCGCCCCTCTCCCTTTGTCGGCCCCCCTTCTTTCCTCCCCCTTGGCCGTCCCCCTTCCATTCCCCACCCCCTTGTCGTCCCCCCTTCGTTCATCCCCTTCTGCCATCACCCCTCCTTTCCTCCCCCCTTGTCGTCCTCCCTCCGTTCCCCACCTTAGTCGTCCCCCCTCCGTCCCCCCCCCTTTATCGTCCCCCCTCCGTTCCTCCCCCTTGGCCGTCCCCCCTACGTTCCTCCCCCTTGGCCGTCCCCCCTCTCTTCCCCCCCCTTCGTCTTCCCCCCTCCGTTCCTCCCCCTTTGCCGTCCCCCCTCCGTTCCTCCCCCTTTGCTGTCCCCCCTCTGTTCCTCCCCCTTTGCCGTCCCCCCTCCGTTCCTCCCCTTTTCTCGTCCCCCCTCCGCCCCTCCCCCTTTATCGTCCCCCTCCGTTCCTCCCCTTTTGCCGTCAACCCTCCTTTCCTCCCCCTTTGTCGTCCTCCCTCCGTTCCCCCCCTTCGTCATCCCCCCTCCGTCCCTCCCCCTTTGTCGTTCCCCCTCCGTTCCTCCCCCTTGGCCGTCCCCCCTCCGTTCCTCCCCCTTGGCCGTCCCCCCTCTCTTCCCCCCCCTTCGTCTTCCCCCCTCCGTTCCTCCCCCTTTGCCGTCCCCCCTCCGTTCCTCCCCCTTTGCCGTCCCCCCTCCGTTCCTCCCCCTTTGTCGTCCCCCTTCCGATCCCCCCCCTTTCTCGTCCCCCCTCCGCCCCTCCCCCTTTGTCGTAACCCTTTCTCCCCTCCCCCTTTGCCGTCCCCCGTCCGTTTCCCCCCCTTTGCCGTCCACCCTCCGTTCCTCCCCCTTTGCCGTCCCCCCTCCAT
Source organism: Closterium sp. NIES-67 (assembly GCA_027943415.1). NCBI lineage: Eukaryota > Viridiplantae > Streptophyta > Zygnematophyceae > Desmidiales > Closteriaceae > Closterium > Closterium sp. NIES-67. Next base: position 120,664 of record BQMB01001724.1, on the reverse strand, counting down.
CCTTCCCCCCTTGTCGTCCCCCCTCCGTTCCTCCCCCTTTGTCGTCCCCACTCCGTTCCTCCCCTTTTGCTGTCCCCCCTCCGTTCCTCCCCCTTTGTCGTCCCCCCTCCATTCCCCCCCTTTCTCGTCCCCCCTCCGTCCCTCCCCCTTTGTCGTCCCCCCTTCTTCCCTCCCCCTTTGCCGTCCCCCTTTCATTCTCCCCCCTTTGTCGTCCCCCCTCCGCCCCTCCCCTTTTGCCGTACCCCCTCCTTTCCTCCCCCTTTGTCGTCCTCCCTCCGTTCCTCCCCCTTTCTCGTCCCCCCTCCGTACCTCCCCCTTTGTCATCCCCCCTCCGTCCCCCCTCCTTTCTCGTCCCCCCTCCGCCCCTCCCACATTGTCATCCCCCCTTCTCCCCTCCCCCTTTGCCGTCCCACGTCCGTTCCCCCCCCTTTGCCGTCCCCCCTCCGTTCCTCCCCCTTTGCCGTCCCCCTCCGTTCCTCCCCTTTGCCGTCCCCCCTCCGTTCCTCCCCCTTTGTCGTCCCCCTTCCGATCCCCCCCCTTTCTCGTCCCCCCTCCGCCCCTCCCCCTTTGTCGTAACCCTTTCTCCCCTCCCCCTTTGCCGTCCCCCGTCCGTTTCCCCCCCTTTGCCGTCCACCCTCCGTTCCTCCCCCTTTGCCGTCCCCCCTCCATCCTTCCCCCCTTGTCGTCCCCCCTCCGTTCCTCCCCCTTTGTCGTCCCCACTCCGTTCCTCCCCTTTTGCTGTCCCCCTCCGTTCCTCCCCCTTTGTCGTCCCCCCTCCATTCCCCCCCCTTTCTCGTCCCCCCTCCGCCCCTCCCCTTTGTCGTCCCCCCTTCTTCCCTCCCCCTTTGCCGTCCCCCTTTCATTCTCCCCCCTTTGTCGTCCCCCCTCCGCCCCTCCCCTTTTGCCGTACCCCCTCCTTTCCTCCCCCTTTGTCGTCCTCCCTCCGTTCCTCCCCCTTTCTCGTCCCCCCTCCGTACCTCCCCCTTTGTCATCCCCCCTCCGTCCCCCCCCCTTTCTCGTCCCCCCTCCGCCCCTCCCACTTTGTCATCCCCCCTTCTCCCCTCCCCCTTTGCCGTCCCACGTCCGTTCCCCCCCCTTTGCCGTCCCCCCTCCGTTCCTCCCCCTTTGCCGTCCCCCCTCCATCCTCCCCCCTTAGTCGTCCCCCCTCCGTTCCTCCCCCTTTGTCGTCCCCCCTCCCTTCCCCCCCTTTCTCGTCCCCCCTCCGCCCCTCCCCCTTTGTCGGCCCCCCTTCTTTCCTCCCCCTTGGCCGTCCCCATTCCATTTCCCCCCCTTAGTCATCCCCCCTCCGTTCCCCCCCCTTCGTCATCCCCCCTCCGCCCCTCCTCATCCCTCCTTCTCACCTCCCCCTTTGCCGTCCCCCGTCCGATCCCCCCCCTTTGCCATCCCCCCTCCGTTCCTCCCCCTTTGCCGTCCCCCCTCCATTCCTCCCCCTCTGTCGTCCCCCCTCCGTTCCCCCCCGTTTCTCGTCCCCCCTCCGCCCCTCCCACTTTGTCGTCCCCCTTCTCCCCTCCCCTTTGCCGTCCCCCGTCCGTTCCCCCCCTTTGCCGTCCCCCCTCCGTTCCTCCCCCTTTGCCGTCCCCACTCCATCCTCCCCCCTTAGTCGTCCCCCCTCCGTTCCTCCCCCTTTGTCGTCCCCCCTCCCTTCCCCCCCCTTTCTCGTGCCCCCTCCGTTCCTCCCCCTTTGCGGTCCCCCCTCCGTTCCTCCCCCTTTGTCGTCCCCCCTCCGTTCCCCCCCTTTCTCGTCCCCCCTCCGCCCCTCCCCCTTTGTCGTCCCCCCTTCTCCCTCCCCCTTTGCCGTCCCCGTCCGTTCCCCCCCCTTTTCAGTCCCCCCTCCATTCCTCCCCCTTTGCCGTCCCCCCTCCATCCTTCCCCCTTGTCGTCCCCCCTCCGTTCCTCCCCTTTGCCGTCCCCCCTCCATTCCTCCCCCTCTGTCGTCCCCCCTCCGTTCCCCCCCCTTTCTCGTCCCCCCTCCGCCCCTCCCACTTTGTCGTCCCCCCTTCTCCCCTCCCCCTTTGCCGTCCCCCGTCCGTTCCCCCCCTTTGCCGTCCCCCCTCCGTTCCTCCCCCTTTGCCGTCCCCCCTCCATCCTCCCCCCTTAGTCGTCCCCCCTCCGTTCCTCCCCCTTTGTCGTCCCCCCTCCGTTCCCCCCACCTTGCTGTCCCCCCTCCCTTCCTTCCCCTTTGCCATCTCCCCTCCGTCCCTCCCCCTTTGTCATCCCCCCTCCTTCCCTCCCCCTTTGCCGTCCCCCCTCCTTCCCTCCCCCTTTGTCATCCCCCCTCCGTTCCCCCGCCTTTGCTGTCCCCCCTCCCTTCCTCCCCCTTCGCCATCTCCCCTCCGTTCCTCCCCCTTTGCCGTCCCCCCTACGTCCCTCCCCCTTTGTCGTCCCCCCTCCTTCCCTCCCCCTTTGTCGTCCCCCCTCCGTTCCCCCCCCTTTGCTGTCCCCCTCCCTTCCTCCCCCTTCGCCATCTCCCCTCCGTTCCTCCCCCTTTGTCGTCCCCCCTCCGCCCCTCCCCCTTAGCCGTCCCCCTCCGTCCCTCCCCCTTTCTCGTCCCCCCTCCGTCCCTCCCCCTTTCTCGTCCCCCCCTGCGCCCCTCCCCCATTTTCGTCCCCCCTCCGTTCCTCCCCCTTTGCTGTCCCCCCTCCCTTCCTCCCCCTTCGCCATCTCCCCTCCATTCCTCCCCCTTTGCCGTCCCCCCTCCGTCCCTCCCCTTTGTCGTCCCCCCTCCGTTCCTCCCCTATCATCCCCCCTCCTTCCCTCCCCCTTTGTCGTCCCCCCTCCGTTCCTCCCACTTTGCCATCCCCCCTCCGTCCCCCCCCCTTTGTGGTCCCCCCTCCATTCCCCCCCTTTGCTGTCCCCCCTCCCTTCCTCCCCCTTCCCCATCTCCCCTCCGTTCCTCCTCCTTTGCCGTCCCCCCTCCGTTCCTCCCCCTTTGTCGTCCCCCCTCCGTTCCCCCCCCTTTGCTGCCCCCCCTCCCTTCCTCCCCCTTCGCCATCTCCCCTCTGTTCCTCCCCCTTTGCCGTCCCCCCTCCGTCCCTCCCCCTTTGTCGTCCCCCCTCCTTCCCTCCCCCTTTGTCGTCCCCCCCCTTTGCTCCCCCTTTGTCGTCCCCCTCCGTTCCCCCCCCTTTGCTGTCCCCCCTACCTTCCTCCCCCTTCGCCATCTCCCCTCCGTTCCTCCCCCTTTGCCGTCCGCCCTCCGTCCCTCCCCCTTTGTCGTCCCCCCTCCGTTCCCCCCGTTTTGTCGTCCCCCCTCCGTCCCTCCCCCTTTTCCGTACCCCCTCCGTTCTGTTGAGAATAGCCCTGATCCTGCAAAGGTTGCAGAAGTCTGCGGAAGCGGCGTATCAACGAAGTCTGCGGACATGAGCCCTGCAGAAAGGCCCATAGATGAAGAGCAGATTTGTCTACAAGGCGAGGCTCTGCGGGAAGTGGCAGAAGAGCAGTTTTCGTTGGTGGCAGAAAAGCGGTTCTGTCGGAGTGGCAGAACAGGAGCGCGTTTTTCTGTATACGGCTTCTACAGATTTCGGTGCTTCTGTAGAAGCGGTCTCAGCAGAATCGAGAGTGTACAAGACCCTCTGCGGATTTGGCACCAGGGGCCATTCGTAGAAGGGTTGTCCTCTGCAGAAGTATCGCGCAGAAGACATTTCTGCGGGCGACCCTTTCGGCAGAAGCGACTCTGCAGAAATACGTTCCAACAGGACTTCGGGCAGAGTGGCGCAAGAACCTGTTCGCGCAGAATTGCGGTCTGCGGGAGTTCTGCAGAAATGCAATTCGGCTATCTCTTCTGTGGACGACCCCCTCGACAGAAACGAAACTCGGCAGAAGCTCGTCAGAGAGTCATCTCGGACTTTACTTTGCGAGCGCCCCTTCGACAGAAAAGACGAGGACGTAGTTTTTCTGATGAAGGTATGTTCCGAAATCGCGAGAAATTCGCGATTTCGTAAGATAACCTCAGAACCGATTTGAACCGAGAACGGCAGAATCTACCTGCGACATTGAGAAATTGAACACGTGACGCACATTTCGTAACTGCGGAAATGTGCGTAACATCTGACAGTTTCATATCTGAAACTGTTAAAACAACTACTTCTGAGTGGGAAAAAATACAAACCAAGCATGTGCTGTAATTTTCACCTGCCATTGCTGACTTGGCTACGCGCAGCTTAGAGTAGTTATGTAAACGTTCTTGTGCGAACGTTCTCGCCATGTTCAATGAGGTTCAATGGGGTAGTACTCAGGGCCCAAAATATGTGGGTAAAATGCCCTGATTACCCTGATTTTCAGGATAGTTTTTTTAGTTGGGCTGATTTTTCAGGGTTTGCGATTTCATAACCCTGATCCGAAAAGTGTAGCAAATATTTTACTCTTTTAAAATCCGGGTTTGCGACCCTCCAGCCCTGATGAAACAGGGCAGCAAGGTAACTATCCTTAAAGCCTTGTCTGGCTAGCCAAAATCAGCACCAGATGCGTAACGCAAGCTGGGTGAGGGTGCTATCTGGTCCTTAGCCAAAATTTGTGCTCGATGTGTGCTGGGGCTGTGTGAGAGGGCTAACTGGCCCTTAGCCAAAATCAGCACTCGATGTGTGCTGGGGCAGTGTAATTGGGCTAACTGGCCCTTAGCCAAAGTAAACGCTCGATGTGTGCTGGGGCCGTGTGAGGGGAGGTGCTGATTGGCCCTTGGTCAGATTTCCTCCCAACCTTACTGGAGGAGGTGCAAGGGGACCGATTGAACCTTCAAACGTTTCTGGCGATGTGTGCTGGAGGATGTGAGAGAGCGTTCATCGGCCCTTCACCAAATTTGTCATCTATTGAATTTCCTTGGGGTGTTTGTCTTACAGTTCTGCCTTCGGAAATTCCGGAACTGGTTCCAAAATTGACGAAGATTTCTCCCGGGGAAGAGCTCGCGAAGCCTTATCGAAATGAGATGCAAACCATGTGACCAGTCCGAGTTGCGGAACTTGCTGGGTTCCGACACTGTACGACACACGCCCTTACCTGCCCTTGCAACTTTCATTCGCCCGCCCCTCCAATTTCGCCCCCCAGGCGCAACTCGCTTGAGTCGCAAGTTCGTCAATCGTGTCACACTATACATTTCGTCAAGCCAGCAACATAAGACAATCGCTATTGTAGTCAATGGCTTTAAAGGGCAATATAAGACAGGGTGGTTTTAAATATACCCTGTGTAAACAGGGATGCAAAATGTTTACCCTGAAAAATCAGACTGCCAGATTTAGGTACCCTGTATGACAGGGTGTTTTGGTGGGGCGACCTTGTTTTCAAAGGACGTCCCAAAACCAATTTTAGCCCCTGGTAATACTAGTGTTTGCCTTGTGTACCATACTTTGTAATCTTGATTCTAGTGAATTTGTGTGCCTAAGCTTTCTCAAGCTACTCTGTAAAACACACAATTCTGAAGGCAACTTTCTCCTTAGAGAACGACTGAGCTAGAGAGCTCTATCTGCGTCAGGCACTTTTGCAGAAGCTCCCGTTTTAGCAGAAAACTCTGCATGGTGCGGTGAGCGTGGATCGAACACGCGAACGATAGAGGTCAGATCTACAACGTTAGGTTTCGCAGAAGGTCTCTATTGTCGATATGACGGACGGCGAGTCGGACGTCCGCAAGGTGGTCGACGATCTCGAGGCGCAGGAGGCTGCCTTGATAGCCCGCTATGAAGACCTCCCAGAGAAGGAGCTCAACTTCATGCTGACAGGGTTACGAGCTCAATGGGAGATGGATCATCCGCGGGCACGTGCAGCGGAAGTCTCCCGAGACAAGGAGAACGTGGAAGGTTTGGCAGAAGTCGGAGTGCGAGAGTCGCGCGGTGTTCTACGAGAAGGAGAAACGCCGAATGGTGAAGGATCAAGCGTGGGCGACGGAAGGGATCCTGCAAGGGAGCCAAGCTTGAGGACGAAGAGTGCTGCTGAAGAAGGCCGTTCTGGCGGACGTGACGGCGAAGACAACGCTGCCGACGGCTCTACTACCTTTCTACCGACAGCCTCGAAGGATGGAGGGATTGCTCCTGAATTCGGCTACTTCAAGTTTTCTCCTGACAAAATCGTGGTGCCAAGGCTCCTTGAGGGACGACACGACTTGGCGTTGTGGGTCGAGTCCATAGAACCTCAGCTGGAGATTGCACAACTGATGCGGTTTGTCGACGGGTCAACGAAAGCCCCTCCTATATCGGATGCATCGCGGTACGGGCAGTTCTGCTCTGCCCAGCTGCTGACATTCATGGTGATCTCGTGATGCTGCTCGCCTTCTGTGAAGTTGGCGTTGAAGGGTTGTCGTCTGCGAGTAGATGCGGGCTACCAAGCATGGCGTTTCATCATGAAGACTTACAAGGCCACTGACGATCTCTACGTCGGTCAGTTGGAGCAGAGTCTGGCAAGTCTGGAGATGGCAGAGTACAAGACTGCTACCGCCTACTGCACTCGTGCGCAGCAATTGCTGGCAAATCTGCGGATGACCGGAGTACGGTACTCTACGGCTTCCTACGTGACGCACATCGTCAAAGGGTCTGCCATCGCAGTACAGCTATCTACGGCGCATGATCAAGTTTCCGGAAGTGCTGAAAACCCTCGACGAAAACACTCTGACGAGCTACATCGTTGAGGAAGAATCTACCCTTGCGATCGAGCAGTGCAAGGAGTCTCCTCTGCCACAATCAAACTGGGCGTCGATGGGACAGCCACCGCGGCAGCAGCAGCAGCAACTGCAGAGGCGATGGGCTTCTTCTACGAATGACTCCGCCGCAGAACAGAAGGACGGCCGAAACGACAAGAAGAAGTCGGCCAAGAAGAACAATGATAAACCCTGTTTCGTCTGCGGTGAAATCGGTCACTTCGCTGCTCAGTGCCCATATCGCAAAGGCAAGGGGAACGCTGATCATTTGCAGAAGCGGGAAAGTAATCCGCCCTCTGGCGCGCAGAGTGGTGGTTCTTCTGCGAGCTCTAGTTCTGCTGATCGAAAAGGACCCTTGTGTGCGATGGTTGAGCCGATCGTAGAACAGCAGAAGACGAACAATCTACCCATCTCGTTGGATCCAGAGGATGGCGAAGACTTCCAGGCGATCGCAGCTGCTGTAGAAGACAACCCTGCGGTCATTCTGCTAGATAGTGGATGTTTGCACCACCTCATGGGAGATGACAAGGCCTTCGTAGAAATGTGCAAGGACAGTGAAATCCAGCAAGTTCGCGGATTTAACGGCGCCATCCAAGGTGTTCGAGGACGGGGAACCATCGCTCTGCTTGGCGAGGCTGGGAAGAGGATCTTGGTCCAAGATGTCCTATACGCCCCTTGAATCCAAGCCAATCTGCTTTCTGCCGGTCAGCTGAAGGACTGCGGAGTGAAGCTGCAGGACACTGGCGAGGACACTATCCTGCTCTCTGCGGACGGCGTTCTACTCGGGAGAGCTCGATACAAAGGCCGGGTTCTCAGCACCAATCTGCAGCCATGGCCGCGGCAGAAGCGATTGCTCTGTGCATATTGGCGACTGACACGCGCTCCATAACGGACGTGTGGCATGCTCGCCTGGCCCATGCTGGGGTCGAGACGATTTGGCGAACTGCGGCGCACGGAGCAGTTACGGGCTTGGACATTAAGAAGACGCATAGCACTGATCTGCCATGTGTCTCTTGTGTCGGTGGCAAACTCGCTCGACATAGTTTTCCGGCTGAAGGGAGTGACGAGAAGAAAGTGCTGGGAGTAGTGCACGTCGATCTCTCCGGGCCCTTCCGAGTTCCCGCTAAGGATGGCAGCCGCTACTTTCTTTGGCTCAAAGACCGCAAGACACGCTACGTCTGGGTCTATCCGATCGCGCAGAAGTGTGGCGCATTGTTCGTCTTTCGGAAATGGCTTCCCAGAGCAGAACGACAATGCGAGGCAACTCTGAAGGCTCTGTGCTCCGATCGTGGGGGCGAATTTTTTGGCAAACAGTTCGTAGAATTCCTCGAAGAGCGGAGAATTGAGCACGATCTTACATGTCCCTACACGCCACAGCAGAACGGAATGGCAGAACGCGAAATGGGGACTGTCGTCGAGGGCGTGAGGACTATGCTTCTGCACATGGGTGCTCCTCACCATTGGTGGCATCTTGCTGCTGTGCAAGCGGTCTGGGTGCGGAACCACCTCGAGCATTCTTCTCTGCCATCGGGCATCACGCCGTACGAGATGATCTTCGGGTGTATGCTGCAGTTTCTGATTCCGCAGAACAAGCGTGGAGGGAAGCTGGCACCTAAGGCCCGATGGGCTCTCCATCTTGGGGTGTCGCAGCAGAGCAAGGGATGGCTGGTGCTTGATCTGGCGACCAATCGCTTGGTCACCACAGTGGAAGCGATCTTCTACGAGACGATGTCGCTCGACGGAACTGGTTAGCCACACGGCAGACTCCCATCGAAGTCGCTGACTCTTCTGTCTTCGACAAGGCGGTGTCTTGGTCGGATCTGGTTGCAGAAGAGCATGTGGAGGCAGAGGAGGATGAGGATGAGGAGGTTGTTAGAATTTTGCCATCTGTGCCGATTTCGACTTCTGGACCAACTCTGCCGCCGACCGGGCCTTCCACTATCAAAGATACTCTGTCCTCTGCAGATCCTAAGGCGGATGCTTCTGCCGACTCTCCGACGGTAGAAGAGCCTCATGCACCCTCTGCGCGGCCCAGCTCCCCCTCTCCTTCTGCGTCGTCCTCTGGTGAGGAGGGGAGTGAGGAGCCTCTCGGCGTCATCCCCAGTGAACGACGCACTGCAGAGCGGCAGAAGAATGTCGCAGACGATCCGACCGCAGAAGAGCAATCATCTTCTGCAGGGGAGTCGTCGTCCTCTGCCAAGAGCACTCTACAGACGAAACGCATGTAGAGGTGCAACCCCTCCGGCGATCGACGCGCACCAACAAAGGTGTTCCGCCAGTTCGTCATCGTGCAGCGTTGACGGCATTCGTGATGAACGCCCTCGACGGCAGAAGCGAAGACGTGAAACTGCCAGAGCTGGACTCTGCAGAAGATCGTGTGGCAGATCCGGAACGTCGTTGGGACATTTCGAAGATGCCTGTCCCTGTCGCTCTGAAGAGTTGGAAGGGCCCTGCGGTGAAGGCAGCGATGGACAAGGAGATGCATACTCTGTGGGACCAAGGCACTTGGGACTTGGTTTTTCCGCCGACTGGCGTCAATGTGATGGGAAGTCGGTGGGTTCTCGCTACCAAGTATCTCCCTGACAATACGGTAGAAAGAGAGAAGGGACGTCTCGTCGTTCAAGGGTTTACACAGCTACCCAATCTCGACTACGACTTGACATATGCTCCAGTCGGCAGCTACGTAACTGCTCTTCTGCAGCTGCTCATAGCTACGGCATTTGATTGGGAGCTGATGCAACTCGACATGATGAACGCTTTTCTTAATGCCCCCATCGACCATCCTCTCTACATGAAGCAGCCGAAGTACTATGATGACGGCAGCGGCAGAGTTTGACTGCTCAAGAAGAGTCTCTACGGACTTAAGCAGAGTCCAAAGCTGTGGTATGAAGAACTCGATGGAGTTCAGCAGAAAGGAAGCTGGTCGAAGGGTCAGGTCGACGAAGCCTTCTACTTCCACGAAGACGAGCACGGTGACAAGTGCTACTTGCTCGTCTACGTCGACGATCTACTGGCTGCAAGTCGGAGCAAGGCGCATTTGGCAGAGTTGAAGACTCTGCTCGAGAAGGTGTTCAAGCTTCGAGAGATAAGTCCTGTGCAGAAGTACTTGGGCTTGGAACTGATCCAGGACAGATCTGCTCGGAAGATTTGGCTGAGCCAGAGAGGCTACATCGACATGTTGCAGAGGCTTTTCTGCCAGAGGGGCCTCCTCGACGAAGCCCGAAAACGCCGATTTCTGTCGATGCGTTCAAGGAGCTGACGTTCGACGATGCAGAGTTGCAGGGATGAACAGAGGAAGAGTATCGCCAGAGAGTGGGATCTCTTCAGTTCGCCGCCTGCACGACACGTCTGGACATCCCTTTCGCCTGCAGCAAGCTCGCGTCTGGGCAAACTGTTCGAAGTGATCAGCACTGGAAGGAGTTCAAACGTTGCATTGCGTATCTCGTGGGGACTCGCGATGTGGCTCTGGAGCTCGGCGGAGAAGCCATACATCTGCGCCTCGTTGGTTTCGCAGATGCTGATGATGCTGACGACAGGCAGAGTTGCAGCAGCACAAGTGGGTACGTTTTCACCCTCGGCGGAGCTGCAATTTCGTGGGCGAGCAAGAGGATAAAATGTGTCACTCTTTCGTCTACGGAATCTGAGTACATCTCTGCCGTGGAGGCCGGCAAAGAAGCACGTAAGCTGCGCTTTTTGCTGGCAGAGTATGGGCTCCTCGACGAGGATGAGCCCACGACACTCTATGTCGACAATCAATCTGTCATTTCTATATCAGAAGGGATGGGGCTCAAGGGGAGCCTTAAGCATATGGAGCGGCGGTACATGTGGCTGCAGCAGATGGTCGCGAGCCGTAAGACGAAGTTGCAGTTCATCCCTACGAACGAGCAGCCGACAAATTACTTGACCAAGGCCTTGCATTTTTCTGCGTTCGAGCGATGCTTCGGCAGAGTGGGTCAGGTGCGATTGTCTGCGAGGGGGAGCGCAGAAGTAGAAATCTCTTATGGGAAAGAGTAGGCGCCATGACCTCTTTCATGGCTGGTGCGGAATTCCAGCGTGAGGAGAAGTTCAGATTCTCACAATTTCTTGTGTGTTCATTTTGTGTGTTTTCCTTCCTTCGGATTTCCTCTAGATAGGTTCTTTGCTGGTTGGTGATTTCGCATGACCAGTGCAGGGGAGTGTTGAGAATAGCCCTGATCCTGCGAAGGTTGCAGAAGTCTGCGGAAGCGGCGTATCAACGAAGCCTGCGGACACGAGCCCTGAAGAAAGGCCCATAGATGAAGAGCAGATTTTTCGACAAGGTGAGGCTCTGCGGGAAGTGGCAGAAGAGCAGTTTTCGTTGGTGGCAGAAAAGCGGTTCTGCCGGAGTGGCAGGACAGGAGCGCGTTTTTCTGCATACGGCTTCTACAGATTTCGGTGCTTCTGTAGAAGCAGTCTCAGCAGAATCGAGAGTGTACAAGACCCTCTGCGGATTCGACACCAGGGGCCATTCGTAGAAGGGTTGTCCTCTGCAGAAGTATCGCGCAGAAGACATTTCTGCGGGCGACCCTTTCGGCAGAAGCGACTCTGCAGAAATACGTTCCAACAGGACTTCGGGCAGAGTGGCGCAAGAACCTGTTCGCGCAGAATTGCGTTCTGCGGGAGTTCTGCAGAAATGCAATTCGGCTATCTCTTCTGTGGACGACCCCCTCGACAGAAACGAAACTCGGCAGAAGCTCGTCAGAGAGTCATCTCGGACTTTACTTCTGCGAGCGCCCCTTCGACAGAAAAGACGAGGACTTAGTTTTTCTGATGAACGTACGTTCCGAAATCGCGAGAAATTCGCGATTTCGTAAGATAACCTCAGAACCGATTTGAACCGAGAACGGCAAAATCTACCTGCGACATTGAGAAATTGAACACGTGACGCACATTTCGTAACTGCGGAAATGTGCGTAACATCTGATAGTTTCATATCTGAAACTGTTAAAACAACTACTACAGAGTGGGAAAATTTACAAACCAAGCATGTGCTGTAATTTTCACCTGCCATTGCTGACTTGGCTACGCGCAGCTTAGAGTAGTTATGTAAACGTTCTTGTGCGAACGTTCTCGCCGTGTTCAATGAGGTTCAATGGGGTAGTACTAGTGTTTGCCTTGTGTACCATACTTTTTAATCTTGATTCTAGTGAATTTGTGTGCATAAGCTTTCTCAAGCTACTCTGTGAAACACACAATTATGAAGGCAACTTTCTCCTTAGAGAACGACTGAGCTAGAGAGCTCTATATGCGTCAGGCACTTCCGCAGAAGCTCCCGTTATAGCAGAAAACTCTGCACGTTCCCCCCCCTTTGCCGTCCCCCCTCCCTTCCTCCCCCTTCGCCATCTCCCCTCCGTTCCTCCCCCTTTGCCGTCCCCCCTCCGTCCCTCCCCCTTTGTCATCCCCCCTCCTTCCCTCCCCCTTTTTCGCCCCCCCCTCCGTTCCTCCCCCTTCGCCATCTCCCCTTCCTTCCTCCCCCTTCGCCATCTCCCCTCCGTTCCTCCCCCTTTGCCGTCCCCCCTCCGTCCCTCCCCCTTTGTCGTGCCCCCTCTTTCCCTCCCCCTTTGTCGTCCCCCCTCTGTCCCCCCCCTTTTGCTGTCCCCCCTCCCTTCCTCCCCCTTCGCCATCTCCCCTCCGTTCCTCCCCCTTTGCCGTCCCCCCTCCGTCCCTCCCCCTTTGTCGTCCCCCCTCCTTCCCTCCCCCTTTGTCGTCCCCCCTCCGTTCCCCCCCCTTTGCTGTCCCCCCTCCCTTCCTCCCCCTTCGCCATCTCCCCTCCGTTCCTCCCCATTTGCCGTCCCCCTCCGTCCCTCCCCCTTTGTCGTCCCCCCTCCGTTCCCCCCCCTTTGTGGTCCCCCCTCCGTTCCTCAAACATTGCCGTCCCCCCTCCCTTTTGTCCTCCATTTGTCTTTCCACCTCCGTTCTTCCTCTCATTGTCTCCCTCATTCCTATTTTCCCCCCTCAGTTTATCCTACCTCGGTCTTCCGCCCTCCATTCCCCCCTCCGTCCTCCATTCTCCCGCCCTCTGCTTTTCCCCCCCTCTGCCGTTCCCTTTCCATTCTTCCTCACCAACGTTCTCCCACCCCCCCCCCTCTTTCCTTTACCCGTTGCGTTCTTCTTACCTGACCCCCCCTCTGCTTTGTTGCCTTCGCAATCTGTATTCTTACAAGCCGAAGTGCAGCCCATTCTCAGGTATACACTACTCTCCCTCTCGCTGTTTCTTTGTTTGTCCTCCATCCATTCTTCCCCTGTCTGTTTGCCTCCGTTCTTCCCTTCCATTATTTCCCTCTCCTTTCTGTATTTGATTTTCCCCTACACTTGTTTCTACCTTGCGTTTGCTTCTCATTTCAGTGGTTGCTTCTTTCTTGCACTTGCTGCTCCCTTCTCCTTGTCCGTCTTTCTTGCCCTCGTCTCCGCTGTACTGTTTTTTTCCCTTGCATCCGTTCCCGTTCTCCCTACCTAATCGCTTTAATTTTTCTCTGGCTGCTACTGTCGCAAGCTCTTCCCTCTGATTTTTTCCTATTGTTATCCTTTCCAGTCATGTTATCACGTTCAAGTTTGTCACTTTCCCAGAACATTCCAAGTCGTCGAAGTTCAAGTCGGTCACGTTCCAAGACTTCTCACTCCAAATCCATTCAAAGCATTGATTCATGGATATTTGAAGTTGACTTTTGGTATTGTTTTCGTGCTACCCATTATATATTCGTGTTTGACTTCTGTGCATTTGCATTGTTGTTTTGTGGTTTTTTATGCTGCGTTGCTTGTGTATGTGCGTTTGCATGGTACGGTACCATTATCGACAACGTGCGTACCAGTTTGTTGGCTTGTGTTTTGCACGGTGTTGCGTTGCGTTGTGCTTGCAGAGGAAGGATGCTGAATATGCATAGTGCATCACACAATTTGCGATTGTCGTTGCCGGTTTGGGGAATTGCTTCTCATTCCGTGCATGTCAATATCTATTGTAGCACGAAAGCAGTGATGCATTTCTTTCTTTGCAGTCACTATTGTACTTTTTTTTTGTTTGTTAGCAAGTGTTGTATATTGTTGTGTATTGTGCGTGCGTGCAGGGAAACGATGCTGATTATGCCTAGTGCATCATACAATGTGCGATTGTCATTGCCTGATTGGGAGTTTTTTTTCCCATAACGTGCATGTCAATCTCTAATGCGGCACGAACGCATTGATGCATTCGTTTTACTGCATTCGCTGTTGTATTGTACTGTTGTCGTGTCGAGCCGAACCGTTATATGTGTGTGTGTTGGTAAGATGCGTTCTGTGTACATGCTTTGAAATTTGTGGTGGTAATGTTGTGGTTCATTCATTCTCCGCCATAATTATCGACGGCGAATGATTCGAGCCTCTCTCATCATTAATAGAAAACTTAGAAAATCGTTACCAAACTCTCTGTTGCTCAATTATTATGTTGTCTCCATTATCGACCACATAATAATTGCGAAAAACATATATTTTATGCAAGCTAGAAATGTATTTTGAGACGCTAAGTTTCTGAGTTATAGTAAAAGGAATCAACAAACAAACGGATATGTAGAGATTCTCTATAGGAGAACGTAAACATTCAGATTTTAGACAACCAATTTTAGATGGAAAAAAAACCAGTGCCTTTAGAGTGAGCGATGCATTAAACCTGGAAACAATATGTTGTGCGGGTTATTAGGCCGACTAAACAAAGTCGTCCGAAATCGGTCCACCGACCGATTGTTAAGGGTTGCTACGCAAGCCAAAAATGGTGGGGGGGATTTTTATTTTTTTTTGGGTTGCGGAGCAACCTATTGCGATCGATCCTAAGGATTTTTTTTTTCAAGTTTGTGATTTGGAAAAAACTACCAAATCTTAAAAAAAAAAAGATATTCCAAAAAAAAAATCCCTAATTGATTTGAATCTAAAATGTTTGTCGTTGTTTCCCATGATTTCCAGTGGCGTATTTTTGTCATTGACAAAAATAGGCTATCGCTTCCCCAGCTAAGTGGGGGAAGTCGAAAGCCTATTATGTCGACCGTGAGATAATACATTTTATGATAGCAAGAAAATCATCAACAAGCAATTTTTTTTTTTACGAGCAATTTTGTGAATACCAAAACCTGATTTACTATATCGATTTCAAGTCAATTGACCGCACTCACAGAGAGAGTCAAAGGACCTTCACGAAACGATAAAAGCAATCCAGATTTTGAGACACACAAAACGTATTACCACGAGTGCCCATGCACAACACACAACAGGACTGCATGCACCTAGCAAAGGCCAAAACAATTCAAAACAGTAAAGTATGCATTATGCAATAAAAAGATAGCAGATGCATAATAAGAGTGGTTCAAAGTTTCGAACCTGCAGCCAGATCACAAGGGTTAGCAGAATAAGAGACATGTGAAACCTGGATAAGAGGACGTAAAAATGAAGAGAACGACAATGAACAAAGAAAACATGGAGAATTAGGAAGTGCGACGTAAGGAACGATTTCCCGTAATGGTGGGAGAAAGGAAGAATTGAGACAAGGTATGGACGAGAGCAGAGGAGAAGGGCATGGCGGGAGGGTAGAATCCGTACCTTGAAATAAAGTTGAAAGGTGATTACCCGTGGTTCCTTAACAAGCTAGAGCACCTAGAGACATAAGAGATATGGAAAAAGTGAGAGGATGCTTATTTGTTGGAGGAAAACAGCAAGGAATATAAGAAGAGAGAGGCCTAGGGAAAGAAAGGAGGGAAAAGCTAGCATGACTATCCAGTTAGGAGGTTGACGACAAGCTGAGAGAGAAACGATGACTTAACCCAACTATGGGATGGCCTTGGCTGGAACGCTAGAACGCTAACTGCTGGAGGTGACGAGAAAGCTGTGAGATTGAGGAATGGAGGAAGAATTGTGTGAGAAGGAGAAAGAAAAGTTGGAGAATGTGGGTGGAACGGCCAGGCTCTCGCAGCTCTGAAGGAAGTTCAATCTATTTTCTCGTTTCCATCAGAAACTGCCCAGCTAGATTGCAATTTGTGAACTTGTTTTCGAGCTTGTGAGGGCGTGTTTTATCTATTTGACTAATTGTACGTGTTGCATTCAATACTACGGAACTACGAGTTCGAAATTCATTGTTTCGCGTATTGCCAGTTCCACAACCAACTAATCGGTGAAAATCAATGAAATTTGAAATTTAAAATACGCCCTCGTAATTCGCGTCGTTGAAAAAGCCGGATCGCTTTGACGAAAAAAAAAATCCGAACGGGTGGCAGAACAAATTTCACGTCACTGGACGGCTACAGTATTTTCCGTCAGAAATTGTGCGCGTGACGAGCCTCGCCGCTAGGCGCAAAAAAACAAAATCTGCCAGGTGGCAACTTTCGCCACCGGGCAGGGAAATCATATCGCACAGTATCGAGAAAGACGACACTAAAACGAAAACGAAAACGAGATAAAGTAAGAATTGTAGCGTAATAATATACAATACAGAAAAGTAACATAAGAATCTAAAACATGGAAATGGAAGAACCAGCTCTAGGTGGCGGTTTTCACGCTTGGCAGTCGTGACATGTTCATAATTTGACTAATATAAAAACACAGAATATTTTTCATTTACATACACTTCTAAATGTTGTCTACTTCGGGTTTGGGTTATTTCTGAGTAGTATACTAGCAAAAGTATTTTTTTCATCTTTTTTATACAATAGAGCTCCGCAACCCTAAGACGATTTCGTCGCCTCTTGTTTTTTTTCATTCAAAATAAGCGTTGATGCACGCATCCCATCCGACGATTATGTCGAGTCTTGTTCATAGTTTTTTCATTACAGCTTCCCGAGCACGTCACGGGTGCGTTGCCAATTCACCATCGCCACCGCAGATCTACCTTCCAGTTGCGCCTACAGAACGAAGCCACGCGCTGAACCCACACCCGTCACACTCCGCACCGCACCAGCACCAGCACCAGCACCTCGTCCTGCGCACCAGCACCAGCACCAGCACCAGCACCTCGTCCTGCGCACCAGCACCAGCACCAGCACCAGCACCAGCACCAGCACCAGCACCAGCACCAGCACCTCGTTGTCACTGCGCACCCAATCCCGCATGAACGCGGCTCGTCTACACTATCCACCATTGTCCCATACTCGGGAATCGCCTCGGTATGCCTCGGTTTGTGAGTGCGGCTGATCTTGCCCCTCGCATATTCACACCTCCTCCCCACATCTTCTGGTTACGACCGCCAATAAAGCCCCCCCCCCCCCAGATGTTCCTCCCACACCAGCTCCAACAAACCTCCACGCATTTCTATCTAGCGACACCAGGGCTTACGCTAGAAGGGTACGTCCCAAAATACCAGGACCAGAAATACGGAGTAGCTATACACTAGGTACGGCATAGGTACGTCTTCTACGGAGTAGCCTTGCTATACGAACAACTATACCTACAATATAGGTGAGATCCACATTTTTGTGACGTAGCTACCCTAAATGTCGAGAAATTAAGAGTTGTCTAGACCCTGAACCCGGATCTTAACAGGCTGGGTTCTGCCGAATCTCTGAATCTGGCCGAGTCAATGAGCCTTGGAATTCGGATGCATTCCGTGACAGGTTTTCATGAAACCTGACGGACTAGTCTCGCAGCATGGCGTTCAGCAAGGAGAAAATCCCTCCGCCACTGCGTGGAGAAAAATCTCCGTCACGAACATCAAGGGTGATTTCGGGTTTGGGACATACTAGCTTTCTTTTCAATTGCTCCGTCATCTGCGCCCCAAAAATTAGACTAGAAGGCAGAAAAGCCCTTCCGCTTAGGCAGAGTTACCGCTCGGAAAACTTGTAAGGATTCCGAGTGAAAACCCCTTGGATTCCGGAAATTTTTGGGTATGATTGGACCATAACTCAGCACCTTCCGAAACTCCCTGGCCCAAACGTAAGCCTTGACCACCAGCGCAACGAGCCTCATTCCTCGGCATGCGTTTCGCCCACTGTGCCGTCGTGCTTGTCCTGTTGGCGCTGGCGCTGCTTGCGCGCCTCCCCTACCATTACGATCCGCTCGATGCCGCGCCTGCGCCGTCCCTGGAGCCGTCCGTCAGTGCCGATCCAGCCGCCGCCTTCTCGCGCGGGCTCCTCGCGCTGGCGTCGTGGGCGGAGGAGGCGGCGCAGCGCAGCGGGGAGCAGTGGGGGGAGGAGCAGCACGAGCCGCAGAGACGAGAGCAAGAGCCGCCGAACCAGCAGCGTGATTTTCCACACAACTTGAAGACGCGGATGATTCGCGTGGCTGCGTTCAACGTGGGTCGCGCAGTGATCTTCCTCCACCAGCTAAGGCAGCAGCAAGGGCGGGAATTGCGAGCAGCGCGATTCCGAGTCGTGCCGCTTGCCGCGCCAGCGGAAGCAGGCAACGTGACGTGGGACGACCTCTACCCGGAGATGAACTACGACCGCTCCAACTTCACTTGCCCTCATCGCAAAAAGTGCAACGTTCACAGATCGTTTTCACCATTCGAGCTCGAGCATAAAGTCGGAAATCGTCCGCCAAGTGTTCGCCAAATGTTTTTTTCTCGTTTCTTTGCGCGTAAATGATTCGCGAGTCTTCTGCGGATGGGATGTTATGCGAATGAGTTGTTTTGTGAATGTTACACCTGAATAATAAACATGTTCCCGTGGCTTATATTTGCATAAATGATTGGTTTTTGTACACTTAAACTTCTACAAAGTTTTAAAATTGTGCATAAGTAACTGAAATATAATAATATATAAAATATGTGTGCAATTTGCCAAAAAAAACTAACTGAATCCAACCCCAACCAACTCAACCCATATCTCACACGCTATTCGAGGTTCGGCGAGACCTGTAACCAGGCTGGGTTACGCAGCTCCAATGGGTTGCGAAACCCAGATACCACGTCCTAACCCTATGCACCGTGAGGAAATTGAACAACCCCCTCGGACATCAAAAGGGGCCATGCGATTGGTCGAAGCCAAACAACAACAATCGCAAACCCAACCCACAGCCTGCTCCCTCGACAGCAAAAACGACTAAGGGAAAGATGGTAGCAGATCTCGAATTCGGGATCTGTAATTTTCTCGACTTGCCCTCGTTTCCTCCTAGATCCATGCTCATGCGTAGCCATGCTAGAGAGTTGGTAGCGACTTATAAGATGGGATCGAGGCGACACCGACGTCAGGCTAGTGAACGCGGATATCAATTGAGGTTCTTGGCGCGCGTAGCCTAGCGTGGACGAAATCACCAGCGCCTGAAAACAAGGGCAGGAAACAAATGACGAATCCCCCGCTGCTAACGGCCCACCGTTGCGGGCCGCTATAGCTTCCCGCCGCCTTCGATCTCCTCGTACGAAAATGCCACCCGCGGCTTCCCACATCGTGCTATCCCTGTCCTCGCGCTTCCTTGCTTCCCAAATCCCCGCTTCCCGCTTTCGAAAGCACGTCCGCATCTCACCTTCACGTGCTGCAGCATCTCGCTGTCCCTCGCTTCCTTCCACCCGCTTTCACCCGCGTCCCGCTATCGCTTGCTCCCCGAATCCCGCTTTCCCATGCTCCTCGCATTACCTTGCTCCCCGCATTCCAATGCTCCTCGCATTCCCATGCTTCCCTCATTCCCATTTTCCCGGCATTCCCATGTTCCCCGCATTCCCATGTTCCCCGCATTCCCTTGCTCCCCGCATCTTGCTTTCCCATGCTCCCCGCATTCCCTTGCTCCCCGCATCCCGCTTTCCCATGCTCCCCGCATTCCCATGTTCCTTGCATTCCCTTGCTCCCCGCATCCTGCTTTCCCATCCTCCCCGCATTCCCATGTTCCCCGCATTCCCTTGCTTGCTCCCCGCATCCCGCTTTCCCATGCTCGCTGCATTCCCTTGCTCCCCGCATTTCCTTGCTCCCCACATCCCGCATTCCCATGCTCCCCGCATTTCCTTGCTCCTCGCATCCCGCATTCCCATGTTCCCCGCATTCCCTTGCTCCCCGCACCCCGCTTTCCCATGCTCCCCGCATTCCCATGTTCCCCACATTCCTTGCTCCCCGCACCCCGCTTTCCCATCCTCCCCGCATTCCCATGTTCCCCGCATTCCCTTGCTCCCCGCATCCCGCTTTCCCATGCTCTCTGCATTCCCTTGCTCCCTGCATTTCCTTGCTCCCCACATCCCGCATTCCCATGCTTCCCTCATTTCCTTGCTCCCCGCATCCCGCATTCCCATGCTCCCCGCATTCCCGTGTTCCCCGCATTCCCTTGCTCCCCGCATCCCGCTTTCCCATGCTCTCTGCATTCCCTTGCTCCCTGCATTTCCTTGCTCCCCACATCCCGCATTCCCATGCTTCCCTCATTTCCTTGCTCCCCGCATCCCGCATTCCCATGCTCCCCGCATTCCCGTGTTCCCCGCATTCCCTTGCTCCCCGCACCCCGCTTTTCCATCCTCCCCGAATTCCCATGTTCCCCGCATTCCCTTGCTCCCCGCATCCCGCTTTCCCATGCTCTCCGCATTCCCATGCTCCCCGCATTCCCGTGTTCCCCGCATTCCCTTGCTCCCCGCACCCCGCTTTCCCATCCTCCCCGCATTCCCGTGTTCCCCGCATTCCCTTGCTTGCTCCCCGCATCCCGCTTTCCCATGCTCTCTGCATTCCCTTGCTCCCCGCATTTCCTTGCTCCCCACATCCCGCATTCCCATGCTCCCCGCATTTCCTTGCTCCTCGCATCCCGCATTCCCATGCTCCCCGCATTCCCGTGTTCCCCGCATTCCCTTGCTCCCCGCATCCCGCTTTCCCATGCTCTCCGCATTCCCTTGCTCCCCGCACCCCGCTTTCCCATCCTCCCCACATTCCCATGTTCCCCGCATTCCCTTGCTTGCTCCCCGCATCCCGCTTTCCCATGCTCTATGCATTCCCTTGCTCCCCGCATTTCCTTGCTCCCCACATCCCGCATTCCCATGCTCCCCGCATTTCCTTGCTCCTCGCATCCCGCATTCCCATGCTCCCCGCATTCCCGTGTTACCCGCATTCCCTTGCTCCCCGCACCCCGCTTTCCCATGCTCCCCGCATTCCCATGTTCCCCGCATTCCTTGCTCCCCGCACCCTGCTTTCCCATCCTCCCCGCATACCCATGTTCCCCGCATTCCCTTGCTCCCCGCATCCCGCTTTCCCATGCTCTCCGCATTCCCTTGCTCCCCGCTTTCCCATGCTCTCCGCATCCCCTTGCTCTCCGCATCCCCTTGCTCCCCGCATTTCTTTGCTCCCCACATCCCCCATTCCCATGTTCCCCGCATTCCCTTGCTCCCCGCACCACGCTTTCCCATCCTCCCCGCATTCCCTTGCTCCCTGCACCCCGCTTGCCCATGCTCCCCGCATTCCCATGCTCCCCGCATTCTCATGCTCCCCGCATTCCTTGCTCCCCGCATCCCGCTTTCCCTTGTTCCCCGCATTCCCATGCTCACCGCTGTCCCATGCCCCCGCTTTCCCATGCTCCCCTCATTCCATGCTCCCCGCATTCCCATGCTCCCCGTGCTCCCCGCATTCACTTGCTTCGCGCATTCCCATGCTTCCCACATTCCCTTGCGACCCGCACCCCGCTTGCCCTCGCTAATCCGCTGCTGCCTCTCTCCCCTGTTTCCCGCCACCCGCTTCCCCTAGCTTCCGGCATGCCGCTTTCCCCCGCTTCCTGTTTCTGCCATTCCCCCCTTTTCACATCCCGCTTTCCCCCGGTAGCGACTAGCGCTTCCCGCTTCACCTCGCGGACCGCTTCCCGCTTTCCCTTGCGGGTCGCTTCCCACTTTCCCACGTTGTAACATGTTACCCGCTTTTTCGCGCACCGCAATCCCCTGCCTTCTCATTGAATGAAAACAGATAAAGGTTCAAGGCGCAGCAGCAGGGAAGAAAGCGAGGCCGCAGGGATGGGGAAGACAACAGATAGTAGCGAGCGGGAGAGGCGAGAGGGGAGGGAGAGGGGCACGAGAGCAGTGGAGGGGGGAAGGCGTGAGAGCAGGGAGGGAGTGAGGCATGAGAGCAAGGAGGGAGTGAGGCACGAGAGCAGGGAGGGAGTGAGGCATGAGAGCAGGGAGAGAGTGAGGTATGAGAGCAGGCGTGAGTGCAGGGGAGGGGGAGAGGCGTAAGAGTAGGGGAGGGGGAGAGATGGGAGAGCATGGAGGTATGAGGTGTGTGATAGGGGGGGATGTGGGAAGGCGCAAGAGCCATGGAGGGAGCGAGAGGTGAGAGAAGGGAAGGGAAAGAGGGGTACGAGTAGGGGAGTGGGGAAAGGGAGAGTGCAGCCCGGAGGAGATGGGGAGGGGAAGAGGCGTGAGGGCGGGGGAGGAAGAGGCGTGAGGGGCATGGGAGGGGGAGAGGGTGTTAGGGTAGGGGAGGGGGAGTGGCGTGAGTGCAGGAGAGTGGGGAAAGATGGATTGCAGTGAGGGTAGGGGGGTAGGAGTGAGAGCAGAGGAGTGGGAGAGGCGTGAGGGCGTGAGAGGCAGGGACAGCTGGAGGAGATGGGGAGGGAAAGAGGCATGAGGAGAGGGGAGGCAGATACGCATGAGGGCAGGGGAGAGGGAGATGCATGAGGGCAGGGGAGGGGGAGAGGCATGAGGACAGAGGAGGGGGAGTGGCATGAAGCAGGGGAGGGGGAGAGGGCAGTAAGTGTGAGCGGGATCCCGGCAGGACAGGCAGTAAACACTCTATAACTAACCCCTCTCAACCCCCCGCCCCCCCACTAACGTATGCCCCCATCTCTTTCTCCCCCCCCCCCCCCCCCCCCCTCCCCCCCCTCCCCTCCTCCCCGCTCTCTCGCAGCCTACCGGGTGGCACATGATTGCCAGTCAAGCTCACCTTGGACAACCTCTCCGTTAAAAGCCAGACTTCACCCCAAACCTATCCACTCACTCCCCTGTGCATCTCTCAACAAACCACATTCTGTGGGTGATCTCCGTGCGGCCACGCATTCAGACATTCAGCCGTTATTGGCAAATGCTAACCATGTCTCTTCTCTAGCATCATCTACAACGGCTGCAGAAAATGGAAATTATGTAACCCTACATATGTGAACGACACTTTGTAACTGAGTTGGTCCAGGGTTGTAAAGCCAACTTGAATTTTGAGGTCACAATTTCTCTCCCTCAAGTTTGTTACATTCTTCCTGCCACATATATATGTGACCTTTTCAGGTTATGAACGGCTTGTCGGTCGTTCTGTAAGAGTACATGAACTTGGCACCAATTTTGGCAACAAGAGTAGCTTTTTATCTTTAGCATAAAGTCATATTAGTCTAGATACATTCAGAAAGTCAAGTTCCCATGGAAAGCGATTTAATCTACTAAACAAATCCAAGACACACACTGAGATATATCGAAAACGTCTTAGCATATATAGTAACAAGTGTTGGCTACAACACCTCCATCCAACCACCAAGAAGGGCGTAGTCCAACGGAATCGGTGCAAAACACGGCTTTATGAAATTTGTGAATACCAAACTGAACCGAATTGAATCGCAAATTACAGCGTGCTATAGAGCGCGCGGATTCTGGGATCCAAAATTTCAGGTCCTATTTGCTTGATATTCGGGTCTGTAGAAACACGCCCCTATTCACAAAATGACGTGCTGACCAATCACACACCCTTTGCCCCCTACCAAACCTGCAACCGAACCCAACAAAATTTATTCATCCAACTCAGCCCCTGCACCTCGTCCAACCAATCAAAATCTGCCAAGTGGTTCCAGAGCGGCTAATCCAGCTCAACCACCTGCTCGCCCCAACCACCCAGCCCACCACGCTGCACCCCACATGCCAGCACTCCAGCCCACCACACACTTCTGATCCCTTCCTTACGTGTCCCCTTGCGCCCTCTCATGCCTTCCAGCTAGACGTTACTTACAATAATAGCCCTCGGCAGTTCTATCTGCATCAGTTTCAGCTCCCATTCTCGCCTTCGCGCCCCCTAGTGAGCAGCTCCTTCCTCTCCCACAGGCTTCGATTACCATGGTCGTTCTTAGTGTGCCCTATGCTGAGGATCTCGTTTCACGATGGTCTATCATTTCAAGCAGCTCGTAGGTGACTAGTCTTGTTCACCCATGTCATTCTTATCTGCATGTTCATGAGCTAATGCGCCATTGGGGGGGCAGGAGAGTAAGGAGGGGCGAGGGGGAGGAGGCGGCACGCAGAAGCGGTATCTTCGGGAGGCGGGGCGCCTGGCGGAGTACCTAGATGCGCGCATGGAGGCAGCCACCAGGTGCGCGGACGCCAGCAGATGCGAGCACGGTGGTGAAACATCTCTTCCCTTGTTTCGCTTCTCGCCACTGTCCTTTTCCTCTCTCCTGTACTCGTTCCGTCTATGCCCGTCTCGATCCCCCTTTCGTGCCCTCTCTCCCTTTTCGCTCGTCCCAGCTGCTCTTTCTCCCCCTCGCCCCTGGAGCTGTGCTTGCCATGTGTGTGCTTGCCACGTGTGTGCTTGGCGCAGCAGTGGTGCGGCGCGACTCGTGCAGAGAGGCATGGCTAGTAGTGTGTGTGGGAAGGTGGAGGGGGCAGAGCGGAATGGAGAGCATCCGCTCTCGTGCACTCCCCTTCTCACGCGCATGCCCCATCCATCCGTCCATCGTGTGTGCGCTGCAGGTTGGGCGCAGCAGCAGCAGGCCCGAGGAGCAGTGAAGGGGGGCATGCTGGCGCCATGGGTGGTGCGCTGCCAGACGACGTGAGTGCCATGGCGTATGCGCACGACCTGCCACCCAAGGTGCATACATGTGCCTTGCTATATGCATGGCGGTGTGAAGCCATCCCTGGCAGCCCATCCGTGTGCCCTCTGTTCTGCCTGTTGCGTGCCCATGCCACCCCCTTTTGGCTCTTGCACGCCACGCCTCTCCATGCGACCTACCACTCTCCTTGCCTTTACTCACCTCTTTCTTTCACATGGCTGCATGGAATCACATGGCTGCATGGCATGGCATGGGCGCATGGCACATGGGTGCATGGCATCACATGGGTGCATGGCATCACATGGGTGCATGGCATCACATGGGTGCATGGCGTGGGTGCATGGCATCAGGTGCATCTGTGGCAGCACCACGAGTCTCTCTCCTCGCGCCATCTCTCCTCCTCCCTCGCCTCCCTGCACCGTTACTTCGACT
This sequence comes from Closterium sp. NIES-67, assembly GCA_027943415.1. Classification (NCBI taxonomy): domain Eukaryota; kingdom Viridiplantae; phylum Streptophyta; class Zygnematophyceae; order Desmidiales; family Closteriaceae; genus Closterium; species Closterium sp. NIES-67. Next base: position 95,943 of record BQMB01001724.1, on the reverse strand, counting down.
ACAGGTGAACAGTCATGGCCAGGCGGAGAGGGGGGGGTCATACAGGTGCCACGGATGGGTTGCTGGAGTAGAGAGGCCCATGAGAGGGCATTCGCAGGCACGTGCGAGTGTGGGGGGCAGTGGGAAGGGCCTGCTGCATGACAGGGCAAGGAAGTGTGGGGGAGAGTGTGGCGTTCGCACGTTGATACGTGTGATCGTGTGAGTGTGCTGTGCACGCGTGGCCCTCATGGTGAGGCGGCCACGAGGAGTGCAGCCACCACGAGGAGTGCAGCCGCCACAAGGAGTGCAGCCTCCATTCTGTTCTTCCATGTCTTGTGCGCTCTTCCCCGACTCTTGCGCACACCGTCACTCCACCCTCCCGCTTCCGCCCCCTGCCACCCCCTCCTCTCTCCAAGCAGTGCGGGCGTGACAGCGGTGGGTAGTCGCCCGGCGTCGGAGTGGTGGGCGGGGCGATTCCAGGCGGGGCTGCTGGTGGAGGGCGCCATGCACGCACGATACGGGCACACACAGCACGCCATGGGGGTATGAAGGCATTTGTTACTTGACGTATCAATCAAACTAATGATTCGCATGTGTCCTCACGATGCTTGTCTTTATCGCAGCTAGCTATGTAACTCTGTCCAACATCGAGATAATTCCCCATGTAAGTCCAATTGTAAGTCTCGCTGGTTATTTGATCGTCGGACTAATTTCACAACAATGTCTCGTATGACGTGCAGAAATTTGTAGCCTACCACGAGCTATTTCCTCCGGTAAGCTGGCTCTTGTAATTGCTATCGTATGGAATATAACTAATTTGATTACAATGTTTGAACCTAATGTGCAGGACTCAATATCCAGCGTCGCGCTACTTCGTTGTTGTAAGCATTGTCCTTATTGTTGGTGATTTCGACCTTGGATTAATTTCGAGATAACAAGTTCTGAACGTAACGTGCAGGAATTCCAATCCAGTTTCAAGAATTGCTGCTCCTGGTGTGCCGCCGCTCAGTTTCTCTTTGTGTTAGTGCGGGACCCACATAGGGGTGCTGGTAGGCAAGGGCGGTTGGGCCATAGTGGTTGTGTACTGTGGTGTAGATGTTTTTTTTAATATATCAAATAATTTGCTTGTTGCATTATAAGTAAATCCAAACGAGGCATGCCCTAATTGTACTGAACCATGCCCAAAAGGGTACTGCAGCCTGCAAAAACGGATCCATGAAAAATACCACCAAACGTTTGCAACAAATCATGCTGAATACTAAAAATGGTGAGCATAAACTTCTCTATGCATTTACATGTTTACTGCAAAAGTTGTAGAAAGAACACCGCCATGCATTTGTAAACGAACCACAGAGATTACCGAAAAGACACCTCTAAGCATTCGCTGTCGTGAACCAAAAAGTGTTTCGGGAAATGTTGCCCAAGCATTCGCCAAGTGTTCTGATCTTAGTCCGCCATGAATTTTCACCCACATGTTCGCAAAACGTTTGCAAAGCATTCGCTCGAATGCTACGCAATCGTTTTGCGAGCACACCTTTTTTGCGATGCTGCTGTGCCCCGCGCGCCGTGGGAGGAGAGCGAGGAGACGCATGACGTGGCAGACGCGGTGGTCGCGGTGGTGCCGTGTCGCCCGGCGAAGGACTCGCTGGCGAGGGACGTGCGATGGCTGCAGCTGATGCTGTCGCTCGCACGCTTCGCCAGTCAGGTGCGGGGTAATGCCAGTCCGTTGTGCACATTCCCGGTGCGGAGTCGGGTGCGGAGGAATGCCTGAGTGCATGGGCATCACCTTCCTGTCACTTGCTCCTGTCTCTGTCACGGTATCTTCACCCTCCCTCTCCCTCCCCTCCCTCCCTCCCTCCCACCCTCCCCATCCCACCTTCCCCCCCTGCTCCCCCCAGTCCCGCCGTCCCTGGCTGCCCTTGGTCATCGTGTCCCCCTGCCGCCCGCCGCCCAACCTCTTCCACTGCCGCTTCCTTGCGCGCGCGCAGCCTGCGGCCCACGGGGCGGAGGGCGATGTGTGGGTGTACAATGTGACGGCGAGCGATATGCACGTGCGCTTCCAACATACGGGCTCCTGCGCCTTGGCGCAACCCAGCGTCAACGCCGCAGGTGCGCACCTACCACTGTCCGTTTTCCATTTTGGGTTCTTTCCCCTTGACAACCATTTCTCCCTGTCCCTGGCAAGCTTCCTAGCCCTTCCCTCGTCGCCCTTTGCCCCACGCTTCCTCGCCGTTTCATTGCCTCTCTGCTTCCCTCCCTCGGAGCTCAACCCGCTCTCATACAAACATTTCCTGCACCCCCTTTAGCAGCTCGAATTCCCCTTCTCATGTACAGCAGGGCCCCACCTCACTCCGCGTACTCCTCACCCCCTCGCCTCGTTTCTACACTCCCTCTCCAGCCATCGTGGGTTCCCCCTCGTTGGGCCCTCAGCGCTTCGCCTTCGCCACAGTGCTGCACAGCAAGGGAGACTATGTCTGCGGCGCCATCGTACTCGCACACTCCCTCCGCGCCACCGGCCTCGCACTGCCGCCTGCCCTTTTTTCTAGCATGGGCGAGAGCAGCGGCAGTGCAGGCAGCAGTGGCCACGATGCTGGAGCAGCAGGGGGCAATGGGCGTGCAGAGGCAGAGCTGGTGGCGCTGGTGTCGGCGGAGGTGGGGGCGGAGAGCCGGAAAGGACTGCAGGTGGCGGGATGGCGGATCGTGGAGATCGAGCGCATCAGGAACCCGCGGGTCAAGAAGCCGAGCTACTTCGAATGGAGCTACAGGTGTGTGGTGCGCACCAAAGTGCCTGGCGGGAGGTGAGAAGGGGGGGGGGATGTGTCGCTGCGAAGCATTTTGGGATGTGGGCTCTTCACCCATGCCCTCCGTGTGCTTGCCATGCCACTGCTTGTCCACTGTGGGCTACAGATGCCGTACTCACACATGGGCAAGCTATGGCTGTGCTCCTGCACCACAGGCCCTTGTCTCTGCCACCGGGCTCACCACCTGTCAGCCTCATGCCTCTTCCCATACTCCTCTCCCGTACCTCCCCTCTCGCCCCTTGCTACCATGGCAGCAAGCTGTGGCTGTGGCAGTTGACGGAGTACGAGCGTGTTGTGTGTTTGGATGCAGACATCGTCGCCCTGCGCCCGCTAACACACCTCTTCCTCTACCCCGAGCTGTCGGCTGGCGTCAGCTTCAAGAACGAGCTCCACTTCAACTCCGGCCTCATGGTCATTGAGCCGGCGCGCTGCACCTTGGACTTCCTCATGGCCAACCTTCGCACCTTCAGGAGTTATGATGGCGGAGACCAGGTGGGTCCGCACTCTAGTCTTGATGTGTCTGGCATGATGGGTGCTGCTGGGATGGGTAACATTATGGCTAGGTACGGCAGGCATGTTTGCGTGGGCGTCGCATAATTAAAGGGACCAGGTGGGTTGGGATCTTATTAAAGGGACCATCCCCTTCCAGCCATTTCCCCTACCCACTTCTTCCACTGTCCCTCCCAGGGGTACCTGAACAACGTGTTCACGTGGTGGCACCGCCTGCCCGACTCCACCAACTTCCTCAAGCTCATCGTGACACCGCAGGGAAACCCCAGCCGGGCCCGGGAGGTGGCGGCCCAGACCGCTCTGTTCTCCGCTGAACCCCCCCAGCTGCACGCCATTCACTACGTGGGGCGCAAGCCGTGGTACTGCTTCCGCGACTTTGACTGCAACCGCGTGCTGCCGTACATGCAGAAGTTCGTCAACGACGCGGCACACAGGCGCTGGTGGCAGGTGCATGATGCCATGGACGAGAGGCTCAAGCCCTGGTGCTGGCTGAGTGAGGAGCAGAAGGAGCAGCTGTGGGATGCCATGGATAAGCGCAGGCAGGAGGGGGCTGACCCTGAGATGTGGAACTTCACAGTCACCGATCCGAGAAAAGACCTGGTGCTGCCTTGGGGGGTGGAAGTAGTGGGGAGGAAAGGTGGCCAACGAACGTTGAGCGAGTGGCTTGGAGGTCGGAACTGGCACTAGCAGCAGCTCGTAGACCTCCTGTCACAGGGTTCCCCCTCGTTCGGTGGGCCGTCCACGCTTCACCTTCGCCACGGTGCTGCACAGCAAGGAAGACTACCTCTGCAGCACAATCGTGCTCGCGCACTCCCCCCGTGCCACCGGCCTCGTGCTGCCAATAGCAGCGCCGTTGCAGGAACGCAGAGAGTGCGGGGGATGGGGGGGGCAGGGGGGAGAGGGAGATGAGAGGAGGGGGGAATGAATCATGAGTGAGGGATTGGAACGTTCTGTCAACTTATACATGTGTATGTAGAAGTTATAGGCTAGATAGGTGTATGCTAGGGTACAACTCCAACCCTATATTTCCCTTGTTCTCTCTTGTTTCTAGTTATTCCTGTATTCTAACATGGTATCATGATTCATGAGTAGATTAGGTCCGCCCACCCGCTTCCGCCCCTAGCCCTAGCCCTAGCCTACCGCCCCGCCGGCCCCTAGCGCGCCCGCCGGCTCCTAGCGTACCGCCGGCCCCTAGCGTACAGCCGGCCCCTAGCGCACCTCGCCGGCCCCCTAGCGCGCCCACCGTCCCTTACACACCGTGTCGGCCCCTTAGCGCCCCGCCGGCCCCTCGCGCCTAGCCGGCCCCTAGCGCGCCGTGACGGCCCCTCGCGCCATGACGGCCCCACGCGCCTAGCTGGCCCCTCGCGCCGAGCTGGCCCCTCGCACCTCGCCAGCCCCTTTCGCTTAGCCGGCCCCTCACACCTAGCCGGCCCCTCTCGCCTAGCCGGCCCCTCGCGCTGAGCCGTTCCAGCGTGCCTAGCCGGCCCCTCTCGCCTAGCCAGCCCCTCGCGCACCGCCGGCCCCTCACACACCCGGCCGGCCCACCGCGCGCCTCGCCGGCCCTTCGCACTTGCCGGCCCCTCACGCGCCCGCCGGCCCTTCGCATGCTCGCCGACCCCTCACGCACTCGCCGGCCCTTCGCGCGCGCTGGTCCCTCCAACGCCCCCTCTCCCCTCACGTGCCTCGGGCCCCTCCTCGGCCTTCCGCCCGGTCTTCTCGCCAGGGAGCCCTGCCGCTGTATCACCGTGCCGCTGTGACGCTGTGCCGCCGTGACGTTGTGCTGCGGAGGTTGCACGATGGCGGAAACTGTGCTTCGCATGGACGCGGAGGGACACGCGATCGACTTCGCCGCCTGGCTTGTCGATCTCCGCCATCACCTGACAGGTCAGCGCCAGGATGGGCACTCCCTGGCTATGCATGTTGATGGCTTGCTTCCCTGCCCCTCCGCGCCTGATCCCCTCCCTGCTGACCCCACCACTGTTGAGAGTGAGGCCTTTGCTGCTGCTGCGCTCGCTCACGCTGTTTGGGACTCTCCCGATGCTGTAACGCAGCTTGCCATTAGTTATGCGCTTCCACTGTCTGAGCGTCCGTGCTTCACTGCTGTAGCGAATGCCAAGGATTTCCTAGATGCCGTAATTGCGCGCTACTCCACACATGCCTCTGCCTCCGCTGGCCGCTTGATCCTCCCCATGCTATTCCCCGATCATTCCGCTTTCCCCACTGTCGCTGACCTCGCTACTCACCTCCGTGCACTAGAGAATAGCTACCGCGCAGCTAGCACTACCGCCCAGATCACTGCCTTTCCCCCGCCGTTCTGCGCTACCCTGTACCTTATTGCCATGCGCCTGCCTGACCGCGTAGCCATTGCCCGTGACCACTTCCTTAGCCAACACCCTAGTAACCTCACCCTGACTGTCTTTGTCACTGCCCTTTCTGAGATAGAGACTCGCCAACGCACTATCGCTCAGTCGAGTGGTGTTGCGGCAGTCCCTATCTTTCAGGGCTGTGCTCCCTCCCAGTACATGTACGCTGACGTTTCTGCCGCCGTCGCTACAGCTGCTCCTGCCACAGACACCGCAGCAGTAGCGACAGCATCAGGGCCGTCGTGACCCAAAAGGAGAACGTGGAGGTGGTGCTGGTGGTGGAGGTGGTGGTGACGGAGACAGTGGTTCTGACGAGGGGGCTGGGACAGGCGTCCAGGAGAAGCAGCAGCCGCACCAGCAGGAGTCGCAGCAGCAGCCGCATCAGCAGCATTAGCAGCAGTCTTCGCAGCAGCAGCCGCCGCAGAAGGAGCAGCAGCAGCAGCAGCAGCAGCTGTGGGCCCGCCTCCCCGCTGGGGTGGCCAGGAGCCCCTTGAGGTGGTGGCCGTGGTGGCGGTCCTCGCAGCTTGGCATTTACCGGCGGCTTCGGTGCTGTGGGCTACTAGTACCAGCTCCAGACCAGGCCCCTTCGTGGCATTGTGTGCCGCCGCTCGCACCCGACCGACCGCTGCTTCCGCTGCCTTGACTACGCCACCGCTCTGGTCTCTGACCCTGTCCGTCCTCTGTCCGTCGGGGGTGCTCCTGCACTTGGCAGTGACGTCCTAGAGGACAGGCAGTACGAGCTTGCTTTTCTGTCGGAGGCTACTCCCCATCTCTGTTCTATGCTGCTAGTCCTTGAGGGTGACCCAGACGCCTTTGACATCCTGACCCCTCGCACTTACGCTGAGGCGACCTCGGGACCTAGGGCCTCTCAGTGGATGGCTGCCATGGAGCAGGAGATGGCATCTTGGAGATCCTCCGGCACCTATGTCGACGCAGTTCTCCCACCTGGAATAAACATAGTCAATAGCCCATGGCTCTTCAAGATGAAGCGCCCCCGTGGAGAGCCGCCTGCGTTCAAGGAGCGCTACGTGGCTAGAGGCTTCAGTTAGGAAGAGGGGATGGACTTCTTTCAGACCTTCGCTCCGACCCCAAAGATGACTACTCTTCGGGCACTGCTACACGTAGCAGCATAGCATGACTACGAGCTCCACTCCCTCGACTTCTCCACTGCTTTTCTTCTGGGCAGCTTACTTGAGCAGGTCTATCGGCGCCGTCCTCAAGGCTTCACCTGTACCTTCCCTTCTGGGACCTAGTGGCTCCTCCGGAGCCCGCTATGGCCTACAACAGGAGCCTCGTGAGTGGCACGACACACTGCATGCTACGCTAGCTGACCTGCGGTTCTTTCCGTCCTTTGCAGACCCTTATTTCTTCGTTCGTGCTGGCCAGACTCCGTTCTACATCCTTGTCTACGTAGACAACCTGGTCTTTGCTACTGCAGACAGAAACACACTGGCCTTTGTGAAGGCCGAGCTGCTGAGGAAACACACCTGCATTGACCTAGGAGAGCTGCGCCGCTACCTTGGCCTGCAGATCTCCAGGGATACAGTAGCGCGCGCCATCACTCTTACACAGTCACACTTGGTGTGCCAGGTCCTTTAGAGGTTTGGTCTTCAGTTCTCCTCAGCACAGCCCACACCTCTGCCAGTAGACCACAGGCTCTCAGCTCCAATTCCTGAGGAGTTAGTAGAGCCTGGTGGTCCATACGCAAAGCTTTTGGGTTGCTTCATGTACTTGATGACTTGCACTCATCCAGATCTCGCATACCCTCTCAGCATCGTGGCTCGCTTTAAGGCCACATGCAGTTACCGTCCACAGCACTGGTCGGCCGCTAAGAGGGTTTTGTGTTATCTAGCAAGTACATCGGGCATGGGTCTAGTGCTGGGAGGACGCAGACCAATGGTCCTTACTGGGCACACAGACGTTTCTTGAGCAGACGACGCTGAGACCCTCAGGTCGTCCCAGGGCTACTACTTTAGCCTTGGTTCAGGTGTCATCTCGTGCAGGTCCACTGGCTCCTTGTCTGTTGCCCTATCTAGCCGTGAGGCTGAGATTTACGCCAATGCCATGGCAGCACAGGAGCTCCGCTGGCTGATCTTCGTGCTCGCCGACTTACGTGAGTAGCCTAGCTCTGCCCTGGTTCTGTACGCTGAGAACAGGGCCATGATCCTCCTGTATCAGGAGCCACAACTCGAGGGCGGAGTGAAGCACATCCAGCTGCGGTACTTCCTCATGCGCGAGCTACAGCAGCGTCGCCAGGCCCGCATAATACACTTGGCTTCCGGTGCCAACACAGCTTATATCTTTACTAAGGCGCTTGCACCTAGAGATCATCAGCGGCACTGCTTGCAACTTGGTCTAGTTCCTGTAGACTCTCACTTGCGAGGACGTTGATTTAGTACTCTTTATTTATACCTTCCAGACTGGCGTTGTGGCTTATCTTCCAGTGGCTGGGCTAGTAGTGCCGCCCTGGTTTGCTCTTGTCTTGTTTGCACTCTTGCTGACTGGTCTTCGGACCCTTGCCTCTGAGGTTGGACTAGTAGTGCCACCCTGAGCTGTGCGTTTCTTGCTCAGCACTACCACTTATCTAGCCTTGGGGGTGTTTCAACTTATACATGTGTGTGTATGTAGAAGTTATAGGCGAGATGGGTGTATGCTCTTAGAGGGTACAACTCCAACCCTATCTCTCGTGTTCGTTCTTGTTGCTAGCTATTCCAGTATTCTAACATGTTCTGGTCACCTGCCTCTAGCATACCATGCATGAGCAGTTCAAGCACATATTTCTTTGTTGGCTTTGCCCATGCTTGAGCCGGAAGAGAACACATCCCATGACTATGAATGGGAGCTAGCTCCCAGAGTTATGAATTGACTAGGATAGAAGGTACAGGGTAGTTTTGTACTAGTGCTATACTCTCTAGGAGCATGCACCTATTTAGCCTAAAATAACATATGCATACCGTAAACGCCTGGATAGAAGACCTGGGCGAATAGAAGACCCTAGGGTCTATTATCTGGGTGTTTTCTTATAAACGGGTACTCTGTTTATAAGACATGGATTTTGGATAGGTATGGCATACTATAAGACCCACCTTGGGTCTTGTAATCATTTTTTGTTTTCTGCGAAATCAACATTGTGAAATCCCAACAAAACCCAGCTGAATCGACGTACAACTTAGTTACGTAGGTTGATTCTTAATCGTGAAATTTATGAGCGTAAATGCATGAAAATGTATGTATAAATCAGTGTAATGTGTCATAAGAAAGTTCAAACTGTGCGTATGCTTTCCTCGTTCTCGACTCGCCGCTGCCAGACAAAATTGTCGGGACTGTGTTTGAACCTTGCCGCCTAATCTGACGGTCTAAAAGAGAGACAATTTTGGTGGAACCAGTGAGATCTCTCGGAATTTCGATCTACATGACCTAACGGGTGAGAGCCACAGGAGAGGGTATTGTTGCAATGATTGCCATTCCTTCGGGAAATTTGTCGGAATAAGAACTCGTTATGGACGAACACCAGAAGGGTTTATTGTATGCATGTTTTAAACAGCATTACACAAGTTCCATTTATAAGAATTATAACACCCTCACTTCCTTCCGTTTTCTAGCGCAAATTCGCAAATTCTCAAATTCCGTTTTCTTTTCGTTTTCTAACACCCTCACTTCCTTCCGTTTGCTAGCAACACCTAGCAGCACCTAGCAGCACCTAGTAGCACCTAGCAGCACCGAGCAGCACCGAGCAGCACCTAGCAACACCTAGCAGCACCTAGCAACACCTAGCAGAACCTAGCAGCACCTAGCAGCACCTAGCAACACCTAGCAGCACCTAGCAGCACCTAGCAACACCTAGCAGCACCTAGCAGCACCTAGCAGCACCGAGCAGCACCTAGCAGCACCTAGCAGCACCTAGCAACACCTAGCAGAACCTAGCAGCACCTAGCAGCACCTAGCAACACCTAGCAGCACGTAGCAGCACCTAGCAACACCTAGCAGCACCTAGCAGCACCTAGCAACACCTAGCAGCACCTAGCAGCACCTGGCAACACCTAGCAGCACCTTGCAGCACCTAGCAGCACCTAGCAGCACCTAGCAACACCTAGCAGCACCTAGCAGCACCCATCAGCACCTAGCAATACCTAGCAACACCTAGCAGCACCTAGCAGCACCTAGCAGCACCTAGCAGCACCTAGCAGCACCTAGCAGCACCTAGCAGCACTAGCAGCACCTAGCAGCACTAAGAAGCACCTAGCAGCACCTAGCAGCACCTAGCAGCACCTAGCAGCACCTAGCAGCACCTAACAGCACCTAGCAGCACCTAGCAGCACCTAGCAGCACCTAGTAACACCTAGCAGCACCTAGCAGCACCTAGCAACACCTAGCAGCACCTAGCAACACCTAGCAGCACCTAGGTATGTGTGCACTAGCCGTCGGCACACTAGCCTTCGGCACACTAGCCGTCCGCACACTAGCTGTATGCGCACCAGCTATTGGTTCATTGTCCACTAGTTTACCATCTCCTAATCATTTGGCGAAATTAGTGCACTTATTGCTAGCGCACTTAGTGTTCAACTATTGCAATGGGTTTTGTAAACCCTAAATTCTGTTTGTTTCCTATCGCCGTTGCGTGCAGGTCTATGTAGACGACTGGTAACTGCATTTGTGCATTGCCAAGACAAAGAGTGGGGGGGGGGGGAGGTTTAGGGGATAAGCTGGAATTGGAAGGGGGGGGAGAAAGAGTAGGGAAGGAGAGGAGGAGAATAGGGGGGGGTGTGCTTCATCGCAACCAGTAGTAACTGAGTGATCAGCACATTTGGGCTTTCATGTTTCTCTCAGAGTTCTCTTGTGTGTTGTGTTTGTACTCCCCTGATGTGTGGTCCCTATCTTCTTTGTCCTCTTCTTGGTTCCCCCCTTATTATTTCCCTTTTCTTCCACCCTCCTCCCTTATTATACGTGTATGCGTGTGTTTTTTTTCCGTGAGTATGTGGATTGCACGGTTTGAATCGTTACTGTTATTGTGGTGTCATGTTTGTACTGGAGTGGTGCATATATGCCAAGTGCAGTACGCAAAATGTGGTTGTCTTTGTCGGTTTGGAAAGCGTTGCTTCCAAAACGCACATGTCAACCTCACTTGCAGCACGAAAGTATTCGTGTATCACTTCATTGTATTCATGGCGAGATTCTACGTTTGCATACTGTGTGTATTTGTGGTCGTGCATTTTGTAATATCATGTTTGTATTGGAGTGGTGCATATATGCTAAGTGCAACATGCAAATTATGGTTGTCGTTGTCGGCTTGGAAAGCTTTGCTTCCAAAACGTACATGTCAACCACGCTTGCAGCACGGAAGCATTCGTGCATGGCTTCATCGCATCCACGGCATCATTGTACATTCGTACGCGTTTGTACGTGGTTGATTTTGTGTGACAAAAATGCGACATAATGTATGTTTTGAAACCATTCGTCTACCGTATTCATCGACGGACGGTTGGTAGGCAAAACATATATAAAGTAAACAGCATAAGGTCGTATCGTAACAACACTATACAAGTGTAAAATATTTACATTCAACCATTTTACAGGTGCATTAACCCTAAAGTTATTGGACACCCTGGCGCACGAAAACATGAAACCAATTTTATAAGGTTGCTACGCAACCCAAAAACATTAATCATTGAAGGAAACCTTTCATTTTGAGAATATGATTTAAACAACAACAGCAGCAGTACTAGTCTGAACTGGTAGACAATTTGACAGAGCGTAGCGATTTTTCCTTCTGAAGTACAGTAACGTAGAAACGCGTGGGTACTGCCTGCCGAATCACACGTCACACGACTTACTGTGCGAAACGCACCAAACGAAAACCTGGCGTGAAAGTCATGTTCCCAATTTCTGGTAGATTCTGTTTCGGATTTTGGTTTGGGGCACTGTAGCGTGCGACCCTTTGCGACACACGCTGAGACGCTGTTTTTTTTTTTTTTTTTTTCAGCGCCCGTCATTTTTTGTACAGTTGAGTTTTCGCCTATTTCCTGCGATTTCGACCTTGTCCATGGAAGTAAGGCGGATGTCCATGAAAGCAGGGACGGAGTCCACGGGAGAAGCGAAAGGTTGATGTGGTGTCCGTGAAAGTAGGGGTTGTCCACAAAAGTATGAAAAGATTTGTGGGCAGTCCGCGGCAGTAATTTTTCCGTCTAGGAGTCTACATTCGAGCCTGACGATACAGCGATAATGTTCTACCTCAGCAGTCTCAGAATGTACACTGTGCCTTCTATGAAGCCATAATCTTCGTTTGAAGCCAGATCGACACCAACGGAGATGAATTTCGTACCTCACCAAAGAAGCACATTTTGGTGGTACACCAACAATGCAGTCGAACATCTCCGACGACAAAACCGGCCTGCAACTATTACTCTACAACGACATTCAGTTCAACAAATAGACAAACTACGGATTGTAGAGAAGTAGCAGTTTTCGCTTGCAAATCCTCGGCAAATAAGTTGATGCGTAGGAGCCAGCGCGCAAGGCGTCAGCGTGAAATGCGCCACCGCGCAATGCGACAACGTGAAACGCGCAGGCGTGCAAGGCTCTGGCATGCCTGCGGGTTTACGGGCTTGGCGCCATCAATATGCAATCAGGGGGCAACTAGTTTGGCCTAGGTGGCAGATAGGCGTGGTTTGGAATAGGAACTATATTCGAGCTCGAACTAGGTACTATGGGCGAGGAACTAAGCGTGAGTAAGGTATAGGTAGTGAGGACTATTTAGTACGAGCAAGAACCAGGCACGAGCAAAGAGAGGAGAACGAGGTGCAATGAGGGAGGGACGAGCTGAACAAGAACGAGACACTGTTGCCAGACAACCCCTAGCAAAATGGAAAGAAAAAGTTGGGGGGTAATGATTCTTTTCAAAATAAGCGTTGATACACGCAACCTATCCGACGATTGCGTCGAGTCTTGTTTGTTGCTAGCAATATCGTAGCGCAAAAAGTGGGTGACCCCATGCACCTGGATGAAACTGAACAATGACGCGGTGGCTGTAAAAGGGGGCTCATGATTGGTCGAAGGCAAGCAAAAACCTTCGCCCAAGTAGCCCAACTGTTATGTATTAATCAGAGTAATAACAGGTAGTGTAATAAAGGAGTCGTGATTCAAGAGTTTCGATACAAATAACGGCCTAGGCATTTATAGGCATGAACACAGCTAGCCGAGAACCACGCGAATAGGTTGGGGCGGTCCGGTTTGCGAAAGCTGCAGAAGTGCTGCTCGTCTAGGTTTGGGTTCGCGAAGTGGTTCGGGACCGAAGAAGTTGGCTCGGCCTGGACTTCCGAGAGTTGAGGGCATATGCGCCAGTGCTGATCTTTGGTTTTTCACTACTTTGAATTCTAGAATTTTCTTTCACCACTACTCTGAAAACCAAAGTGGTCCTCAACATTTTTCCTGAGGCATCAGAGTAACCCCATAAATTTTTTTTTTTTACTCTGGCTTGTAAGGGTGGTTTTTTTTCCGGCTCTAGTGAGAGTGCTAGTTGCACAAAGTAAAATATTAACAGCATCAGTTTTTTTGGAAATGAATCATAGCATTACATTACATGACTAACTCATCATCATCATCCTCCTTGTCATCCTCACTTCCACCAATGACACTCTCATCCTCTAGGCTCTCTGCGGCATCTTTCTGCTATGGGAAGAGGGGAATTTCATGCTCAAATTCAACATTCCTAGCTTGCCTATGGTGCTTCACGTGCCTCCATTTCTCCACGACCTAAGGGTAGTCCATGTGGTAGTCCAGCATGCTGATGGTCATCAAGTCACCAAGGGTGGCATCGCATAGGCTTGTTCGATGCCATCCCTTGATGACGTTTTGCTGTGGGAATCGGCGCTCGCACTCGACGCTGCTCAAGGGCAACACCGCTAGCGCCTGCCACATCCGCATCAGGTCCGGGTAGGACTTGGAGCAGTCCTTCATCTTCATCATGTTGGCCAAGCCCTGGGCGAAAAAGTCGTCCTTGCGGTGAGTCTTCATGATGTGGCAGAAGGTCTTCAGCTCCAGCTCCATCGCTCGCAGTTCGACTCCTGTTGGTGGGGGGGGGGGGGGAGGTGGGGGGTAGGGGCGTTCATGGCACAAAAAGGAGAGGTGTTGAAGTAACAGAGGAGGCACCTCATCTAACCAGATTCAAGACATATGACAACGACCACTTTTAGAGCCACTGATCTGCAAGCTTGTTGTTGAACAGCGCCATATTCTGCTCGGCCCACTTGCGGCACCGGCGCTCCCCCACCTCTGTCGCCTTGGGCCACTGGTCCACCTTGTAGAGCTTTGACCCCTTCATCCGCTTCATGTCCTCCAGCCGCCCCTCCAAGCACCCCAGTGTCTCCTTCGCGAACGCCGTGCAAAGGTCTTCGCAGTCGAAAGGAGTGCCGTCGAACGCATGTCCCGAGATGTGCGACATGGTGAGTTTGAACTTGTGCGTGTAGGGAGAGCCATCCGCCGCAATGCCGTGCACCTCAAGTGACCCCTTGCCCTCTTTGTAGCGGGCAAGGAACTTGTCGAGCTGCTTGCTGAGCCCGCCGCCGAACCACTCCCCGTACTCGATGTATCGGTGCTTGATGTAGGTGACAGTGCGGTCGACCTCCTGGGTGACGAGCGTGATGTCCACCTGAAGGTCGGGGCGGGAGGGCAAGGGCAAAGGGCACGGATGTTAGAACAAGTTTCCCGCCAGATGCACACCCGAGATATTAATGAATTCAATGAGCCGCAACAGGAACAAAAACGAATCAACTTACTGTGTGGCACTGGAAAAACATGTTCAGAGTGTTGAGCTCAGCGAGACTGTCGGCGAGGAAGTAGAGGCAGTTTTGGAACTTGTAGGACTTCAGCAACACGACGTGCTTGTGCTTGTACTCGATGAAGACGACGATGACTGCGCCGAGAATCCTGCAAAGTCGCCGCACTGCGTCACCATGTGCAAGCCACTTGATAGCGTAGAGCCCCTGATGTTCGAGGTTCGTGTCGTGGATGACAAGCTGCAGAGCCTTGAACCTCTCGTACCACGGAGTCGAGCGATCGACGATTTCCCCGAAAGCTCGGATAATCACATCGACGACAAACAGGTCGGGGAAGGAGTTGGAGGTGTCGTTGACCACCAGCGCTTCTCTGCAATGGCACCAAGGCACAAGTGAGGTTACAAGCATGCATGGCATACAGGAGGGTACTGCAATGGCAGTCTTACTAATGTGCGATGCAGTGGCAAGCGACAAGGTGCAGGATACGCAGTCGGAGACAAGCGACGAGCCCGTTCTTCTCGCCACTCATCACCGACGCCACATTGGTGCTAAAACCGGCGATCTTCTGAAGCGCGATGCCACTCCCCTCCAGGTGACCTAGCAGGACAGACCGGAGCAACACGGCATCACACTTGTCGAAGGTGAGCAGGCTCAGGAACTCAGTGATGATGCGCCGCTTCCTCAAGAAGGTGCCAACGACGATGAGGTGCTTTACGCGGGTGCGGTCGGTACTCACAATCTCCCTGAATCCATACGTGCGACAAAAACTATACAATAAGACAACAGATTGTATGGGTGGAAGGCCTGTTCAAGACACCCGTCCAGTGTTCAATCAAAATCAGGGCATCTTCCTTACAGATGAATAGCATGGAGCGTAGAAGTCTGATGACGCGGGCGGCATCGGGGTCGTTCTTGGCGAAGTTGTCCATGTGCTTTTGGTCCATGCTGAGGGGAGGGGAGAGGAGGAGGATGGGTAGAAGGCCTGTTCAAGAGCTGCTGAGGGGAGGGGAAAGGCAGAGGATGGGCGGAAGGAGCAGAAAGCGGGTTAAGGAGCTGCTGAGGGAAAGGGAGGGGAGAGGGGGAGGACGGGTGGAAGGCCTGTTCAAGAGCAGCTGAGGGGAGGGGAGAGGCAGAGGACGGGCGGAAGGTGTGCTGGGAGTCGCTGAGGGGAGAAGAGAGGGGGAGGACGGGTGGAAAGCGGCCTAAAGAGCCACAGAGGGGAGGGGAGAGGGGGAGGACTGGCGGGAGTGGGGCTAGGAGCCGTTGTGGGGAGGGGAGAGGGAGAGGACGAGTGGAAGGGAGGCTGGGAGCTGTTGAGGGGAGGGGAGAGGGGGAGGACGGGCGGGAGGCGGGCTAGAGCCATTGAGGGGAGGGGAGAGGGGGAGGACAGGCAGGAGGCTGGCTAGAGCTGTTGAGGGGAGGGGAGAGGGGAAGGACAGCGGGGAGGCAGTCTAAAGAGCCACTGAGGGGAGGGGAGAGGGGGAGGATGGGCGGAAGGCGGGCTAGGAGCCGTTGAAGGGAGAGGAGAGGGGGAGGACGGGTGGAATGCGGTCTAAAAAGCCACTGAGGGGAGGGGAGAGGGGGGGGACAGGCGGAAGGCAGTCTAAAGAGCCACTGAGGGGAGGGGAGAGGGGTAGGACGGGTGGGAGGGGGGCTAGGAGCCGTTGAGGGGAGGGGAGAGAGGGAGGACGGGCAGAAGGCAGTCTAAAGAGCCACTGACGGGAGGGGAGAGGGGGAGGATGGGCGGGAGCGGGGCTAGGTGCCGTTGAGGGGAGGGGAGAGAGGGAGGATGGGCGGGAGGTGGGCTAAGAGCCATTGAAGGGAGGGGAGAGGGGGGGGATGGTGACTACTCTTCGGTTCCTTCTCCACATAGCTGCGCAGCATGACAACGAGCTTCACTCACTCGATTTCTTCACAACGTTCCTGTTAGGATTAAGGACGGAGTCTAGGTGAACTTAGGAGCTAGAATTACTCAAAATATAAATCCGAAATTCTGGACAGAAAAGTCGTCTTCACAAGAAACGACGTCGACGAAAAACTAGCCGTTGGACTATCGCGACACTTGGATATGTTGTAGCTCTTAATCTCCGCTACCGTTCCCAATTTGAATCATGTTGATTGATAAAGTATTCGCGACGCTATGGCTTTCGACGCACTAGGGGGTAAGCTGTAGGAGGAGAACTTAACTCAATCTCAAAGGTTCAATCAAAGTTCAAGAATCTCACAAGGAATTAGAGGAGCAAGAGAAAGGTTGGGATAGAAGAGAGGGATGAGAGGGAAGGTCCCAAGAGAGTCCCCAACCAAGGAAACCCCATAAGCACAAAGATTCCCTCCCTATAGGAACCCCAACTTTGACATTTGTCCCTTCCCAACCAATCCATCCAAGTTGGCCACCCTTGCCAACCTAGCTTGGTTGTTCCCAACCAATTTGCAGCTGTTACAGTAGAGTGACGAATTTCCCCAACCCCAAAGGTCCCAACTCCATATAAAGTCACCCCACAACTTCACTTTGTAACCGCCGCAATTGTAACGCAAGCTCATGAACTTTGAATCTTCATAGCTTTCGCGTTCTTGCTCCGATTGACGCGATTCTTGTTGCGTCGGAAAGATCTTCTCAAGATCTATCATCACAAATACCTGCTCAGACAGAATAACACAAAACACATTCCCAAACTCCAGAACACACACCACACAAATTCTTTCACACACAGTCAAACCATACGTGCGAATTGAAACAAGGGATGGGAGGCAGACAGAATGTGATAACATATGATGACATCACACAACAGTTCCTGCACGGTCGTCTGCACGAGCAGATCTACCTCTGGTGCCCTCTAGCCTTCTCTGGCTCCTTCCCACCTGGGACCGAGTGGAACCTGCGTCGTCCTGTCTACGGCCTTCGTCAGGCACCCCGTGAGTGGCACAACATGTTTCGTACCACTCTTTGTTGAGCTGCAGTTCTTTCCATCCACTACTGACCCCTCTCTCTTTGTTCGCATGGGTCAGACACTGTTTCACATCTTAGTGTACGTAGACGATCATATCTTTGCTACTCCTGATAGAGTCGCACTGGCCTCAGTGAAGGCCGAGTTGGGGGAGCTGAGGCACTATCTGGGCTTGAAGATTCCTCGTGACCATGCTGCTCGCACGATCACACTCTCCCAGTCCCATATAGTGCAGCAGATCCTCCAGTGGTTCATTCTCCAGTTCTCCTCAGCACAGCCCACCCCTCTGCCTGTGGATCACAAGCTCTCTACTCTTGTTCCGGCTGAGCCGGTCGAGCCTAGTGGTCCATATGCAGAGCTGGTGGGGTGCCTCATATACTTGCACTCGACCAGATCTAGTGTACCCTCTCAGTCTCCTGGCTCGCTTTGTTGCGACAGGCAGGCACCGACCAGTCATCAGGTTGGCTGCCAAGAGGGTACTGCGATATCTGGCGAGTATATCAGGGCTTGGGCTTGTGCTAGGAGGACGGGAGCCAATGGTGCTCACTGGGCATACAAACGAGTCGTGGGCTGACGACTTGCTGGGCGCACGTACCCGCTACTTAACAAGCCCTTCTGTCCTACTGGTTAGTAACTGAGCTCCCAAGCGAAAGATCTCTGCAATTCCCAGTGTACTCTGCCTTACTATAAACTACCACTATCTAGGCTAGGGGTGTTAACAAATCTATTTGTATTGATTAGTTCGGTCAAATTTGTTAATAGCCTAGCCAATTTAGTTCTTAGCGAGTACAACCCTAGTTTTGTATCTCTCAACATTTTCCCTTAGCCCATTGATTCTCTCGATAATCTAGTACTGAGGACATCCCTTATCGTCCAAGTGGTTAGGACTGATGACTTTATTGGCAAACATATCTGTATATGTTACAATAGGCTAGATAGGTGCGTACTCTTAGAGAGTACAATCCCTTAGCACCAAACTACCCTGTATCTCTCATTCTAGTTAATTTTTGTTACTATGTAATGGTATCACATTAGGTTAGGTCCTCCCCGCTCACCCGTGCTTATGCCTTAGTCCTAGTCCTAGACCTAGCTGCCCGTCGCTAGCTACCCGTAGCCGCCCGTAGCCCCGCGCCCGCTGACCCCGCGATCGCCAGCCCCGCACAAACTGGCCCCGAGTTAGCCTGCCCCGCACCCGCTGGCCCCGCATTCGCCAGACCCGTGCCCGCCGGGCCCGTGCTCTCTGGCCTCGCGCCCGCCGCCCCCTGAACTCACCAGCCCCGAGCTCGCTGGCCCCTGCGCCTGCTGGCCACGCGCCCGCCCGCCCCGCGCTCTTTGGCCCCTCTTTTGCCAGCCCCGCGCCTGCTGGCCTCGCATTCGTCTGCCCCGCGCTCGACGGCCCCTGCGCTCGCCAGGCCTGCACCCGCTGGCCCTGCGCCTGCTGGCCCCGCGCCCGTCTGTCCCGCGCCCACTGGCCTCGAGTTTGCCGGCCCCTCGCTAGGTCGCCCCGCGCCCGCCAACCCTGCGCTCACCAGCCCCGAGCCCGCTGGCCTTGCGCTTGCTGGCCCCGCGCTCGCTGGCACCGCGCCTGCTGGCCCAGTTGCCCCGGTCTTACACTCACGCTGATTCCAGCTACGTCGGTCCCCACTCCGCCGGCCCCAGCTCCGCAGGCAACAGCTCCGCCGGTCCCTGCCCGCCCTGGCCATTTCTATCATCGAGCCGCACTGACCCGCCGGCCTTGGCTTCCCCTCTGAGCCAGCGCTACAGCCGGCCGGCTCCACCGCTCTCCACCGCACTCCACCACTTTCCACCACACTCCACCACACTCCACTGCACTCCACAGTTTTCCACCGCTCTCCATCGTTCTCCATCACTCTCCACCGCCCTCCTCTTTCCTCCTCCCCCCATCAGCGGCAGTCAGCTGCTGCAGCCGCGGTGATGACGGACTCTGTGCTCCGCCTGGACGTGGAGGATCGGGCCGTTGATTGTGTGGCATGGCTCGTCAACCTCCGCCACCAGCTGACTGGTCAGTGCCAAGACGGCTACTCCCTGGCCGACCATGTTGACGATAAGCTCCCCTGCCCCACCCTACCCGCTGCCCTCCCTGACGCCCCCACGTCTGCTGAGCGTGAGGCCTTTGTCGCTGTTGAGCTTGCCCGCGCTGTCTAGGAGTCGCGCGACGCCGTTGCACAGCTCGCCATTAGTTACGCCCTCCCCCTGTCTGAGCGTCGTCGCTTTACCGCTGTAGCAAATGCAATGGAGTACTTAGATGCGGTCATTGCGCGCTGTTCCACTCCCTTCTCCACCAGTGCCTGCTGTCTGATCCTATCCATGCTGTTCCCTGATCTTGCATACTTCCCCACAGTTGCTGACCTTGCTACCCACCTCAGGGCACTTGAGACTAGCTACCGCGCCGCTAGCACTGAGGCACAGCTCATTGCCTTCCCGCCACCGCTTTGCCCTTCCCATTCACCTCATTACCACATGCCTTCCTAATTGCCTAACCACCGCCCGCAACCACTTCCTTAGTCAGCACCCACGTGACCTCACCCTTACTGCCTTCATCACAGCCCTGTCCGCGATAGAGACCCGCCAGTGCACTATCGCTCAGTCTAGTGGTACTGCGGTGGTCCCTATCTTCCAGGGCTGTTCACCCTCCCAGTGCACTTCCTCTGACGTTTCTGCCGCCGTTGCTGAGACAGCCCCTGCTGCTGAGACCGCTGCCGCGGTTTCAGCGCAGCCGCGTCAGGGTAAGGGTCGCCGCCTCAAGGGGGGGCGTGGTGGAGGGAAGGGTGACGAGGGGACAAGGGCTGATGCCCTGGAGCAGCAGCAACAGCAGCCTTAGCAGCAGCAGCAGTAGCATCAGCAGCAGTAGCCGCCGTGGGGGCCCCCGCGCCGTGGTGGCCTGGAGGCGCTGGTGGTGGTGGGCGTGGTGGTGGACCGCGAAGCTCAGTGTCGGGTGGCGGCTCCAGTGTGGTCACCTTTGAGTACCAGCTTCAGTCCGGCCGCCGCCACAGAACCGTCTGCGACCGTCCCGGTCACACCGTTGCCTGCTACTACCACCACTTCGACGACCTCTTCCGTCTCCACTTCAGCCCCACGTTGGACCCCCCGCCTGGTACAGCCTGGTGCGTTGTCGTGTCCCTGTCTTTGAGCTTTACATGGATCAGATTAGGTCTGCTATATATGTAATGTATGCTGATGACTCCAATGTGACTGGAACCTATTACTCGGTGTTGCCTAGTGTAGGTGTGTCCACTGTGTGTAGTCTAGGTTCCCCTAATGTGTAAGGCATAGGACCACCAGTGTTGTTTAGCCTAGGTTCCATTCTCGCTCCTCCGTCGCTGTTCGCTACGCCGCTCACTTGCTTAACCTGTGGGTGCACTCCCAGCGGCCGCAGGTTTTGCCGACCCTTCTCTGGACAAGGTCCCCAGGTGACGTGTGTGCATTCCACGTCTAAGGCTTCCTCGCTCACGTTCGTGCCTCCGGCACAGACAAGCTTACTGCCCGTGTCGTCCCTTGTGTCTTCCTTGGTTTCCCCCTAGACGCATGTGACTCACACTTTGACCATCTGCCATCTCACCGTTTCTTTCACTCTCGTGACGTCACGTTTGACGAGTCTGTCTCCTTCTTCACCTGTTTTCCCCACCGAGGTCTCCCGGTTGTCACGCTCCTTTTCCTCCCCACTCCCCCAGTAGCCCCTGCTCCTCTTCCTCCCCATCCTACCCCGTTGGGTGTGTCTCACATAATTCCCCTCCCGTCGGTTGTCCCGATGGAGGAGTCCGCTAACTCTGGGGGACCTGCATCTTCGGTTTCGCCACCCATCTCTGCCCAGGTGTCTCCTCTGCTGCCACCGTAGCCACAGTCGCCACTGCAGCAGCAGCCATCCCCGTTGTCGAAGCCATCGCAACAGCCGCTGTCACCGCCGCCGCCGCCACAGGGGTTCGCGAGCTCTGGGGGTGTGGGTGATGAGAAGGGTGCTAGTCCAGGGGGTACGGTCGTGGCTTGTTGAGGCGGTCCTGGGGGTGGCACCGAGGCTGGAGGGGGTTCTCGTTTAGGGGGTGCTGTCTTGGAGCGTCCTGGCAGTAGCCGTAGTGCAGGTGGAGGTTTCTGGTATCGGTGTGGAGCAGTAGCAGCACTCGCCGAAGGTGTCCGCCCTTCGCCTCCTCGCTCTTCCTTCCCCTAACCACCCGCCTGCACCTCCCCTCTCCTGTCTACGGCCCTGTGTTTCCTTAGCCGGACTCGTCTCTAGCTCGTTTCCCCCCTCGTTCTTCACCTATGTCTCCTCTTGTGCTCCTGACCCGACGCCTCCCTCCCACTTCTGGTCTCGCTATCTCTCTCGTGCTCGTCCTGTCTCACCCGTTCAACGTTCTCGCCCTATGCTGCTCCGTTCCCACTTGCCTTGTCCTACCCTCCTCCAGTCGCCTCCTTCGCATAGCTAGTCCTCTTCTTCCTCGTGTCCTTGCCTCCCTTGTTACCGACCCGTCCGTTCCTGTCTCCAGTCTTGACACGCTTGTCGCTTCCCTTACTGACTTTGCCTCTACACGTTGCCTTGACTACGCCACCGCTTTGGTCTCTGACCCTACCCATCCTCCGTCCATCTAGTCCCTGAGGGTGACCCAGACACCTTTGACATTCCGACCCCTCGCACCTACGCTGAGGCGACCTCGGGACCCTGTGCCTCTCAGTGGATAGCTGCCATGGACATGGAGATGGCATCTTGGAGATCCACCGGCACCTACGCCGACGCAGTTCCCCCACCTAGGGTGAACATATTCGATGGCCGGTGACTCTTCAAGGTGAAGCGCCCTTCCTGAGAGCCGCCGGTATTCAAGGCGCACTACGTTGCTAGAGGCTTCAGTCAGCACAAGGGTGTTGAATTCTTCCGGACCTTCACCACGAACCCGAAGTTGAATACTCTTCTAGCACTGCTACACGTAGCAGCATAGCATGACTACGAGCTTCGTCGCACGCCAGGCTTCAGCGCCACCTTCGCCCCCGGTACCCAGTGGCTCCTCCGACGCCTGGTTTACGACCTGCGGCAGGTGCCGCGCAAGAAGCACGACACGCTGCGTGCTACGTAAGCTGACCTACAATTCTTCCCGTGCTCTGCAGACCCTTCGATCTTCGTTCGTTCAGGCCAGATCCTATTCTACTTCCTTGTTTACGTAGACGACCTGGTTTTTGCTAGTGCAGACAGAGACGTGCTGGCCTCCATGAAGACTGAGCTGCTAAGGAGACACACCTGCACTAACCTAGGAGAGCTGTGCCACTACACCCGACAAAATAGAGGGTTGGCCTGCGGTTGGAAGTTGAGCTCCTTAAAGCTCCTCCAACTAGAAGTGTGTGCACCCTCAGATCTGTCAGGTAAAATTTCCATCATGTCTATCACGCCGGAAACCTCTGCCCGTCGCTGTGTTAGGAACGTGACTCGGGAGGAGTTTGATGAATTGCAAGCCAGGGCGGCTACAGTGACGACACTGCAGGCCCAGCTTCAACAACTCGCCGATAAGTTTGAGTCACTGGGAAGCAAAGTACCGGCGCTGCGCAACGAAAACTCGTCGCTTCGCCAGACACGGGGTGAAACGCGCCAGGGGCGGCCTGTTACCCGAGATGAAGATGCTGCGAGCGAAGCGAGGGCGTCAGCGACACCGGAAGCAGTTGAAGAGGTCCACAGTGAGCCGCAGGCGGCCTTTAAAATCAAACCTCCGATGCCTCTGCCGTTCAACCTAACCGATAGAACAACTACTGCAGCAAGTATTAATGATAACGCGTCACGTGTTAACTTGGCTGTGTCGCTGCTGAGGGGACCGGCACTCAACTGGTGGCACATGCATCTAGACAAGGGAGGAGCCTCGACAGGGAATCAATGGGCAGTAGATGGGGAGCACGGTTCATCAACGGCTCCAGCAAAACCGATCTTTGGGTCGGCCACGATCAGCACGTGGAAAGCGTGGGGCGAAGCATTGAAGAGCCGCTTCGAGCACATATCCATGCGTGAAAATGCTCGCACAAGGCTTCGGATGTGGAGACAGTTGGGCTCTGTCCAAGAATGCACGGCTTTGTTCCTGGCGTTATGCGATCAAATCGGAGGGCTTAGCGAAGACGAGAAGATCGATCCCTACGTGGGTGGTCTCAAGCCAGAGATCGAGCAAGAGATCATCCTGCGAGCCCCGGCAACATTCACGAAAGCTGAACCCGGCCGAGCGAAATTATCCTGTCCACGACAACGAGTTACTCGCCATCGTTCACACTTTCAAAGTCTGGCACTGCTACCTGACGGACGCTGACGTAACAGTCTGAACAGACCACAAATCACAACCGTTCATCCGCGCCCAACCTTCACCCTGTTTACGTTGGAGTGTGTGCATGCAGCATGGCAAGCCGACAGCCCGCTATGGTCGCGATGGGCCTGGCGGCAGGGACTTGCAGATTGGCAGCATGCGGTGGCACGAGGAGATCACCAAGCATGAGGCCTGCGTGCAGAAGCAAGCTCACCTCGACGAGGAAATCGAGAACCAAAAGCACATGGACAACTTCGCCAAGAACGACCCCGATGCCGCCCGCATCATCAGACTTCTACGCTCCATGCTATTCATCTGTAAGGAAGATGCCCTGATTTTGATTGAACACTGGCTCCTTAACTCGCCCTCCGCCCGACCTCCCCCCCCCCCCCCCTTCCCTCGCCTCAGCGGCTCCTTAACCCCCCCCCCTCTCCGCTCCTCCCGCCCCCCTCTCACCTCCCTTCCTCTTCCTTGGGGCCCTCCCGCCAACCCTCTCACCTCCTTTCCTCTTCCTCCGGGCCCTCCAGCCGCCCCTCACACCTCCCTTCCCCCTGCAGCAGCATCTCCTCTGGCGGCAGCAGCACGTGCCGCCCGCAGCAGCACCACCACTTCCTCCGGCGGAAGCAGCAAGCGCCGCCCACAATAGCAGCAACACCTCCCCCTCCGGCTCGCAACAGCAGCAACACGTCCTCCTCCAGCAGCAGCACCTCCTCCTCCTCCAGCGACCGCACCACGCGTCGCCCGCAGCAGCGATAGCATCTCCTCCTCTGACGGCAGCAGCACGCGCCGCCCGCAACAGCAACAGCACCTCCTCCTCTGGTGGCAGCCGCACGCGCTGCCTGCTACAGAGGCAGCATCTCCTCCTCCGGCGGCAGCCGTACGTGCCACCCGCAGCAGCATCTCCTCCGGCGGCAGCCGCACGCGCCGCCCGCAGCAATGGCAGCATCTACTCCTCCGGCGCGCCCATAGCAGCAGCACCTCCTCCTCCGGCGGCAGCCGTATGCTCCGCCCGCAGCAGCAGCAGCACGTCCTCCTCCGGCGGCAGCCGTATGCCCTGCCCGCAGCCGCAGCACCACGTCCTCCTCGGCAGCCGCATGCGCTGCCCGCAGCAGCGGCAGCATCTCCTCCTCCGGCGGAGCACGCACGCGCCGCCCGCAACAGCGGCAGCGTAGCATGCACCGCCTGCAGCAGCGGCAGCACCTCCTCCTGCGGTAGCCCCACGCTCCGCCCGCAGCGAACTTAAAGTCATTCTGCTCGAACAGGTGCTTGCGCCAGTCTGCCCGAGGTCTTGTTGGAACGCATTTCTGAGAGTCGACTCTGCCAAAAGGAACGCCTGCAGAGGTGTGTTCTGCACGTTAATTCGGCAGAGGACAACCCTTCTATGAATGGCCCCTGGTGCCCATTCGATATAGGGTATTGTACACTCTCGACTCTGCCGAGATTGCTTCTACAACACCACCTGTTTCTGTAGAGCCACATGCAGAAAACGCACTCCTGTACTGCCAATCGACAGATCCGCTTTTCTGCCACTTCAACAAATCTGCTCTTCTGCCACTAGCATTTCCCGCAGAGCCTCGCCTTGTCGATAAATCTGCTCTCCGTCGACGGGGCTTTCTCAGGGCTCGTGTCTGCAGACTTCGTTGATATGCCGCTTCAGCAGACTCCTGCAACCTTCGCAAGATCAGGGCTATGCTCAACAGAGTACAGGTGCTCCGTAAGGTGATGCTGACGGACGGATCAACTTCTTCTCGAGCAGGCATTCAATTTGCTTCTTCATATCCGCTAGCTCAGTTGGACTGAGGTGGTACGGAGGTCAAAAGATTGGTTTAGAGCCAGGTTCCTCCACGATCTTGTGCTGGTGTTCACGTGCTGGTGGTTCGCCCGCCGCTAGGTCGTCGGGTAACACACGTCCTTGAATTCCTGGAGAACCCCTTTGATGGCTCCAAATCGGTGTTGTCTGCTTCAGTAACCAGCATCGTTAACAGTGCTTCTTCAGCTCCTTGGAGAATCGTACCCACGAAATAGTTGGTACGTCTCCCGTGTCGTCCCAAGTTGGTAACTCAATAGACTAATTTATATTTTTATACGTGGTCGACACTGCTACCAGTTGATTGCAGGGTTGAACTGCTTCAAGAAATCTCTCCCGAGTATCAAGTCCACTCCTTGTAATCGGGTAACTGGTGCAACGGGTGCCCAACGTATTGGTCCAATGTAGAGTTGTAGCCGCGTTTCGCCGCGTACTAGCGACTCCGTGCCAACCACCATTGTCGCTGTAAAGTGGGAAAGTTTGCTGCTGAAGCCGAGACGTTTGATGGTGGTGTCGGAGCAGACTGTACGGGAGGCTCCGCTATCCACTAAGGCTTTAAGTCTTCGGCCGTTGCATACTACTATCAAGAGTAGAGGAGGTTCGGACTCCCCCGTATAGTTTAGAACCTTTCCACTAAATGGGTCAAAGGGTATGGAGGTGGAGGGCTTATGGGTACTAATGGATCTACTAGATTCTAATGGTGCAGCTACAGTAGGTGTGATAGGCAAGTGGTGTGTGAAGGGCCGATCCACACCTGGCCTATTGGTTGGTGTAGGGTTGGCACGCGTCTGTTCCGCCACTAGTTTCGACGTCGAAGGTGGGATTCGAGGTCGTTGCAGCTTCATTTGGACCTCCAGCTTCCCCCTCAGCTGCTTCAGCCGTGTAGCCGCTCTGCGTGGGGTCAGTGGTGGAGTTGAAGACTGGTTCCGAGAAAGGATATTGACTCCGACAAAAGGTCGAGTGGCTTTGACAGCTTTTAATTTCCCCCCAAGGTTCGTCGACACAAGAATAATTTCCACTGGTTTCTGCTTCAATTGGAGTCCTTCCCCGAAGTTTTTGATAGTCGTAGAGCCCTTAATTTCATTCTGAAGTAAAGCTTCTTTATAGGATAAAGAAAACTTATTTTTAGGTGAAATAGGGTCTTTCCCGTGGCTCCCCAAATCGGTCAGGTGTAGTTTCGCGAAGGGTTTCTGCGACGTGTCTCATTCCAACATTCTTGGACTTTGCACTACGGGAACACGACCTGTACGATTGATTTTTTTTCGTCGTTCGTAATGTCGTATATTTGCGCGTAAAATCGCTCCATCTGCTGCGTGTATTGCGCCACACTCGAAATTTGTCAGTGCTGATGAATATTTTCCCGCGCGATGTAGGTCGAAATCATGGGCTCGAAACGGGTAAGTAGTCCGTCACGAAACTGCTTTCATATGGCTTCGCACTATAGATGATGACTATTGTTGAAGATCCATTAGAGAGCCGGGTCGTGCATGAGCGTCGCTGCGAACAGAATCATTTTGTTGTCATGAGTCGTCGCTGCCCATCCGATCACTGTGAAATAAATTTCGATGGCTCTGATCCATCGACGAATGTCACACGATCTGTCGATGGGGTCGAACGGTTCAGGTGCATGAAAACGAGGAGCCTCGAGTTGGCTTGTTGATGACTACTGCGATGTCGCCGCTGCCGTTTGGCGTGATTCAGCGAGTTCGCCACGTAATTGTGCAATCTCCTCTAAAAGGGCGTTTTGTTCTGCTTCCTGTGCCCGGGTCGGCATCGAAAAATTGCACGAGGGATTAATTGCAAAAAATGGATTCCGTACTTACTTCTCGGCCTCGACTTGAACTGGCAGGCCCTTGCGGTTTTAACATCTGAAAGATTCACACCTGAAACTGTTAAAAAAACTACTTCCGGGTGGGTAAAAATTTACCAACTAAGCATGTGCTGTAATTTTCACATGCCATTGTTGACTTGGCTAAGCGCAGCTTAGAGTAGTTATGTAGACGTTCTTGTGCGAATGTTCTCTCCGTATTCAATGAAGTTCAATGTGATAGCACTAGTATTTGCCTTGTGTACCATAATTTGCAATCTTGATTCTAGTGAATTTGTGTGTCCAAGCTTTCTCAAGCTATTCAGTGAAAGACACAATTTTGAAGGCTACCTCTCCTTAGATAACTATAGAGCTAGAGAAGCTCTATTTGCGTCAAAAACTTATGCATAATCTCCCGTTATAGCAAAAAGCTCAGCATACTCTTCACAACAAAACCCGATGGATCGTTGCGGATGCGCATCGACTACAGGGCGCTCAACAAGCAAACTGTCAAGAATAAATATCCTATTCCAAGGATAGACGACCTGCTGAACCAGCTTCAAGGGGCCACCATTTTTTATAAACTGGACCTTCGGTCAGGATATTGGCAAATTCGGATGGCGGATAACTCTATGCACTAAACCGCCTTTCGAACGCGCTATGGCTCCTACGAGTATTTAGTGATGTCGTTCGGACTCACGAACGCACCCGCCACGTTCCAGGCCGAGATGAATCATATTCTCTGCTTGCTACTTGATGAGTGTGTCGTGGTGTACCTGGGCGATATCCTAATCTACGCCAAGACAATGGATGAACACATACGTCACCTACAGCAAGTGTTCGAGATCCTTTGGAAGGAACAACTCTACGCCAAACTCTCGAAAAGCGAGTTTGCGTTGAATCAAGTTCCCTTCTTGGGACACGTCGTCAGCGCACATGGAGTACACGTGGACCCCAAGAAGATTGAAGCAGCAAAGCAGTGGAAGCAGCCAGATAACGTGAAGGAGCTTCAAACTCGGCTTTGCAAACTAGTACAATCGCTTCGTCCCCAACTATGCCGAGATCGCAGTACCGCTTAAACGGTTACTGAAAAAAGGAGTGCCTTTTCGGTGGGGGGAGACGCACACGCAAGCTATGGAGAAGCTGAAACAAGCCTTAACTTCGGCACCAGTCCTAATCCTACCTGATTAAGATAAGGACTACGTTCTCGAAGCTGACGCCAGTGATGCAGCCGTGGGAACGGTAGTCATGCAAGATCATGGCAAAGGGTAGCAACCTATTGCATACCTTAGCAAGAAATTGCATGGAGCGCAGCTGAACTACCCCATACACGACAAAGAGGCCTTGGCCATTGTTGTTGCTTTCAAGAATTGGCAATGCTACCTGGAAGGAGCGACAACGATGGTCTACACCGATCATTGCAGCCTGAAGTACCTGAAAACACAACCGACCCTGTCACGACGTCAAGTACGGTGGGTGGATTTCATGGAAACCCACTTCAAATACGGCATCTTGTACAAGCTTGGGTTGCTTAACAAGGCTGATGCACTTAGCAGACCGCCGAACCTCGCCTCTCTCCAAGAGTAAGGGATGAACCATCTCCTCAAAGAAACCTTCCAGCACGGCTACAACACTGACTCAGAGATTCCAGCAGTAGATAGATGCAGACTCCTTCTATGGGACCAAGGGCTTGCATATACAGTAAGAAGGGTACTAAGTAGTTGTGGGTACCAAATTACGCACCCTTGAAGCAACTACTGCTAGAGGAATATCACGACACTACGTTAGCGGGACACTTCGGCAGCAACAAGACCCTGACAGGCATCGCCAAATACTACTACTGGCCAAATATGGCGACACACGTCCAGGAGTTCGTTACATCTTGCGACACGTGCCAGCGGATGAAGAGCAGTAAGCAGAAGAAGCGTGGCCTCCTCCAACCAGTGCCCGTTCCTGAGCAGCCTTGGCATACAGTGAGCATGGACTTTATTACACGACTCCAGCGTATGGCAGTAGGACACGATGCAATCATGGTGGTTATCGACAAATCCTCCAAAATGGGCAACTTTATCGCCACTCACGCGAACGCCACTACCGAAGAAATAGCTCAATTGTTCTTCCACCGAGTCGCTTACCTCCATGGGATCCCGAGGACTCTGATTTCTGACAGAGATCCGAAGTTCACTAGCAAGTTCTGGAAGGAACTCATGCGACTCCTTGGAACCCGTTTGGCGATGTCATCCTAGGAAGTTGCACTCGCTATTCATCCTCCATGTGAGACTACCCATGCATAACAGCGCTGAGGTAGTTAGACTCGTGTTGCTACTGTCTGGCTCACCCACTCGTGTGACTGTGCGATCGTGGCGGTCCGAAATAATCGCGGTCGCCCCTTGCCGAAGTAGTCGGGGAAGTCCCGTCTATCGCCTGCATTTAGCCTGCCAGAAACGCCGACGTCGCCGACGCAACTGCACTTCACCATGCAGCTACATGGCGTGACAGACGCACATCGCCGCACGCCATTTTCACACATTCACGCGCTCCTAACGACCATCACTCGGCCGCCCAAGGATTCCCGTGCACTTTTTATCTCCTGAAGAATCATCGCAATTTTCGGAAGCCAATCATAAAGCTCCGTCAGAACCTCTGAAAATTACAAAACACTAGCGAACATACCTAAAAACTATGACGAAAACGTTGCCGTCTCTTGACGAAAATAATTATGTCTACGCCTGGGGAAGGGGAGGAACGGCTAATCCTAGCCGTCCATCGGATAGGATCCGGCGGCATCGGAAGCGCTAAGCCACCAGCATCCTTCCGCCCCCTTCCCCGATAGGGATTTCTCCCCTATCGGAAACCTAGATGGGCAGAATCGTGGCTCTGATGCTAGCTGTTATGAAGTATAACTCAGAGTATAGCGCAGAATACTATAGGGGAGCGTGACTACAGAATTTCTCTAACAATGAAAGGCCTATGGCTTATATAGTGCTAGTTGACCAGGTTGAGCCTCGAGAGTTGGACCAGTCAAGGGTCCGGTAGTCCCGAGGTTGACGCAGTTAAACAGGGTTCGAGGCGCCTCGGTAACACGTTCGGGGCTGAGTAGTTCGGCAGGGGTGGTTTGCGGCGAGGTTTGAGGGCCGAGGCTGCGGACGCGTGCTGTTCGCGGTACTCGCTGTGGAGAAACTCGGTAAGGGTTCATGAAATCCTTACAAACTTGTTCTCGGACTGATAATTTGCTGTGGTTTGGATGGTCACGCGGTGCCGCCACGCGGACCGATGGGGGGGTCGTTGGACGCACATTCTTTTTGTCCGAGCCGCGATAGGCAACGCAGCGCAAGTAGGTGCGGGAACGTCAAGAAGGGCAGTGCTCACGACCAGTCACGGTGGAAACTATCGTGGAAATACCATGTTGTGGGTGTACAAATGTCTGATTTTCCATTACTACACCAGTTCACACAGTGTCTACACCGTCCGTCTTGGACCACCTGGTGTGGTGAACTGGCCCATGTGCAGTGGCTTTTAGATTCCAGGATTTGGGATATTCTGCTTCCAGCTTTGAAGAAAATATAGCGGGAAGCTTGTAGCAGCCCTTTCCCGACTGCCCAAAACAAATTAGAATTCTCTTCCTGCTCCGCACGCGATCCCTCTTCGGGCGGCCCCGCTTCGTTCCAGCCCCTCCGCGTGGAAAGTGCTCGAGCATTCCCTCGTCGTCCCAAAAATCCGCCCCCCTCAACCTATGCATACGCATCGAACAATCGGAAAACCGCTATGCACATACAAAGTCACCAGCCGCATAGTGCAAACGTGTTCATCAGTGAACAATATACATAGTCTCCGAAGCCTAAGCTAATACAAAGCATATTCTAAGTGGCAGCATACTACCTTGCCTTAGTAAGTGCATGCTACGCGCTTTGCATACGCAAAGCACTGGCAGCCTAAGTGGAACCAATGTCCACGAGCCTTAGCGTACACTATGCATTTGCATGGTGCATTTCCGTTAAATCTTCATTGCTGCTATGCAGAAGCTATGCAGAAGCTATGTATTTTCAGTAAAAAAAAACAGGTGCGTGCTGTATGTCCCACAGGTAACTGCTACTAGTTTGATGGTCAGATAACCTCTATTCCAATATTATGCTTACAAATACATTAGAAGTCACGTATATCGAATCAACCATAACAATTTAGGTCAACATTATGGGCTAGCTAGATTACGCAAGGCTTCAGATCTGCGTCGCCAATGGTCCGTCGAGAAATCATATCAGGTGCTTTTCCTGCAAACTCAAGGCAGACCACGAAACGCAATTAGGAGTAGCGACCGGTGCCAACGCCATGGAATTTCATCGTTGGTACATGACTGAACCGCGCAAATAGCTCACATTTTTCGCATGACGCATTGGTAGAACAACAAGCATCCACGTAAGCGTGACAGGTCCATTCTGCCGGCGCTTGACGGTCTTCGACAGGAATTAATTACTTCCGACGTAACGAATCTGCAGCAAGCGCACAGGAAAAGGAAAAGGACGTTGTCAGCATGCTGATACTACGCAGCTAACACGTGACTCATGAAGCCCCTAGACAGTGCGACATCGCACAGCTGCTACGAGGTGAACTACAA
Source organism: Closterium sp. NIES-67 (assembly GCA_027943415.1). NCBI lineage: Eukaryota > Viridiplantae > Streptophyta > Zygnematophyceae > Desmidiales > Closteriaceae > Closterium > Closterium sp. NIES-67. The sequence continues at coordinate 64,067 of BQMB01001724.1, read as the reverse complement.
GACAGATATAGGAGAAGGAAACCTGCAACGACGCCAAGCTCGAGTGATGAGATACGTCAGATGGAAATGAAGTGGGTGAGTTGGAACTTCCCGTAGTTACACCTTGAGCCTGACAGAGGAACACAACTTTTCAGGGTGCCGGTAGACAAAAACGCGCACGGGTTTCGCACGGCATCGTCACGGGCATGTGGGCCTTTCGCACGGGCACGAAGGTTACCATTTTGATGTTTTACGGGGTAGGTTTGAGTGGCATATTTTGGCGAGCCATTGTTCACTTAGTTACCCTGTGTTAAGTTTCGGCGCTTTCAAGCGAGAGTGAGTTTCTCTGGTGTAGCACCAGAGTGGTGGTTGGCGGGTGAGATGTTGAGTGAGTTTTTCTGGTTTGGTTTGCTCCCTTTTATACTCAGTGTGATGGGGTGAGGTGTTGGAGTCGCATTTCAGCTCCAAATATTACGGGCGTGTTCTAAATATTTCTTACATTACGAATTGAAGGTTCGTGTCGCAACAATAACTACTGCGTGGATTGTGGGAATTTGTTTTCGAGTCTGTTCCTGGGTTGGCTGTCGGATGTTGAGAACCACCCCTCGCATCGGGACATCGCGACTCCATTTCGCTGCCAAGTCAGCGTTCGGTTTCATGCGGCGACGCTCAAGCCACAAACAAACCCAGCGAGGCGTGTGTAATTTTGCGAGCTCAACGAAAGGCTCGCTGACCTTCGCCGGAGCGCTATTCCGAGCGCGGCTGGAAGTTTGTGGCGAAAACGGTTGCGGCGCACATCTTTCGTCTTGTGCCGCATGTTTGTCACCGCTGTCATGATGACGCTGCACTGCTGGCTCTGTTCACGGCCCACGTTGAGTGGGCCGTTGCCCGTTTGACAACGCTAATGGGCGATGGTTTCTGATTGGGCCACGTATTGAGCTAGGCCTCCGGCGGGCACCATGTGTATCGTTGGCGTGGCTTGAGGATAAGGGTTTGTTCTGGTAGTTGGGGATTGGCGTGAAGTTGCCATGTCGCTGTGCTATTGGCTGTAAGTTTTGTACTTGCTAGAGAGTTCTTCGATGTAAAATTGAGTCTGGTACATTGCTGAGCTCTCTATATCTAAAACTGTGGAAACCCGTTTTCACGAAGGGTGTTGGCGAAATGTCAAGTGTTCGTGAATCGCAGATGTCGGAATGACCTCGCATGTTTCGACGCACCGCTACTATCGTTCTCGACCAATCACATGTGAGTTGAATTTGCTTGGTGTACTACATTGTAATTGGTTGCAGCAAACTGTATCCCCTTCTCTGATTCGTGATTTGTTTTGGGCCAATCAGATCTCGCCACACAGTTTCAGCTGGGCAAAGCACTTGGTATGGTGGCTGGGACGTGGCGAGCATGTTGCGGAAACCAACGCGACTGTTCGGATCTGCATCGTATGCACAAAGGTTCAGTTTCACGCCCTCAGATGATGGGCTGTCATAGCACCTGAGCACGATGGCTTCGTCGTAGGCAAACAAGCTATTACGATGTCGTTGTCCCAACTTCACTCTCACTTCGTCGCAACCTCATTGACTGGGACTTAGTAAACACAACGTGGCGCGGGTCCAACCCCAACCGGTTTCACATTTTTGGGATGGTGTTCCCCCCCCACCCCCCTCCGTGTTCCCCCCCCCCCCCCTCCCTTGCTAGAAATGCCTCGCCATCACTTCACAATCCGCTCACCCATTCCAGCATTTTTGACCCGCCGGCTGCTCTGACTCTCATTCGTCAGAATCGGCGCGATGCTCATCAAATAACAACCACGAGAGCAGCAGCAGCGGTGTTCGCGACGGACGTTCCTTGATGTCACGCCATTCACGTTCCGTCGAAGCCGATTCAGATCATGCGCCGGCATTCCCACTTCCCTCGTCGTGCCGTTCTGCTCGGCATCCTGCTATCATGCCTCCTCGCCCATGGCCGCTCGACGCGGGGCGTCCAACCAGTCCGGAAGACTTTCAAGGGCAACACTCGTCTTATTCTGCTCCCGAATAACTCCTTCGGCGGGCGGTGCCTCGACGGCAGGTGCGTGGTGATCCAGCATGTGTAGCCCGCATCCCCTTTGACCCTCTCCGCTAACCGCAACCCGAAAAAATGATGCTTCCTGTTTTTCACTCGACCAGCTGGGTCTCGCCGCGGTGAACGCTATTGAATGTCCGTTGCAGCCGTCGCTCTCGTCGGCAGCTGGGGCGCTATCAAGTTGATCCCGTCTGAAGGTCCGGGGCGTTCACAAATCGGGCCGACCGGGATCAGATGATCACGCTGTTAGCCCGACGCCGTTCCAGCGACCTTTGTCGTTTGAGCTGCATCGCCGTTAGCTCCCGCTCGTTGCGCAGTTGACATCGGAGTCGCCCGCCGTCGGGCGAAGGTTCAATGGCCCGTGCTCGACCAAATGCCGCCTGCCTTGCCACAGTCCGGGGTTGCGTTGATCAAAGGGTATCGTTCTCCTCGCAAGCCCGTGCGTCTTCCTCACAACCACTTATGGAGATTCGCACACTACAGAATATCACAAGGTGTTTTCTGTCCTGGCTGTCGTGTCGAGTGGAATCGAGGCGGCTGCAGCCAACGACAATGCCGCCAGACTAGCACCGTTCTCGTGTTGAGCTCGCTTCAAGCGAAGCTTTTCCTAAACGGTTGTGGCAAAGGGGCTGATCAGCTGCCTCACGAGCTGCTGAATAGCCCCAGTGCCGGTTCGCTGATCGACTGGGTGAACGGCCGCCCCGTGGCCGAAATTGAGGGTCCGAAAAGCTCTATACGGAGGTTGTACAACCTTCGCGCATGCTAAGCGTCTGCAACCTTCGTATAGGTCTTTTCAGACCCTCAATATTGAGGGTCCATATGTCACCTCCCTTTCTCTACGCCCCCTCTCCGTTGCGGCTGCGGCTTCTGCTGCTGCTTCTGCTCCCTTACCTGATTTAAGAACTCCCGTTTGCAGATAGTGATTCGTTCGCCCCCCCCTCCCTCCCCCAATCAACCCCCCCCCCCCAGCCCCCCAGGGTACTACTTTCGGCCGGGGACGGGCGCGGGGCGGCTGAGGTGGCACATTCACCTGCCGGGGGGCGGGTGGTGCCACTCGGTGGAGCAGTGCGTGCAGCGCACTCGCACCAACATGGGGTCGTCTAAACCGTGGACCGTGCGTCTGTGAAATAATTGGTGGCGGTGGAAAGTAACAGACAGAACAGTCTTTGTGTCGACACTAGCTGGCGTCCTTGAGGCAAAGCGGCTAGGTGATGGCACGGCACGGTGACAAAGTCCTTCATCGCCATATGAATGCTTGAGCTCCTAAAACCACCGCATGTGTCCTATGCATCTGCCCCCTTCCGTCCTTCCCTCCTAAAGCCCTCCCCTCCTCTACCTCTCGCCCCTATCTCATCTCCCGTTCCTCAGCTCACCTCCACCCTCTTACCCTCAACCGCCCTTCCCGCCTACCGCCTACCACTCCCCCAGGACGAGAAACATGCGCCGAGGCTAGGCGGCATTCTATCAGACACGCGGCGCAACAACCCGGCCTTCCACTCATGGAACCTCATGTGGCTGCTCTACTGCGATGGCGGTGGGTACACGGGAACACGCGGCCGCGTGCGCACACGCGTGCGAGTGGGCGGTGGCGGCAGCAGGCAGCGTGTGCTTCACATGCAGGGGTGGAACAACGTACAGGCTGTCATGCATGGTGGGTGAGGATTTTGAGTACCACCCACGTCTCTCCCTTTCCACCACTTCCTCCCTCCCTCTCCCCTCTACCGTAACCTCAAGTCCTGTAGGCGGCTGCCTACCTCAGCTCCAGTCTCACAAACCCATCACTTTGCCTTACATGCATTTTCGCTTCGTGAACAAAACCCCGCCCTCCCCCTCCCCTCACGCCACCACCCGCCCACCACCAGCCCTTTCCTAAACCCCCTCTCTTCGTCCCCTCTGCTCCCTCCACCATCTAGACTTGAAGGTCAACAGAGGTGCACGGTCAGCGGTGCAGGTTCTGCTGTCAGGGAGTTCTGCTGGAGGGCAGGCGGTGATCATGCTGTGTGACCGCCTGGCTGCTGCCTTCCCTAATGCTGCCACCAAGTGCCTCTCCGACTCTTCCTTCATAGCAGGTGAGCATCCCTTGCAGCTCGTACAGGCCGCTGTCCCTTGCTCTCAACCTTGTCCTGTGTTTGCAGCACTCTCTGGCTCTCAGACAGTTCACAACGCTCAAGTCTTGGCGCTCCAACACTCTGACGCTTGTCAGATGCCAAGGACATGTTGGGCAAGCGGCACGTGCGGCAGTTTGTGAGGGGAGTTGCAGCAACGCACCGTATCAACATCCCCAGATCTGTTACAGGTGTGCCTCACTACATGTCGTTGACGCTTCACTTGTGCCTTCAGTTCTCGTCGTGAGATGTCTACCGAAGTCTCCTGTGCAATGTGCTCATCACTTGTCTTTGCAAGGAGGCTGCTTTTGTTCTCCTGTCACAAATGCAACAGCGTATGTAGCCCACGTGGATGCATATCTTTGTAGCAACAGATACACATGCAACAGTCCATACCATGTAAACCCTTACGATGAATTTCTTGTACTGTATGTACCCCTTCCCATGTGACATACAGGTCGGAGGTTACAGCTCAGCTGGATGTGCTTCTTCCCTCAGTACGCTCTCAGGAAAGTTTCCACACCAATATTCCTCTACCAGTCACTATTTGACAGGATTCTGATCAATTACGGTCTCCAGTTACCCAATGCCTCGAGGTACGAGCGAAGCTGCCTAGAGAACGAGATTTTTGGGGAGCATCCTAACATCGCTACCATAATCAAGTGGCGGGCATGGCGTGAGGTAAATTGGACGGACAATTATTGCCGACCTCAGGAGCGGCAAGCCCTAATACATATAGCATCGATGACATATGCTGAGCTCAAGAGGGTTACAAAAACGAGAAGAAACATTGGGGTATACTTGGCAGGCCCCCAAATTGCAGACTTTTTACTCTGATTCAGATTTTTTTCAGAGTTTTTTTGGGGGTGCACTTTGATTCCAAAGACTTTTTTTTCTATGTTACTCTGATTTTCCAGAGACGTTTTATGTACCTACTATGATTTTTCAGACTTATTTGACAAGTGAACTCTGATGCTTCATCCTTGTATGGGGGGGGGACTCTGATTCCTGTAATACCGTTATTTTAGGGGGGGTTGCGAGATTTGCGTTGGTACCTCTGTCGTCACCGTCAATCACGCCAGAATTACATTTGCGCTGGCGCGGCCCGAGCCGTCGGGCGGGCAAATTTTGTGCGATGGAGCCAGCACAGAGCTAGCCCGAGCAGCCGATTGGTCCTTGACCAAAACACGGTTGTTTTCGCCAATCCTGAGGCATTTTGCTGGATGAGGCACAGCAGACGAGGCACCGCACCCATGCTGACGCGACGAGTGCCTGATTCATTCATGCATGGACAGCATCTCGCGCGCTGCGATGGAGTTGCAGCTGGCAGACCCCCTCCTTCTCCATCAGTTCTTTACTGACGGGGAAAACGACCCCTGCTTCTCCCCCCTCCAGCAAAACTTCAGCCAAGCTTCGTGTAGCCCCTCGGTTTTCTTTCAGTGCGTTTGTTTTCCCACCGCGCCCCTGCAGGCCATGGAGCAGGTCGACCTCGATGAGGACGTAGACGAGGCAGATTATGACGAACAAGACGAAGAGTACTGGTGTGCCGAGAATTTCCGCGATGGTCCGGCCACACTAAAGTTCCTGCGGCAGTCGGATGCTTCAGATCGTAGCCCTCAGAGGAAGCCTGGTGACGCTGCCCCTGCTGATGGCGATGCACCTGTTCCCGATGCAGCAGGCAAGAAGTCAGCGGATGCAAGCCCCCTGCCCACTGCTTCAACTCCTGTCGCCGGCACCACGCCGTCGGTGACGGCGGCGAAGAGGTTCCGGTACAGGCAGGTGATTCTGCCGTACGCCTCAACGTCGACATGCCAGGATCCGCCTGAGCCTGTGCCGAGCCCCTTTGTACATGCGGACTTGCCAGAATCGTCTGGCGGTAGGTCCACTGCTAGAACGAACGAGGACATCTATGCTGAGGCCCAAGAGCGTTTCAAATCTCGCTGGTCTGACAGATTCCCTTGGCTCATGCTTTTGAAAACTGATGATGGGCTCCCGGCCTTCAAGTGTAGTGTATGCGCAGTGCATGCAGGACCTGCAGGGCGTACCGGCAAATCGGGCAAAGGAGCAAAGGACGTGCAGACACAGTCGTTCAAGAAGCACGCCGGAACGCAGAAGCATCGCCTCGCCATGTCCAAGCAGGACGATCTCCTACAACAGGCGTCTAACCAGCAGCGGATCGACATGCATCCCCGCGCGGCCGACGAAGAGAAGGAGCGAGTCATCGCGCTGCTCGACTCCCTCTACTTCTGCGCCAAGTGTAACGAACCCATGGAAACTTGGATTCGTTTGGTGCGATACCTCTCATCGCGCAGTTTCAAGGGCTTCCCGAAGTCTGCCTACGGCACGTACTATAACTGGTGAGAACTCCAGTGACTATGAACTTCGCTATGTTTCGTGTTTACATATGAAACTTACAACAACTTGCACTGTGCGTGTCATGTAACAGGTACGGCTTCGGCGAACTGACACAAGCGACGGCCACCTGGCTACAGACGACTCAACTCCAACACCTGCTGGCGAGTCCCTACATTGGCCTGAGCCTCGACGAAAGCACCGATCGCTGCCGTGGCAAGCACATGATCGTGTTTGCCACATTCATCCGGGAAGGGCGGCTTGTAACCGAGTACCTGGCTCTGTTGACGGTGGAGAAGGCGGATGCGGCATCGCTACTCGCCCTCTTGTTGTCCCATCTGCAGGCGATTGGCGTCGACCTCGGCCGCATCTCTGGCATTAGCACTGACGGCGCTGCCGTCATGATGGGAGCCCGCTCTGGACTTGTGGCCCGCCTTCGTCTTCGCGTTCCGCACCTTGTCTCTTGCCATTGCATTGCCCATCGGTTCGTCAACCATTTGGTGTGTGCATGTCATGTTTATTTGCTTGTTTTGTTTATGATTCCAATCACTAATTTGCTTCCTACATTGCATCTCATCCCCTTATCCCACGCAGAGAGGCGCTGGCGGCAAAGGCTGCTGCTGAGGAGATCCCTGTCTTCAGCATGGTTGACAACATCATTCGCGAGATCGCTGAGCTGCTCGGTCGCTCCAACCCTTGGCATCAACGATTCTTGGAGCTCCAGGAGGTGTTCATGTCGACGAACCTCGAGCTCCAGGGCATCCACAACATCCGCCGGCTGTCGCGCGGAGATGCTGTCATCCGCCTGGTCGAGGTCCTACCAGCCATCGTGGTCATGCTGCAGGAGTACGACGCCAAGCTGTACGCGCTCGTCACCAGTTACCGCTTCTGGCTCCTCCTGATGTTCCTCGCCGACGTGCTCGAGCTGCTGAACGTGCTCAACAAGGTCTTTCAGCAGCGGGAGGTAAATATGTTTTATGCTTGTGTTTGCAACTTTTCATGCATGTCGATATTGCTCGTCTCTGCCGCTCGTCCCTTAACCACACATCCCTCTGTGATGCCCTAGCTTTCCTCGCCCCCCTACCCACCAGCTGTACTATACAACGGTGCACGCGCAGATCATCCGCACGACCTCGCTGCTAGAGAGCCGCTACGTGGACTGCGGAGACGACTTCACCGGCGGGCCCAACGATCGATTAACGCGGTTCCTCGCCAAGCACGGGCCCGGCAAGTCCAAGCTAGTGACAGTGGAGGGGATTGACTCCGATGGCCGACCTTCACGGTTCACCTTCGAGCTGCACGAAGAGCCCCAAGAGGACTACCCGGGGCCCAGCGACCACGATGGGAGTGTCGTGGCGTGCATGGCTCTAGCGGAGGGCCTGGTCCGCAACCTCGACGAGCGCCTAGGCGATCTGCGGCAGCTGTCGGGAGCGCGCCTGTTCAGCGTCGACACATGGCCGCCCAACTGGGACCGACACGCACGGAGGACGCAGTGCCTCGAGTGGTTCAACTCGCTCGTGGTCATCTACCGCGCTGAAGACAGGGACGAAATTCTGCCAGGTAAATTTGTTTACTCCTTTCAGTATCCCTCTCGCAATGTATATGAAACAAGACACATGTCTTTTCGTAAACCCTGTGTAGTGATTCAGATAACCCAACCCTTTTCCGTTTCCTTGTGTTGTGTGCTCTTGTCTGATCAGGTATAGACAAGCGCAAAGCCCAGAGCGAGCTCCGCAACTTTGTTCCCGTCCTTGCTGCGCTTCCCAAGGCGGACAGGTCATTCCACGCGGGGCTGAGCGCCATGCTAAAGACGCAGGACTGGAGGGACAGCTACCCCAACCTGGTCAACTTGTGGGTGGCGGTGGCTGTCCTTCCGTTGAGCACTGTCGAGTGCGAGCGCGGGTTCTCCCGCCAGAACGTCATCAAGAGATGGCTGCGGGGGGCTCTCAAGGATACTAGGCTAGGAGATCTGATGTGCATGTCGCAGCTAGAGTATGACCCCGACTGGCAAGAGGTGGTCTCCATCTGGCGGGCTTATAAGAAGAGGAAGCCCCTTAGCAACGCCCTCCCCGAGTCTTGTAGCAGCAGGAAGGGAAAGGAGAAAGTAGATTATGATAATGATATGTCGATAGCACCGCAGCAAGATATGCAGGATATTGACTGATTCTGTGCATGTAGTGAATTGTAGTGTATTCTCTAATGAAGAACCATAAAAAAGGCTCATACAAAAGTTTGGTTATGACTCTGATTGGTCAGACAAAAAATTGAAGGCTACTCTGATTTTTCAGACTTTTTCAAGGAGGCAACTCTGACACCCATACCAAGGGAAGGCAGTGGACTCTGACAAATCAGACAGACCAAAAACCAATTTGGGGGCCTGATACTTGGTTTCCTCGCTTGCTCATGCCCTTATGGATTCTAGGGAGTGGGGAGCACTCACTGTGAGGGGTATGAAGTTGAGAGCAATCTTTAGTAATTGGTTCTTAGACTGGAGCAAGCAAAATGTATTCATATATAATTAGTTCCGTATGTGCTCTTAGACTCCAATCCCCTTTGTTGGAAATACCTCGAAGCGTTTCTGAAGTGTAACACTACACTCGAGGAAAGTCGTATCGGGTACGCGAGTTGTAAGGAATTTCCATTCCTTACTGAGTCGCCCGCTACCGCGTACACCCGAACACTTCGACTCGTCACGTTCGGCCTACATTTTCGACCCAACCCTTTCTCGAGTTGCGTCCGACAGTGTCGCCACATTGCCGAACCTACCCACGTCCCGAGGTTATCGCCATATTACGTCTACTCCTATATAACCTCGTGCTTTCATTGCAATAGCGACCTTGTATTTGCACGTTATAGTACATTGACATATTCTAAATCATAACAGCTGGTATCAGAGCCCGACCTTTCTCGGAACCTTCCGTTTCTCAGGTTACTTAGTTAAGGGTGGTCAGAGGGGATTAGCACCGCTGCACAGCAGTTGCCTTGGGTCATAAATATTTTTACGCCAACACTACAGCGTGTGCGCTAGCTTTTGCCCCGTCCTGACCGCCATGGCCCCGGTAGATTCGACGGTTGAGGAACATACGACCTCGACTGCTGCGAACCCTGCCTGGGAAACTGTGGACCTGCAAGCATTAATGGAGCCGTTGAATAATTTGACAAGCGTCGTCAACAACCTCCGCGATGAAAACCAACGACTTCGCCAGGCGCAGGAAAGGCGTTCAGAGGAGCCGGGCGACGATGCACGAAGCGAGGCGGGTGAGCAGCAACCGACACGAGTGGAACTGGCACAACTAGCAGCAACAGCCCCGCGCTCGACAAGTGGCGGCGTGAGATATCAGCAACTCGCTCCTTTCGACCCAGCTAATAAAGGCGTGACGGTGCGGCAGTGGATATTCGCCATGAATATCCTACTTTAACGCGGCGGGCATCCGAGACGATCAGAAGCGGAACAGCCACGCGTTGATACGACTGCAAGGGGCCGCCCTATAGTGGTGGAAGGTCATCGCGGGCTCAGCGGCAACTCGCACAGAAGGACAGCATGAGTGGTCCGAAGAATTCGGCGACGAAGACGAGGCAGATTTGCTGTTTGGTGCAACTCACATTTGCACGTGGGCAGCATGGTGCGCAGAGCTTCGCAAGCGGTTTGAGCATGCTCCTAACTCAGACAAAGCGCGCGTGACTCTACGCATGTGGAAGCAGCTGGGATCTGTGTCCAACTGCACCGTGTCATTCTTGACGTTGGTGGATCGATGCGGCTACATGCACGAGTTGGAGAAGGTCGACAGGTACATGGGCGGGCTGAAGCCTGAAATACAGTACCAAATAAAATTACAACGACCTGCGAAGCGGTTACAGGACTTCATCCAGCTCGCCGAAGCTGCTGATTCGCTCACGAAGTCGAGGACGAACTTCTACGACGGAGATCGCCCTCGAGAACAGTACCAGCGCGCCACGATAAAAGGGATGGACGCAGTGGATATTTACACAGTTGCTCCGCGAAATACGGGGCTATGCTACCACTGTGGCCGACCGGGTCACATCAAACGCAACTGCCAGGAATTCATAGCCATCCAGAATTCTATGGGGACGAAGTCGGAGGAGCGACCGGGAAATGGGTCGCGTCAGTAAGTACCGGGCCCCTTACTGACAGGCAGGCTTCTTCGCCCGAGCCACATAGTCCCCACCGGGTCGTGATCCCGATTGCTGCAATCGACCGGACTCGGACGAATAAGGGGGATGAAACTGCTGATCACCCTATATTGGTGGAGGGTAAAGTCAACGGGGTGTTGTTGAAAATATTAGTGGATGGAGGCACGAGTCACAGTCTCATACAGCTGGACAGGGCTAAAAAAATGGGTATCCCCTTACTAAAATGTCTACCGGAGATTGACGCACGACTGGTGGATGGAACACCATTGGCCATACGAGAGCGGGTGGAGCACGTCAGTTTCCATTGCGGCGAGCACGTAAAATTTCGGATGGGGCTGCTGGCGACTACACTCGACGGGTGCGACGTGCTGCTGGGACGGGACTGGCTGCGACAGTACAACCCAAGGATTGACTGGACGACGGGCAGCTGCAGCATAAAACTCGAGGGGATCTATCGCGAGTTACCGAAATGGACGGGACCCCACATGCGAAGTACCCACGTCCACGCGATCACTTTCAAACGCGCGATAAAAGCGGGGGTTGCAGCGTACGCCGTTGATCTTCGCGAGGTGACGTTGCCGACCACTGCCGAAGATATCGCGAAGCTGTGTGAAGCAGTTCCTCCAGATTTAGTGGACCTGATTCGAAAATACCCCGAGATTTTCCCGGACGACCTACCTGCAGGACTCCCGCCAAGCCGACCCGAAGACCACCGCATCGAGCTCGAACCAGGCGCACAACCGACAGTACAGCGACAATTTCGTCTCAGCCAACTAGAACTCGAAGAATTGCAGCAACACCTGGATTACCTTCTGACGAAGGGTTTTATCCGGCCCAGCACATCCCCATACGCCGCCCCGATACTGTTCACACCGAAAAAAGATGCATCGACTATACTGTACTGTCTATCATACGATTTTTTCGTTCCATGCCAACTAGCCACCATACTCCCCCAGTCCATCAGGTAGTCGAGCAGCGACACCGTCATCAAGTGGCCTAGCTTCGCATCACCGAGATTGCCGCGCTGCCAGCTTTTGATGACGTTCTGGCGGCTGAACCCGCGCTCACACTCCATTGTGCTAAGCGGCAGCATGGCGCAGGCAATCCAGATGAGAATCAAATTGGGGTAGGCAGTCATCCAGTCCGGCGTGGAGAGCATGTTCTTCAGCGCATCATGGAAGCCCAGGTCGTCGTTGTGTGTCGACATGATAATGGTGAAACTGACGAGCTCGGCCTTCGCCTTGCCCCAGTGGACACCTGAAGGGGGGGTGGAATAGAGGCACAGAAGCCTTCGTGAAGCATCTCAACAACCAGTAAACACCCGAGCCACGGAGACACTAACAACCCCCTAGAACTCACCCGGCAGACTGTCGGGCGCTGACGCATTACGCTTGTAGAGGCCGCACAGAGACTAGAGCCATTCGAGAAACTTCCGCTGGCGCCTCGCAGTGGACTTCGGGTACATCGTCTGCTTGAAAAGTCTTGTGCCGTTGAGCTTCGATAGATCCTTAAGGCGTCCTTGCAGGTGGTTGATGACACCGTTGACAACGTCCTGCTGTAGCGACTTCAGATCCCCGTTGCTCCGCTGCCCATCCAGCGGCTTTGTGTGTAGAGTGTACGTGTGCACAGTCGGTGCCCCGTGTGCGTCAATCCCCTCGATCGTCACGTCTCGCCCCCCGCGTACGGATGCAGAAAGTCGGCGAAGTCCCCCTCAGGTGGGTCGAACTGTGCGCTGTAATTGACGTAACGTGCGCGCAGTGTCACGACGGTGTTGTCGACCATCCGAAGAACCTGGGTGACGTCGACCTGCCATACATAGACAGAAAGGGGAGGTGGTTTTGCTCGTTAATCATCACTCCCCTAAATCGACGACATGACACCAACTGGCTTACCTGGCGACGCTGGAACTTGAGGTTGAGCGTGTTCAGCTCCCATAGCACATCCGCTAGAAAGTACAGTAAGAAATGAAACTTCAACAAGATAACTACGTGATACATCTTCCTATCATACTCGTACAGCAGGAGAATGGCCGGGGGGAACACATCAACAAGCCGCTGGATAGCCTCACCGCGACTAAGCCAACGTATCTGGTAGATGCCTTGCATTTCGAGGTTAGTTCCTTGAAACGGTTGTGGACGACGATGGACCGGCCGAGCACCTCAGCCAGTGACCGCACGACCTTGTCGACGATGCCTAAGTCTGGGAAATCATCTGCAGTGTCCTTGGCAGCAAGAGCCTCCCTGCAGGTTAACAGAAACACTTTATTAGTCTCGGAATAATCTATTAAAATATGCAATTTTTTGGAATGTCAGACTCACCTATGCGCGATGCAGTGGCAGGAAACCAGGTATGGAATACGGGTGCGCAGCCTAGCCACGAGACCTGCTTGCGCACCCGTCATCACACTAGCTCCATCGGTGCCGATGCCGCAAATCTTGTTGAGCTCGACGCCCTGAGACTCGAGGTGGGTGAGTAGAACGGCCTGCAGAGATGCGGCGTCGCACTTCTCGACGGTGAGATGCCCGAAGAACTCTGTCACCACCGTCGTGTCACGGAGGAAGGTAAGGTAAACAATCATATGTTTACCCCGCCGGCGGTCGGTTGACTCGTCGAGTTGGATGCCCACGAATGATGAAGCCCTGACGTGGGTCATTTGCTTGGCGCGCAGGTAAGTGACGATGTTGTTGACCACCTGATTGAAACCGTACCTGCGCGTGCATATTAGTACAGTGTCAGCCTTCTAGAAAGAACGTAACAAATCAACAGTATATCGGGTTGGTATCACGTAAAACACTTACTCGCTCTGGTAGGCACAGTTGTCCTTCACGGGTAAGTCTGGTGTTCCCTGCTCTGCCATGAACTTGACAAGTGACACAAACAACACAACGGGGGCGTCAGATTTGCAGAGGAACATCACAATCGCCATGAGTCGCTTCAGTCACTTTGCCTCATCGTCACCATTCTCAAAGTCGACGATGGACTTCTGCTTCGCATTCTTGCCATCCTTTTGCTCCTTCCGTGCCATCGCCGCCTCGTGCTTTTGACTGTGGTGGTGCTTGCGCATCGTCTGCTTCTGTATGTCGATGCCGCCTTCGCCGTTGCGCCCATACTGGTAGTTGGGGTCGTTGTTGTACCCCATACAGATGCTACACTTCATGCATGGACGCCCCTCAAAGGTCTCGGAAATTAGCAGCCATGGGAAATACCGCTGCCACTGCTCCTTAGCTTTCAACTGGAGCTCGGCGACTGTGAGGGGAAAGGGATCATCGTCGTCGTCGGAGTCGGCAGAAGATGCTTCGGCAGACCGGGATTGCACCTGGACAGAGGGTGTAGACTGAGCTACCGCTGGTCGGCCAAACGTAAGCTTGCGCTGTCGATACTTCTTGCCAGGAGCGCGGACTTGTAGGATAGGACCGCGCGTCACGCGTGAAGGGGAGACGGCTCGCACGGTTGAGCAGCCAGGTGTTGACGACGGGTTAGGTGATGTTGGAGCATCACATGTAGATTATTCTTTGTCAAAGAAAACCCACGGCTCGTCGTCTAACGGTGGGAGTGTCGACGGAGATGCCTCACCCACGGCTGCAACCGGAGCATCGCCGTTGACGGCTCGGTTCAGCGCACCAGTGAGGAGATCTAGACCACTAACAATCAGAGGGGTTGAGCCAGGGGGCTCCAAGCCTACAACTGTCTGCCTAACTGGGGAGGGGATCGACTGCGCTCTCTGTGACGCCATCGCTATCTAGCCACAGAGCTAGAGGGCGTCTAGGCAGGGTGTGAGCCGAGCAAGATTGGAGCCATGCTGAAGGGGCTGGAAGAACGAGGTGGAGCAGGACAAGTGGCTACGAGGCTCTCCCCTTGGTGCCTTTTCCTTCAGGCGCCTCGCTGAGCTGCAGCATGGCGAGCAAGGTTGCTGCATGGCTACGAAACAGCTCTGCATTGCTGGCTCGCGGTGGGTGGCTTCCAGGCCGCACCAGTGTGCGCTGGCACATTGCTGCCAGCTTCAAGATGCAAGGAAGCAGGCAGCCGTGCAAGTGACGCACTATCGGATGAGCGATTGGCAGCAACCTGAGTCAGGTTGCTGCCGATTTCATTTCGTGACTATGCGCTGGCCGTCGCGGCGCGCGTGGAAATAAATGCACCTGCCCAACAACCAGGACCAAGATGGCAGAGAGTGGGCAAGTGGGCAGGTGACCCACTGGCGCAATGGGATAATGGGCGATTGCTGTCAGACGAAATTATACGCGCTATCTGACATTTCAGAAGAAAAAATACACCAAGTCTGAACTTTCAGACGAAATCTTATGACTGAGATGGACAATCAGACGAAATAATTCACCCCGTCAAAAAATCAGATGAAAGCAAAAAAAGAGGTCTGATTTTCAGACCATCAGACGGATTTCGTCTGATATCTGAGACCCTGGTCGCAACCGGAGGTTGCGATTGACCGTTGCGACTACAAGGGTGTTAACCGAACAGACAATCAAGTCGCTGTGCGACTCGATAACTGTTCCTTCATCTATAGCCTACAACTGCTTCATTTATTATTTTCTATATATTGCTCTATGCTTGTTCCTTTTAATCAATCACTTGTTCTCACATACTTGTGCAAGGGTTCAACTACTCAACACTTCCGCTGCACTACTCAAGCATTTTGTACAAGTGGGACTTAGTCTCTGAAAAGGTCCTAAGGCTTTTTCTCAGCCCAACATGGTATGAGAGCTGGTCAGAGACGAAACTCGCATCGACAACATCCTATATACAGTCAGCATATCAAAAGCTTCATCGATCACAAGACATGGACAACAAGGGCAAAAAGTCTTCTACGGGCTCACCCAGTGCCCAAGCCACTCAACCCGGCACCTCTGGACTACACACCTCAGGACTACAAACCAAGACCGGCGCTGCTCAAGAAACAACAGGAAGAGTACCAGGAATCATCACCCCTTCACCCTCTTCAGGTGTGGACCCGAACCTTATGGAAAGGTTCTTCAGCTTCATGTCGCACTTCGAGCAGCAGCAGCAGACAGGGACACCTGCGCATTCAATACAGAGTAACAAAGGAAATACGGGGTTAGCACCGATGAGCCTCGACAACTCATCATTCGGGCGGCACAACCAGGCACCTACCTTTGCGCCTTATCACTCTTCACCAGGGACGTTCGAGTTCATGCCGCCCCGTGCTCAACCGACAGCAGCTGCATCACAACACACACCAAACGAAATATTAAGTCTCCAGGTGCAGTTTTCACGTGATCAAACTGCAGACATCTTCACCGTTCAACGGGCACGACTTCTTTACATGGAGCTTTGAGTTCGAGCTGCTGATGGAGGCCACGCACCTCTTGGGATACTTCAAAGGGTCCCTGGCATTTCCAAGCAATGGCACTGCAAAGGAGCAGGAAATCTTCACCTATCAGTCGCTGCTGACATACACAGTTCTCCTGCGAAACCTATCACCACAAGAGCAAAAGGGCATCAGAACGTATCGGAGCTACGGAAACTCCGCGGAGCTTGCCTGGCATCATCTGAAATGTCTCTATCAAGGAAATGACAGTGTGACACAAAGCAGACTCATGCAGCAGTTGACAACAATACAAATGAAGACCGGGGAAAGGCGATGCAGTATATGAGTCGCTGCCAGAAACTTCGCGACCCGCCAGCTTTGGTGCGGAGGCACAATCATTGAAGAAAGCTTCGTGACACTTGTTCTCGCCGGGCTCGGACCACAATGGAGAACCACCCGCTCGCTTTTTCGCGCCCACGGACGAATTTCTGAGATGCACCTCTGCGCCGAGCTTCATGCTGAACAACAGGAGATGGACCTGTTTGGAGAACGACAACCACGAAGCAAGCAGCAACCGTTAGTCTTCTACACTCAAAAGAAGAAACAACAACAATCACAACCGATACGACAAGCAGAACCGACACGACACCAGAGGCCTCACCATCGTGCCGCCGTTCTGCCACAACTGTCAGACATCCGGACAATCCAAGGTCAACTGCACACGCCCTCGAGTTTCTCGTCCAGCAGACCCGGAAGCCGCCTCCACTCAAGCAAATCCACCAAGTCGTTCCTCTACACTTGCACAAGGCGCACCAAATATCATTAACTGCATGGTATAAATCGACAGCTGCACACCCGGGTCACCACCCACTTACGCTCCAGACAAAGAAGAGCTGCTGCCGCCACGCTCACAAGGCCTTCAGGTCAACCCCACATATGCTGCAGTCAGCAACGACGAACCCACCGGGCGAAACACCTGGTTCTTGGACAGCTGCTGCGGTCAACACATGTGTTCCTCGGGGCGCTTCGTGCAACGAGAGCGACGCCTCAACCGCGACGTCGTCATCACCGTCGCCAAGAATAAGAACCTGAAGACAAACAGACAAGGAGTCGTTTAGCTTCAGTCAATGGAGACAAACGTCATACTGCAACTCAACGAAGTTCTCATCGTTGACAATTTGGGATACAATTTATTAAGTGTCAGTCAGTTAATGGCAAAAGGAATTCACCTGGAATGCGACTCGGACGCCAACAAGTTTTGCCTTTATCACGGGAAGGACAGCCTCTTCATTGGTCGCGCTCTCCTGAAGTCGGGCGTCTTCGTTCTGGACTTCGGCCCCAACCGCGGTACTGCCGACAGCGATGCCATCGTGTCGTTCGCCGCCTGGACGCACCCGCCCGATCTTGACCCCGACTTTAGTCTAGGCAGGTTCTGGTACTCCAACACCATCCCTGCTCAGAGAGAACACAAACATTAGCAGTCATTCGACAAGAACGACAAGTACCAGCAATTTTCCGTTCCCCGACATCACCTGTAATAGCAGCAGCAGGACCCAGCCGTGCGCCATCACCAGCAATCCGAGGACCACCCACCGAAGCAGATCAGCTCATGCCCATCACCCGAGGAGTCTACCGCAGTCCCGCTACGGTCGTCACGTTCTTCTCCAACGCCAACCTGTACTCGTGTTCACCCGGCCATCGCGCTCCCGACGACATCTGGCATCAACGCCTCGGACACCCTGCAAAAAGCACAATTCTTCAAACCATACAAGCCGGGGCATTAGAAAAAGACGCTCTCCTCACACCGAGCAGCCAGGAGCTTCGACGACCCCGCGCATGATGCTTCACGTGCCCCGAAGCTGATCTTCCCCATCAACCTTTCTCGTCGCACCACAATCCAAGCGCACCTGCATACACACTGATGGAAAAGGTTTACAACGGTATTTTGAATATGCCTCGAGACGACAGTGAAGCAGAGTACAACTACGTTATCACGTTCATCGACGCAGCAACACGATACGTCTGGCACTTCAATCTCAAGACTCGTGACCAAGCGTTCGAAGCTTTCACAACGTGGCTCCCCATCGCTGAACGAGAATCGGGCTCCCAACTCAAGAGTTTCCAGTCAGACGGGGCACTGGAGTATCAGTCACAGAGTTTCAGGAGCTACTTGGCGGAAAGAGGCATCAAACGCCTGGTGTCCCTGCCCTACGCTCACCAGCAGCAGGGGGTTGCAGAAAGGATGAATCGCACCTTGCAGGCGATGATGCGGAAGCTGCTCCTGGGGATGGGACTGCCCAACACCCTTTGGCCTGACGCGATAACGCATGCAGTCCATCTCCACAACTTGCTGTCCTCGTCAACACTTCCCAACAGCACATCACCGCACCAGCTGTGGACAGGAAAACTGGGCAGCACAAAATTACTTCGAGTTTTCGGCTGCATGGTACAGTACAGACCCCACACAGCTCTCGTGAGGCCACGGTGAGATTTTCTCAACGAGCACGGTGGGGACTACACCTCGGCATTGCAAACCATTTTCACGCATGGAAACTTCTCGACATCCAAGACAAAAACACCGTGGCCTCGCGACATGTGATTTTCTATGAGAGACTGAAGCTACAGCATTACCTGGACAACATCGCCAATACCACAGACCCCACCGACGGCTTTGAGGGCCATCGGTCCTTTGCCGACCATGCTTCCGAAGCTGACGCAGCAAAAGAAGACGTACCTGAAGCCTCGGAAGCTGCCGGACCACTCCCTTACTGCTCCGTGCCCGTTCCACTCGACGACGACCACCCTCTCGATAGTAACAACCTTGACACCTACTACCACTTCGCTGACCAAGGCTACACTACACCTCAACCAATTGACACAAATGTCTCTGAACGCATCGGACCGAATTTCTTACCTGACCTCGAAGATGGCAACGAAGCAGCTTATCCCGGGAATGAAAATTCCCCTCGACACACACCCACGGGCCTGCAGATACTTGGAATATGGGTCGCCGTCCAGAGCCCGCTGCCGCCGTCGCCGCGTGAGCCAACGACTCTATCGCAGGCTCTGGGGGGGGAATACAAGGCGAAATGGAAGGAAGCAATGAAAAAAGAACTGAAGGCCCTGCAAGACCGAAACACGTGGAAACTAGTACCTGCAACAAAGACAAACGAGAAGAATGTGCTCTCGGGGAAGTGGGTGTACCAAATAAAGACTAATGCGGATGGATCCATCGACCGCTTCAAGGCTCGCTGGGTCGTACGTGGATTCGATCAGCGATACGGAACTGACTACATGGAGACATTCGCCCCAGTCTCCCGACATACCTCCCTGCGCATTCTGCTCGCCGTCGCGGCCACGAAGAAGTTACCAATGCGGCAGATCGACGTCGCCAACACTTTCTTGTACGCACCTGTGGACACTGAGATCTTCGTCAAGCAGCCCCACGGCTTTATCGACGATCCTACAAAAGTGTGCCAGCTGATAAAATCTCTCTACGGAATCAAACAAGCCTCGCGGCTTTGGCAGCAGCACCTTCACGGCCGCCTCGTTAGGATCGGCTTCCTGCAGCTGCCGCACGACCAAGGGATGTACCCATCGTCTCTACTGCTGAAGGGGGGCGACCTTGTCCTACTCATCGTCTACGTCGATGACCTGCTCTACGTCAGCTCCATTACCGACGTCGTCACCTGGTTCGAAGGGGAGCTGAAGAGTGATTTAACACTCACGGTGTCAGACACCGTCACCCAGTACCTAGCCCTAAACGTCGTCGAAGACGATTCGGCGTTCTACCTACACGCCGGGAAGTACACAGGCGTCGTCGCGAAGAAATTCGGACTAACACCGGTCGCAGTCGCGACTCCCTATCGCTAAGGGAACGGCAATAGCGACACCTCCGCAAAGCTCCCCACTAAGCAGATTCAGGAATACCAACAGAAGCTCGGTTGTCTCCTGTTCGCAGCCGGAACCTGCTGACCGGATATGTCCTACAGCGCTAGTCAACTGGCGACACACCTGAAGCAACGGGAGCAAGAGCACCTCGAGGAGCTGAATCGGGCACTGCTCTACTTCGTCTCTACGCCGACGATCGGACTCACCTACAGCAAGGTGACACTGTCGTCCGTACAACTACTCGGCTATATCGATGCTGACCACGTGGGAGACAAGGGGAATCGGCGTTCCAGACTGGGCTACATCTACCGACTAGAGCCTATCGGGACTATCTCCTGGCCGTCGAGCAAACATGAACTAATCGCACTATCTTCGGCTGAAGCGGAATACATCGCTCTCTACTGCGACCAAAGGGGGACTTTACTTACGGGAGCTGCTCGAGGAAGCGAAATTTGCGACCATGCCCACCTTCTCATTATTCTGCGACGGTTAATCCGCGATCAAAATCGCGAACAAAAACGGGTTCGCCAATCGAACCAAGCACATCGCCCTACGGTATTTCTTTGTCAAGGATGAGATTGCGAAGGGGAGACTTCAACTCAGTTACTGCCCCACGACAAAAATGGCTGCAGATTACCTGACGAAGAAACTGGCGAAGGCAAAGTTTGATTACGGCATGCTGCTGAACGGACAGATAAACGTCACCGAATCCAGACACGTCAGCATTCCAGAAACGAAGGGGAGTGTTGGAAATACCTCGAAGACTTAAGCGTTTCTGAAGTGTAACACTACACTCGAGGAAATTCGTATCGGGTACGCGAGTCAACGGAGGTTACACGAGGAGGTTGGACGAAAGAATACAAAAGGGCGAAGGGACTCGAAGGGTCGCAACCGGAGGTTGCAATTGACCGTTGCGACTGCAAGGGTGGTAACCGAACAGACAATCGAGTCGCTGTGCGACTCGATAACTGTTCCTTCAACTGTATTCTACAACCGCTTCATTTCGTATTTTCTATATATTGCTGTATGCTTGTTTCTTTTAATCAATCACTTGCTCTCACATACTAGTGAAAGGGTTTAACTACTCAACACTTTCGCTGCACTACTCAAGCATTTTGTACAAGTGGGACTTAGTCTCTGAAAAGGTCCTAAGACTTTTTCTCAGCCCAACACCCTTCAATCGTTCCAAACGGAAGACACCCCGAAGTCCCTCACCGTGCGGTACAACAGCGAACTCGTTAGGGCGCATACGATTTTGCTCGAACCCCCACCCAATCGTTTACGCGCTGGATTCACCCCTAACATAGGATTGATTGCTAGCAACATCTACAGCAGCACTGTCAAATTATTATATATATTTGTTTAGGCTTGGTAGGTGTGCTACATTACTGGATCCTACTGTAGAGGGGACAACCCCCCCCCCCCCCCCTTGATTGTATCCCTCTCTTTCCTAGTGTCTCTCTTTTCTCTCACCAACTTCTCTCCTATCTCGCTACCTAGCTAAACCTCTCGACATTTCTCATGGCTACCTATCCCCTTTGCTGTTTCAACATGGTATCAGAGTAGGACGTTCCTGCTGCACCTTGTCATCATGCTTCCACAGCGTACTCTTTCTCTTCCTGTCACAATTCGCGCCGTCGTGGCGACCTCGCGGTGCTGCCGCAGCGACCTCGTCAAGCAATCATGGCAGCCTCGCCGTGCTGCCGCCGCGACCTTGTCGATATTGCGCACTGTGGCGGCCACGTCGTGCTGCCATGGCAGCCCCGTTGCACTGCCGTGGCGGCTTCGCCATTTCACCGTGCCGTCGTGCCCCTGGGGCGCCGTGCCACCATGCCGCCTTGTCGTCGTGCTGCCGTGGCGGATTCGCCGCGCCAGCGCAAGGGCGGCAGCGGGCCGCGCACTGCTTTAGGCACCAGCCAGCACGCCAGTACGGCAACCAGCGCGCCAGCCAGGGCGCCTCACTGAAGCCACGCCCCCTCCCCTACGCCACCCCTCATTCCAACCACATCTGGTGATTCCCTTTCCGGTCGTCACCGAGTCGTACCATGTCGCCGGGTCATGCCATGCCGCCAGGTCCCGCGAGCTTTGCAGTCACCGCTGCCGTCGTCAAAGCCACCACCGCCGATGCAGGTGCAGCTGGCTCCGCTGCCACCCACTCCGCCGCCGCTGCTGTCGTCGTAGAAGCTGCCGCTGATGCCGTTGCTGCCACCAGTCGGGGGTGTCACCGCTTCGAACGAGGGGTAGAAGTCACACCTACTGCAGGACACGGGGGTGCAAGGGTTTGGGGGTGTTTCGCGTTGGGTTGGCTTACGACTACCAAGCCTATGGGGTGTGTCAAATTTTATAATTTATACATATTTTTGTTTAGGTTTGGTAGGTGTGCTAAATTACTGGATCCTACTGTAGCGGGAACAACCCCCCTCCCTTCTTGTATCTCTCTCTCATTCAAAAAGTCTCCTATCTCGCTAACTAGCTAAACTTTTCGACATTTCTCATGGCTACCTAGCTCCTTAGCTGTTTCAACAAGCACGTCCCTGAGCAGAGTTAGAGTTTTAGGGCATGTCCTAAGACTTCATTTACAGTCCGATTGATGGTTCATTTACCCGATTTTAGCATGTAACTACAGAAGGTACGTTCTCTCAGAGTAACGTGTTGAATAGAATGAGGGGTACAAGGTAGTATTCTCTAAGGAGTTCTACTCTATATAGGAGTGCACCAATCTTGCCTATAAAATATCAATATATATTTGACACACCCCTAAGCTAGATGAGGGGTAGTGCATGGCAAGAGCCATGCAGCTCAGGGTGGCACTACTAGTCCAACCTCTGAGGCAAGGGTCCGAAGATCGGTCAGCAAGAGTACAAATGAAATAAGAGCAACCCAGGGCGGCACTACTAGTTCAGCCACTGGAACAAAGGCCACAAGGCCAGTCAAGATAATATAAGGAGTAGTACACAAGTCAGCGTCCTAGCAAGTGAGAAGCTACAGGAACTAGACCAAGCTGTACACAGTGGCGCAAGCGCCTTCATGAAGATATCAGCTGTATTGGAACCTGAGGCCAATTGTACTATGCGGGCCTGGCGGCGCTGCTATAGCTCGCGCAGGAGGAAGTACCGCAGCTGGATGTGCTTCGCTCTGCCCTCCAGTCAAGGCTCCTGACACAGGCGGATCATGGCCCTGTTGTCAGCATACAAAAGGCAGAGCTAGGCTGCTCACGTAATTCTCTGAGCAAGAAAGTCAGCCAGCGAAGCTCCTGTGCCGCCTCGGAACCAGCGTAGATCTCAGCCTCACAGCTAGACTGGGCAACAGACGACGAGTGGGTGGACCTCCACAAGATGGCACCTGCACCAAGTCTAAAGCAGTAGCCCTCGGAGGACCTGAGCCTCTCACCGTTGTCTGCCCACAAAGCGTCTCTGTGCCCTGTGAGGACCACTTGCCTGCGTCCTCCTAGCACTAGCCCCATGCCCGATGTACTTGCTAGATAACGCAACACCCTCTTAGCGGCTGACCAGTGCTGTGGTCGGTGTCTGCGTGTGGCCACAGCGAGCCAAGATGCTAAGAGGGTTTGCGAGATCTGGACGAGCGCAAGTCATCAGGTACATAAGGCAACCCACCAGCTCTGCGTAAGGACCACTACGCTCTACAGACTCCTCAAAGACTAGAGCCGAGAGCCTGTTATCTACTGGCAGAGGCCATGCATCTCTGTCTGCAGTAGCGAAGACCAAGTCGTCTACATAGACAAGGATGTATAACGGGGTCTGGCCTGAACTAACGAAGAGCGAAGGTTCTGCAGAGGACGGGAAGAACATCAAGTAAGCTACAGTAACGTAGCACGCAATGTGTCATGCCACTCACGCGGCGCCTGCCTCAGGCCATAAGCCGCGCGCCGGAGGAGCCCCTGGGTCCCCGGTGCGAAGGTGCCAGTGAAGCCTCGCGGGCGACGCAGGTAGTCCTGCTTGTGCAAACTCCCCTGAAGAAACACTGTCAAGAATTCTAGGGAGTGTAGCTCGTAGTCACGCTGTACTGCTACGTGTAGCAGCACCCAAAGAGTAGTCAGACATGGGAGGCGGAGCGACAACAAGCGTCCACTAAGGAAGCGACAGGAAGAGGGGGGGACGAGGCAAGTGGAAACGGAGCAACATAGGGTGAGATCGCTGAACAGGAGAGACAGGACAAGCACGAGAGGGACGGCGAGACCAGAAGTGGGAGGGAGGCATTGGGTCAGGAGACACGGGAGGAGACACAGGTGAAGAACGAGGGGGGAAATGAGCCAGAGACGAGTCTGGCTGAGGAAGCACAGGGCCGTAGATAGGCGGGGGAGGTGAAAGCGGGTGGTTAGGGGAGGGAAGACTGAGGAGGCAAAAGGCGGACACCTGTGGCGACTGCTGCTGCTGCTCCACACCGACACAAAAACCTCCAGCTGCACCACGGCTACCGCCGGGACACTCCACGACAGTGTCCCCAGAAGGAGAACCCTCTCGAACACCGGTGCCACCCCTAGGACCACCGGGACAAGCCACGACAGTAACCACAGGACTAGCACCCTCCTCAATGCCCACACCCAGAGAGCTCGCGGACCCCTGCAGTGACGGCGGCGGCTAGGGGGAAACCAAGGAAGACACAAGGGACGTAGCGAGCAGTGAGCTTGTCCGTGCCAGAGGCACGAACGTGAGTGAGGCAGCCCCAGACGTGGAACGCAAACGCGTCACCTAGGGACTCAGTCCAGAGAAGGGTCAGCGAAACCTACGGCCGCTGGGAGTGCGGCCACACGTTAAGCTGGTGAGCGGCGTAGCGAACAGCGAACGGCCACACAAAATGGGGTGCACCAGCATGGATCATGGAGGTGGCTCGTCCCGGCAGAATGGGGTCGTACTGATGCGTCACCGAGCGACCCCATTCTGCTGCGGGGAGTCCGGCAGGGTGTACGACCTGGTTATGCCCCCCACAAGAGAGAACTGGCCAAGCCAATTGGAGGCAAAATCGCCGCCATGGCCAGAGTGAAGACGTAGTACAGGGAGGCCTTGTTGGACTTACGCAGCTACAACTCATGGGATAAGAACGTCAGGCACGTCGGCCTTACGCTCCTTGGGAAGCACCGTGGTGTAGGGCGTGTAGTCGTCAACAAACACTAGACAGTAACACTCTCGACGTGGCCCAGGGACGGGGGCAGGGCCCCAGACGCAATAAAGTGAGGAGTGGCGTAATGAAAGGGGGAAGCGAGGAGGAGCGAGGAGCATGGCGCAGCCGGCCCTCGACACTGGGCATGCACGGTGGCGCAGGCGAGGGAGGGAGGGCAGGGAGCGACACAGGGAGACCTAAGATAAGACCGTGATGGGACATGTGACGCAGACACGGGAGTGCGGGGTGACCTAGGCAGCTGCTGCTGTAGCTGCTGATGCTGAGGCTGTTGCTGCTGCTGCCGCTGCAGCTTCGGGGCATCAGCCCCGATCCCCTCGTCTGCACCACCGTCCCCGCCCCCACCTCCATTACCCCCACCACCCCCGCCACCCTTCCCTCCGCCACGCCCCCCTTTGGGGCGGCGACCCTTACCCTGACGCAGCTGCGCTGAAGCCGATGCGGAGGTCTCAGCAGCAGGGGCTGTCTCAACGATAGCGGCATAAATGTCAGAGTAAGTGCACTGGGAGGGAGCACAACCATGGAAGATAGAGACCGCCGCAGTACCACTAGACTGAGCGATAGTACGCTGGCGGGTCTCTATCATGGACAGGGCTGTGACAAATGCAGGGAGAGTGAGGTCACCTGGGTGCTGACTAAGGAAGTGGTCGCGGGCAGTGGCTAGGTGGTCAGCTAGGCGTGTGGCAATGAGGTAAAGGGTAGCACAAAGCGGCGGTGGGAAGTCAGTGAGCTGTGCCTTAGTGCTAGCAGAGTGGTAGCTAGTCTCAAGTGCGCAGTGGTCGGTAGCAAGGTCAGCGACAGTGGGAAGGACGCAAGATCAGGGAACAGCATGGGTAGGATCAGACGGCCGGTAGTGGCTGAGGAGGGAGTCGAATAGCGCGCAATAACTGCATCTAAGTACTCCTCTGCATTTGCAACAATGGTAAAGTAGGGATGCCCAGACAATGGGAGGGCGTGACTAATGGCGAGCTATGCAACGGCGTCGCGCGACTCCTAGACAGCACGGGCAAGCCGAGCAGCGGCAAAGGCCTCACGCTCAGAAGAGGTGGGGGCGTCATGGAGGGCAGTGGACGGGGTGGGACAGGGGAGCTTATCGTCGACATGGATGGCCAGAGAGTAGCTGTGCTAGAGCTGACCGGCCAGTTGGCGGCGGAGGTCGACGAGCCATGCCGCAAAATCAACGGCCCGACCCTCCGCGTCCAATGGAGCAGAGAGTCAGCCATACCCACGGCTGCAGCAGCTGGCTGCCGCTGATGGGGGGAGGAGAAAAGTGGAGGAGGGCAGTGGAGATCGGGGGAGAGCGGTGGAGAGCTGTGGAGTGCGGTGGAGTATGGTGGAGAGCGATGGAGCCTGCGGGCGTTAGCGCCGGCTCAGAGGGGGAGCCAAGGTCGGCGGGTCAGCGCGACTTGGCGGTAGAAAGGGCCGGGACGGGCAGGGACCGGCGGAGCTGCTGCCGGCGGAGCGGGGACCGATGGAGCTGGGGCCGGCGTGAGCGCAAGACCGGGGCAATGGGGCGGGTAGACGCGGTGCCAGCTAGTGCGGGGCCAGCAAGTGCGAGGCCAGTGGGCACGGGGCTGGTGAGCGCAGGGCTGGCAGGCGCGGGGCGACCTAGCGAGGGGCCGACGAACTCAGGGCCAGCGGGCGGGGGGCGGGCGGACGTGGGGCCACTAGGCACAGGGCCAGCTGGTGCAGGGCTGGCGAGTGTAGGGGCCGGAGGGCGCGGGGCCAGAAAGCACGGGCCCGGCGGGCGCGGGGCTGATGAATGGGAGGCCAGCGGGTGCGAGGCTAGCAAAAGCGGGGCTAGCGAGTGTGGGGCGAGCGCGCGCGGGGCCAGCAGGCGCAGGGGCCAGCGAGCACGGGGCTGGTGAGTGCAGGGGCTGGCAAGCGGGGGGTCAGAGTGCACGGGTCCGGCGGGCGCGGGTCTGGCGAATGCGGGGCAAGCGGGCGCAGGGCGGGCTAACTCGGGGCCAGTGTGCGCGAGGCTGGCAATCGCGAGGCCAGTGGGCGCAGGGCTATAGGCGGCTAGCGACGGACAGCTAGCGACGGGTGGCTAGGTCTAGGACTACGACTAGGGCGGAAGCGCGGGTGAGTGGGGAGGACCTAAACTAGCGTGATACCATCTCAAAGTTACGAAAATTAACTAGAATGGGAGATACATTGTGGTTTTGTGCTAAGGGATTGTACTCTCTAAGAGTACGCACCTATCTAGCCTATAGTAACATATACAGATTTGTTTGACAATATTGTCACCAGTCCTAACCAGTGGTGCAATAAGGGATGTCCTCAGTGTTTGGTTATTGAGTGAATCAATGGGCTAAGGGAAAATGTTGAGAGATACAAAACTAGGGTTGTACTCGCTAAGAACTAAACTGGCTAGGCTATAAACAAATATGACCTAGCTAATCTATACAAATATATTTGTTGACACCCCCTAGCCTAGATTGTGGCAATTTATAATAAGGCAGAGTAAACTGGGAATTGAAGAGACCTTTGGCTAGGGAGCTCAGTCACTATCACTGAGACAGAAGGGCTTATTAAGTAGCGGGTAAGTGCGTTGATAACCCCCAAGGCTCTGCACCTACGACCCTTCCCCGAGGACCAAGGGCAACCTTAGCGTGTATTTGACACCCCTCCTCGCTGGGATAGACGGAAGAAACAAGCGCCTTTGCAGCGCTGCCACCTCTCAAGTGCACACTGGGAATTGAACCCGGGTGGTCACCCAACTTTGATACCAAGGGGGGTCGTATCCCGTCTACAACAATTTGGAGGGGTCCACTAAATAGAAAACCCAAATAAAAGAACTGCCAGAAGTAAGCCCCACTGGGGCTTCAATTACGCAGGGTCTAAAATACAGGCACATACGGTATACAAATATGTTTGACACACCCCCTAGGCTAGAAGAGGGGCAGTGCCGGGCAAGGGACACGCAGCTCAGGGTGGCACTACTAGTCCAACCTTTGAGGCAAGGGTCCAAAGACCAGTCAGCAAGAGTACAAACGAAATACGAATAACCAAGGGCGGCACTATTAGTCCTACCACTGGATCAAGAGTGACAAGGCAATGAAGATAATATAAGAGGAAATATACATCAGGGCCCTAGAAAGTGAGAAGCTACACGAACTAGACCAAACTGTAGACGGTGCCGCTGATGATTTTTAGGCGCAACCCCCTTCGTAAAGATATCTGCTGTGCTGGCACTGGAGGCCAAGTGTACTACGCGGGCCTGGCGACAATGCCGTAGCTCGCGCAGGAGGAAGTACCGCAGCTGGATGTGCTTCGCTCTGCCCTCCAGTCGAGGCTCCTAACAAAGGAGGATCATGGCCCTGTTGTCAGCGTACAGGACCGGGGCAGAGCTAGGCCGCTCACCTAAGTCTGTGAGCAAGAAAGTTAGCTAGCAGAGCTCCTGTGCCGCCATGTCACCAACGTCACAGCTAGGCTCAACAGGATCTCAGTGATTGGACCACTAGGCTCAACAAACTCCTCAGAGATAGGACCTCAGAGCATGTGGTCTACTGGCAGAGGTGTGGGCTGTGCAGAGGAGAAGTGGAGACCGAACCTCTTAAGGACCTAGCGCACCAAGTGTGACTGTGTGAGAGTGATGGTGCACGCTGCTCTGTCCCTGGAGATCTATAGGCCAAGGTAGCGGAGCAGCTCTCCTAGGTCACTGTACAGGTGTGTCTCCTCAGCAGCTCTGCCTTCATCAAGGCCAATGCATCTTTGTCTACAGTAGTGAAGACTAGATGATCTACGTAAACAATGATGTTTGGGGCCTGGACTAAACGAAGAAACTGCAGGGTCTTTAGAGGACGGGAAAAACTGCAGGTCAGCTAACGTAGCACAAAGCGTGTCGTGTCACTTGCGTGGAGCCTACCGCAGGCTGTAAACCGGGCACCGAAGGAGCCATTGGGTCCCCGTAGCGAAGGTGCCAGTAAAGCCTGGCAAGCGACGCAGGTAGACCTGCTCGTGCAGACTGCCCTGAAGAAATGCTGTCGAGAAGTCGAGAGAGTGCAGCTCGTAGTCACGCAGTACTGCTACGTATAGCAGTGCCTGAAGAGTAGTCATCTTTGGGGTCGGAGCGAAGGTCTGAACGAAGTCAACACCCTCACGTTGACTGAAGCCTCTGGCAACGTAGCACGCCTTGAACACCGGCAGCTCTCCAGGAGGGCGCTTCACCTTTAAGAGCCACCGGCCATCGATTATGTTCACCCCAGGTAGGGGAACTACATCGACGTAGGTGCCGGTGAACCTCTAAGATGCCATCTCCGCGTCCAGGGCAGCTATCCACTGAGAGTCCCAAGGTCCCGAGGTTGCCTCAGCGTACGTGCGAGGGGTCGGGATGTCAAGGGCGTCTGGGTCTCCCTCAGAGACTAGCAGCATGGAGCAGAAATGAGGCGCGGCCTCGGACATGAAAGCAAGCTCGTACTGCCGGTTCTCTAGGACGTCACTGCCAAGGGCAGCAGTACCCCTCACGGACGGAGGACGGGCAGGGTCAGAGATAAGAGCGGTGGCATAGTCAAGGCGGCGGGTAGAAGCAAAGTCAGTTATGGCAGCGTCAAGAGAATCAAGACTGGAGACAAGAACAAACGGGTCTCTAACAGGAGAGGCGAGGACCCGAGGAACAAGAGGACTAGCTGCACGGAGGGAGTCAGCCAAGGGAGGCGGAGCAACAACCAGCGATGACGGAGGAGGCAATAGGAGGAGGGGAGGACGAGACACGTTGGAACGAAGCAATATAGGGTGAGAGCGCTAGACAGGAGAGACGGGACGAGCACGAGAGGGATGGCGAGACCAGAATTGGGTCGGGGGCGTCAGGTCAGGAGAGACAGAAGGAGATACAGGACGAGAACGCGGGGGGAAACGAGTCGGAGACGAGTCCGGCAGAGGAAACACAGGATCGTAGACAGGCGCGGGAGGCGGAGGCGGGTGGCCAGGGGAGGGAAGACCGAGGAGGTGAAGGGCAGACACCGTCGGTGACTGCGGTTGCTGCTCTACACCGACACCAGAACCTCCAGCTGCACAACTTCGACCACCGGGACGCTCCACGACAGCACCCCCTGAACGAGAACCCTCTCCAGCAGTGGGGCCACCCCTAGGACCGCTGAAACAAGCCACGACAGTACCCCCAGGACAGCACCCTCCTCAACGCCCACACTCCCAGAGCTCGCGGACCCTTGCGTTGGCGGCGGCGACGGCAACGACGGCTGCTGTGGCGGCTGCGACGGCTGAGACGGCTGCTTTTTCTGCAGCAGCGACAGCGGCTGCTGCGGCTGCGGAGGAGGAGGAGACACCGGGGCAGAGGCGGGCGGCAAAACCGAAGCCGCGGGGCCACCGGATTCAGCCGACTCCTCCACCAGGACAACCGACGGGAGGGGAGTGGCGTGAGACACACCAGACGGGGTAAGACGGGTAGGAAGAGGAGCAGGGGCCACCGAGGGAGTGGGGACCAGGAACTGGGGCGTGGCAACCGAGAGGCCTCGGTGGGAAAAGCGGGTGTAGAAGGAGACAAACTCGTCAAAAGTGACGGCAGGTGGTAAAAGTGCCAGTGACACGCATCTAGGGGGAAACCAAGGAAGACACAAGGGACGGTGTGGGCAGTGAGCTTGTCCGAACTAGAGGCACGAACATGAGCAAGGCAGCCCTCGACGTGGAATGCAGACGCGTCACCAGGGAACCCTGTCCAGAGGAGGGTCGGCGAAACCAACGGCCGCTGGGAGTGCGGTCACAAAAAAGCCAGTGAGCGGCGTAGTGGACAGCGAATGGTTACAGAAAATGGGGTGCACCGGCATGGATCATGGAGGTACGAGCCACCTCCATGACCAAACCGATGCATCGCTCAATGACCCTATTCTGCTGCAGGGAGTCCGACGAGGTGTACGACTAGGTGATGCCCTCCGCACGATAGAACTGGCCAAGCCATCCGGAGGCGAACTCGCCGCCATGGTCAAAGTGAAGACGCAGCACATGGAGGCTGCGGTTGATGTGCGCAACTACGACCTACAGGATAAGAATGTCAGGCACATCGGCCTTACGCTTTAAGGGAAACACCGTGGTGTAGCGCGTGTAGTCGTCAACAAGCACTAGAAAGTAGCGCTCTTGACGCGGCCCAGGGACGTGGGTTGGGCCCCAAACGTCTAGGTGCAGGGTCTGTAGTGGCGCAGTATTAGGGGGAAGCGAGAAGGAGTGAGGAGCACAATGCAGCCGGCCCTCGACACAAGGCGTGCACAGCGGCGCAGGCGAAGGAGGGACTGCAAGAGGTGATGCAGGGAGACCTAAGACAAGACCGTGATGGGACATGTGACGCACACGTGGGAGTGCGGGGTGACCTAGGTGGTGGTGCCACAACGGCGACGGGTGGGTGATCGACCGATACGAGCAAGCCGCAGCAAACTGGGAGGACGCCGTGACCTGGAGGGACGCTCCCACTAGGGGGAACGCAGTGTCTAGGGTGAACATGCCAGACACGGGGTCACGGGGGAACGTGGTGAGAGGGGCACCAGTGGCGGCCTCGGTATAGAATGCGCACTGCTCGTGTCTAGGAAACGTAGTGGTGACGCCGAGATCCTGAAGACAGCCGACACCAACTAGGTTCATGGAGAACAAGGGGATGTGCAAGCTAGTAAGAGAGCCCGAGGGAACCGCCGGACAGGGAAGGGTAGTGGAGCTACGGGCAACTACCGGACCTAAGGAGGGTTAAGCAAGCGCTACAGCAGCAGGGGCAGCAAGCGGCGTGAGCGCAGTGCGGTGGCGAAAGAAGCAGGCGGACGCACTGGAGTCTAGCATGAAGGAGAGCGCGGCGATAGCGGCCACAGGCGGAGGAGCTAGAGTGGAGCCAAGGCTTAACAAGTCAGGTGGTCCTATGCCTGGCATAGCAGGGGTACACACAGTGGACACACCTACACGACGCAACACCCGGTAATAGGGTCCAGTCACACTAGATTCATCAGCATACATGACATACATAGCAGACCTAATCTGATCCATGTCAAGCTCAAAGACAGGGATACAGTGACGCACAATGCTGTACCAATCGTGGGGGTCCGACGTGGGGCCGAAGTGGAGACGGATGAGGTTGTCGAGGCGGCGGTAGCAGCAAGAAGTTGTGTGACTGGGAAGGTCGCAAACAATGCCACGGCGGGGGCCGAACTGAAGCTGGTACTTGCAAGTGACCACACTGGAGCCGCCACCTGAAACCGAGCTGCGCGGCCCACTTGAACTCCCACCACCACTAGCGCCGCCAGGCCACCACGGCGGCGGGGCCCCCCACGGCGGCTGCTGCTGCTGCGGCGACTACTGCTACTGCTGCTGCTGCGGAGGGTGCTGCTGCTAGTGCTGAGGCTACTGCTATTACTGCTGCTCCGGGGCATCAGCCCCGGTCCCCTCGTCTGCACCACAATTCCTGCCCCCACCTATACCAACCCCACCACCCCTGCCACCCTTCCGTCCGCCACGCCCCCCCTTGGGGCGGCGGCCCTTACCCTGATGAGGGTGCAGTGAGGCTGCGACGGTAGTCTCAGCAGCAGGGGCTGTCTCTGCGACAGCGGCAGAAACGCCAGAGTAAGGGCACTGAGAGGGAGCACAGCCCTGGAAGATAGGGACCGCCGCAACACCGCTAGTCTGAGCGATAGTGCGCTGGCGGGTTTCTATCGTGGACAGGGCTGTAACGAAGGCGGTAAGGGTGCGTAAAGTGGCGGCGGGAAGGCAGTGAGCTGTGCCTCCGTGCTCGCGGCGCGGTAGCTAGTCTCAAGTGCACGGAGGTGAGTGGCGAGGTCAACTACAGTGGGTAGGAAGCAAAGACTTGGTGGCACGACAACTCGGCAGCTCGACGGCGCGGGGCCGGCGCGGGCTGGGGCCGACAAAGCTGGGGACGGCAGAGCTGGGGACTGGCAAGCTAGGGGCCGTCGAGCGAGGGGCCGACGAGTATGGGGCTGGCGAGTGCGGGGCCAGCGAGTATGGGGCCGGCAAGCACGGGACCAGCGTGCGGGGCCAGTGAGCTAGCAGGGGGCCGACGAGCTAGGGCCGACGGGCGCGGGGCTATGGGCGGCTGGCTGCTACAGGCGGCCAGCGGTTACAGGCGGCTGGCGGCTACGGGCGGCCAGCAGCTACAGGCGGTTGGCGGCTAAGGGGGAACAAGACGACGAGATGCCAGTGGCAGTGAGCAGCGAGCGCCTAGCAGAGGCGGCTAGCGACGGGCGGCTAGGAGCGGGCGGCTAGCGACGGACTGCTAGCGACGGACGGCTAGCAACGGGCGGTGAGCAGTGACGGCTAGCAACGGGCGGCTAGCGATGGGCGGCTAGGGCTAGGACTAGGACTAGAGCGGAAGCGCGGGTGGGCGAGGAGGACCCAATGTAGCTCTGATACCACCTAAGAGTAACGAAATGACTAGAATGAGAGAAACACGGTGGTTTTCTGCTGTGGGGTTGTACTCTCTAAGAGTACACACCTATCTAGCCTATAGTAACATATATACATTATTTACCCAGATAGAAAACCCATGGATCTTGTCCCATAACTCCTAGGATTTGGACACTTGGTTAAATTATATTTTGATATATATAATTGTAGGCTTGGTAGGTGTTACTGTATCCTACTGTAGAGGGTACAACCCCCCTTGTATCCCTCTCTCTTCTAGTCCAAGCTCTCTTCTCTCTCGAAATTTCTCCTTCCAAAACCTCACGCCATTCCATGGCTCCTCTTCCTAGCTAGCTATATTTGACACACTTTGACCAATAAACGGAAGGAAGTGAGGGTCTTATAATTCTCATAAATGGAACTTGTGTAAAGTTGCTTAAAATATGCATACAACAAACCCTTCTGGTGTTCGCCCATAACGAGTTCTTATTCCGCCAAATTTCCCGAAGGAACCGCAATCATTATAACAACACCCCCCCCCCCTTGGGCTCTCGCCCGTTAGGTCGTGTAGATCGAAATTCCGAGATATCTCACTAATTCCACCGAAATTGTCTATATTTAGGACCGCCAAATTAGGCGGCAAGTTTCAAGCACAGTCCCGACGATTTTGTCTGGTAGCGGCGAGTCGAGAACGAAGAAAGCATATGCGACGCGCAGTTAGAATTTTTGTACGGCACATTACACTTAGTTACACCTACGTTTCATGCATTTACGCTCTTAAATTTTACGATTCTGAATCAACCTACGTAATTAAGTTGTACGTCAATTCAACTGGGTTTTGTTGGGATTTCACAATGTTTTTTTCGCATAAAATAAATAAATTTCCTGATTACAAGACCCAAGGTGGGTCTTATTCTCATAGTAGAAAACTTGACTAGAATGAGGCATACAGGTTAATTTTGTGCAAGTGTTGTACCCTCTAAGGCATGCACCTAAGACCAGTCAGCAAGAGTACAAACAAGACAAGAGCAAACCAGGGCAGCACTACTAGTCCGACCACTGGAATTGAAGCCACAAGGCCAGTCAGAAAGGTATGTATAAAGAGAAGTACAAAATCAGGGTCCAAGCAAGTGAGTAGCTACAGGAACCGGACCAAGCTGCAAACAGTACCGTTGATGATTCTTTAGGCGCAAGCACCTTAGTAAAGATATCAGCCGTGTTTGCACCGGAAGCCAAGTGTACTATGCGGGCCTAGCGACGCTGCTGTAGCTCACGCAGGAGGAAGTACCGCAGCTGGATGTGCTTCGCTCTGCCCTCAAGTCGAGGCTCCTGACATAGGAGGATCATGGCCCTGTTGTCAGCGTACAGAACCGTAGAACCGGGGCAGAGCTAGGCCGCTCACCTCAGTTTGTGAGCAAGAAAGTCAGCCAGCGGAGCTCCTGTGCCGCCATGGCATCAGCGTAGATCTCAGCCTCGGAGCTAGACTGAGCAATTGACGACGAATGGGTGGACGTCCACAAGACCGCGCCTGCACCAAGGTGAAAGCAGTAGCCTTGAGACGACCTGAGGGTCTCAACGTCGTCTCCAAGAAGCGTCCTTGTGCCTACTAAGGACCACTGGCCTGCGTCCTCCCAGTACTGGCCCCATGCCTGATGTACTTGCTAGATAACGCAAAACCCTCTTAGCTGCCGACCAGTGCTGTGATCGGTGTTTGCCTGTAGCCACAAAGTGAGAGGGTATGCAAGAACTGGACGAGTGCAAGTCATCACGTACATGAGACAACCCACCAGCTCTGCGTAAGGACCACTGGGCTCTACTGAATCCTCAGGAACAGGAGCGGAGAGCCTGTGGTCTATTGGCAGAGGTGTAGGCTGTGCTGGGGAGAACTGAAGACCGAACCTCTGAAGGACCTGACGCACCGTGTGACTGTGTGAGAGTGATGGTGCGCGCTGCTCTGTCCCTGGAGATCTGCAGGCCAAGGTAGCAGAGCAGCTCTCCTAGGTCAGTGCAGGTATGCCTCCTCAGTAGCTCGGCCTTCACGGAGGCCAGTGTGTCGCGGTCTGCAGTAGCGAAGACCTGGTCGTCTACGTAGACAAGGATGTAGAACGGAGTCTGGCCAGCATGAACGAAGAGCGAGGGGTCTGCAGAGGACGGTAAGAACTGTAGGTCAGCTAGCGAAGCACGCAACGTGTCGTGCCACTCACGGGGTGCCTGTTGCAGGCCGTAGACCGGGCGCCGGAGGAGCCACTGGGTACCAGGCGGGAAGGTACCGGTGAAGCCTTGTGGACGGCGCATGTAGACCTGCTCGTGTAGGCTGCCCTGAAGAAATGCCGTGGAGAAGTCGAGGAAGTGAAGCTCGTAGTCACACTATGCTGCTACGTATAGCAGCGCCCGAAGAGTAGTCATCTTCGGGGTCGGAGCGAAGGTCTAAAAGAAGTCCACCCCCTCGCGCTTACTGAAGCCTTGAGCCACGTAGCGCCCCTTGAACACAGGAGGCTCTCCGGGAGGGCACTTCACCTTGAAGTGCCACCGGCCATCGACTACGTTCACCCCAGGTGGGGGAAATGCATCGAGGTAGGTGCCAAGAGCCCTCCAAGATGCCATCTCCTGCTCGATGGCAGCTATCCACTGAGAGGCACAGGGTCCCAAGGTCGCCTCAGCGTAAGTGCGAGGTGTCGAGAGGTCAAAGGCGTCTGGGTCACCCTCAGGGTAGAGCAGCATGAAACAGAGATGGGGAGCAGCCTTGGATAGGAAAGCAAGCTCGTACTGCCTGTCCTCTAGGACGTCACTGCCTAGGGAAGGAGCACCCCCGACGTACGGAGGGTAGGCAGGGCCAAAGACCTGAGTTGTGGTGTAGTCCAGGCAGTGGGTAGAGGCGAATTCGGCAAAAGCAGCGATAAGGGCGTTAAGACTCAAGACAAGAACAGACGGGTCGATATCGAGGGAGGCAAGGACCCGAGGAACAATAGGATGTGCAACACGAAGGTAGTCAAACAGAGGGGGAGGCGTGACAGCAAGCGACGACGAAGGAGGAGATGGGAGGAGGGGAGGACGAGACGCGTGGGAATGAAGCAACATAGGGTGAGAACACTGAACAGGAGAGACAGGACAAGCACGAGAGGGATGGCGAGACCAGACGTGAGACGGAGGCGTCGGGTCAGGAGATAGAGGAGGATACACAAGGGGGGAACGAGGGGGGAAATGGGCCAGGGACGAGTCGGGCGGAGGAAACACAGGACCGTGGACAGGAAGGGGAGGAGGCGGCGGGGAGGTGCAGGCAAGCGGTCTGGGGAGGGAAGGCCGAGCAGGCGAAGGGCGGACACCGTCAATGACTCATGCTGCTGCTGCTCGACGTCGACATTTGAACCGCCAGCTACACCACTGTTACCTCTGGAACACTCCACTCGAGCACCCCCAGAGCAAGCACCCCCAAAGCGAGAGCCCTCTCCAGCACCGGCGCCACCCCCGAGCCCGCCGGGACAAGCCATGACAGGAACCCCGGTACTAGCACCCTCCTGAACGCTAGCACCTCCAGAAACCACGAACGATGGCTGCTGCTGCGACGGCGGCGGCTGCTGCAGCGTTGACGACGAGTGCTGGTGCTGCGACTGCGATGAAGGTTGTGACAGCGACTGCGAAGACAGGGGAGGGGACACCGTGGGAGAGGCAGGCAGCGAGAACTGCGCCGCGGGGCCACCAGAGTCAGCCGACTCCTCGACCGGGACAAGCAAGGGGAGGGGAGTGACGTGAGACACTCTAGACGGAGCAGGACAGGGAGGGAGGGGAGCAGGGGCTACCAAGGGAGTGGGAACCAGGAACAGCGGAGGGAAATCCGGGAGACCTCGGTAGGGAAAGCAGTGGTAAAAGGAGACAGACTCGTCGAAAGTGACGTCACGCGAGTGAAGGAAGTGCTGAGACGACGGATGGCAAAAGTGCCAGTCAGACGATTCAAGGGGGAAACCGAGGAAGACACAGGGGACAGTGCGGGTAGTGAGCTTGTCTGTGCCAGAGGCACGAACGTGAGCGAGGCATCCCGAGACGTGGAACGCAGATGCGTCACCAGGAGACCCGGTCCAGAGAAGGGTCGGTGAAACCTGCGGCCGCAGGGAGTGGGGCTACAAGTTCAGCTGGTGAGCAGCATAGCGAACAGCGAATGGCCACAGAAAATGGGGTGCACCGGCATGGATTATGGAGGTACGGGCCACCTCCATGACCAAGCCGATGCATCATTCAGCAACCCCATTCTGCTGTGGGGAGTTTGGCAGGGTGTACGACTGGGTGATGCCGACCGCACGACAGAACCGGCCAAGCCGACCGGAGGCAAACTCTCCGCCACGGTTAGAGTGGAGACACAGCACAGGGAGACCGCGGGGGACTCGCGCAGCTACGACCCACGGGATAAGAACGTCGGGCACGTCGGCCTACTGCTCCAGAGGAAACACCGTGGTGTAGCGTGTGTAGTCGTTGACAAGCAACAGGAAGTAGCGCTCTCGACGCGGCCCAGGGACGGGGGCTGGACCCCAGACGTCCAGGTGTAGGGTCAGTTGTGATGCGGTGGCAGGACGAAGCAAGGAGGAGTGAGGAGCATGGCGTAGTCGGCCCTTGACGCAAGGCATGCACGGCGGCGCAGGCGAGGGAGGGAGGGAAGGGAGCGATGCAGGAAGACCTAGAACAAAACCGTACTGGGACATGTGACGCAGACGCGGGAGTGCAGGGTGACAGAGGCGGTGGTGCCACAGCAGCGACGGGTGAGTGAGCGACCGACACGCGCAAGCCGCGGCTACCTGGGGGGACGCCCCTACCGGGGGAGATGCAGTGTCAAGCGTAAACAAGCCGGACATAGGGTCCTGGGGGAATGTCGCAAGGGGGGAACCTGAGGCAGTCTCTGTACAGACAGCGTACCGCTCGTGTCCGGGGAACGTGGTGGTGACGCCAAGGTCCTAAAGATAGCCGACACCAACTAGGTTCCTAGAGAATGAGGGGATGTGCAGGCCTGTAAGTGTGCCCGAGGGGGCCGCCGGACAGGGAAGGGGGGTGGAGCTACGTACAACTACCGGACCGGAGGAAGGGTCTACAAGTGCGACAGTGGCAGGGTCGGCAAGCGGCGTAAGGGAGGTGTGGTCGCGGAAGAAGTAGGAAGACGTACCGGAGTCGATTGTGAAAGAGAGCGAAGTGCTAGCAGCTGCCGGCAGAGGGGCTAGTGTGGAGCCTAGGCTAAACAAGGCAGGGGATCCTACGCCTGACACAGCTGGGGAGTCTAGACCACACACGATGGACACACCTACGCTAGGCAACACCGGGTAATAGGATCCAATCACACTAGAGTCATCAGCATACATGACAGACATAGCATTCCTAATCTGATCCATATCAAGCTCAAGGACCGGCACACGACGGCGCGCCAGGGCGTACCAGTCTGGAGGGTCCGACGCAGGACCGAAGCGATGGTGGAACAGGTCGTCCAGGCGGCGGTAGCAGCGATCGGTGGTGTGGACGGGCCGGAGGCAGACTGTGTTGTGGCCGGTCTGAAGTTGGTACTGGCAGGTGACCACGCTGGAGCTGCCACCCGACACCGAGCTGCGCCCGCCCCCCCCACGACCACCACCGCTAGCGACACCAGTCCACCACAGCGGCGGCGATCCCCACGGCAACTGCTGCTGCTGCGCCGACTGCAGCGGGTGCTGCGGCTGCTGTGTCTGCTGCTGCTGCTGAGGCTGTGTCTGCTGCTGAGGCTGCGTCTGCTGCTGCGGCTGCTCCGGGGCACCAGCCCCGGTCCCCTCGTCTGAACCACGCCCTCACCGCCGCCACCCTCCCCACCGCCACCCCCCTTCCCTCCACCGCGCCCCCCTCTGGGGCGGCGTCCCTTACCCGGTCGCTTCTGCACTGTGGCTGCAGCAACGGTCTCAGCAACAGCTGCAGAGACGTCAGAGTAAGTGCACTGGGAGGGAGAACAGCCTTGAAAGATAGGTACCACTGCAATACCGCTAGGCTGAGCGATACTGCGCTGCCAGGTCTCTATCTCAGACAGGACAGTCACCAAGGTGGTGAGAGTGAGGTCACCCGGGTGTTGAATAAGGAAGTGGTTGGGGGCTGTGGCTAGACGGTCAAGGAGGCGCGTGGTGATGAGATAAAGGGTAGCGCAGAACGGCGGCGGGAAGGCAGTGAGTTGTGCCTCAATGCTATCAGCGCGGTAGCTCATTTCAGGCGCGAGGAGGTGCGTGCCAAAGTCGGCGATAGTGGGGAAGGACGCAAGATTAAGGAACAGCATTGGAAGGATCAGGCGACCAGCAGAGGCAATGGCGGGGGTGGAATAGCGTGCAATGACAGCATCAAAGAAGGCCTAGGCAATAACTACAGTGGTGAAGTGAGGGCGCTTAGACAACGGGAGCACACGACTGATAGCAAGCTAGGCAACAACGTCGCTTGAGTCCCAGACGGCACGATCAAGTGCAGCAATGGAAAAGGCCTCACGCTCAGCAGTGGTGGGGGCATCGAGGAGGGCAGCAGGGGCAGGGGGGCGGGGAAGCAGACCATCGACATGAACAGCCAGGGAGTGACCATCCTAGCTCTGACCTGTAAGGTGACGCCGAAGGTTGGCGAGCCACGCCTCAAAGTCGAGCGCCCGACCCTCTGCGTCCAGACAGAGCTGTGACTCCGTCATCGCCACTACTACAGCTGCTGACGGCCGCTGACAGAGCGAGGAGGACAGATGGAGGAAGCGGCGAAGAGGGTGGAGTGTGGTGGAGTACAGTGGAGTGCGGTGTAGGGCGGTGGAGAGCGGTGGAGACAACCGGCAGGGAGGCCGGCGCTGAAGGGAGCCAGAGCCGGTAAGTCGGCGCTGGGGCTCAACGGTCCTGCGGGCGGCTGTTGAAGCGGGGGGCCGGCAAAGCTGGAGCCGGCTGGCTGGCCGACCGGCTGACAAGGGCCGACGGGGCGCAGGCAAGGCCGGTACGTTGAGAACAGGTCGGCGAGGCGAGCCGGGCCAGAAGGGCCCACGGGATCGATGGGGTGCTAACGGGGCCGGCAGGGCGCGAGCGGGCCGGCGGGGCGCTAAGGGGCCAGCGGGGCGAGTGGGGCCAGAGGGGCGCACGGGGCCGGCAAGGCGCTAACGGGCCGGCAAGGTGCTGACGGGCCGGCTGGGCGCTAACGGATCGGCGGGGCACTAACGGGCCGGCGCGGCGCAGGGCCAGAGGGGCGCATGGGGCCAAAGGGGTGCTAACAGGGCTGGGAGGTGCTAACGGGGCCGGGAGGCGCTAACGGGGCCAACGGGGCGCAAACGGAGCCAGGAGGGCGCTAACGGGCCGGAAGGGCGCAAACGGGCCGGTGGGGCGCTAATGGGCCGGCAGGGCGCACGGGGCTGACGGGGCGCTAACGCGGACGAGGGGGCGCACGGAGCCGACGGGGCGCGAACGGGGCCGTGAGGGCACACGGGGCCGACGGTGCGCTAACGGGGCCGTGAGGGGGCACGGGGCCGACAGGGCGCTAAGGGGCGGCTAGGAACGGGCGGCTAGGGCTAGGACGGGAGCGGAAGCGCAGGTGGGTGGGGAGGACCTAACCTAGCGCTCCGATACCATCTTAGAGTAGAAAAGTTGACAACAATGAGGCAAACAGATTGATTTTGTTCAAGTTTTGTACCCTCTAAGAGCATGGACCTATCTTGTTGAATTTTATATTTTGTTATGTGATTTGTAGGCTTGGTAGGTTTATCGAACTCTACTGTAGAGGGTACAACTCCCTCCTTGTATGCCTGTCTCTTCCTGGTCTCTCTGCCTTTTCTCTCCTCAAATTTCCTAGCCTAAAACCTCACGCCATTCCATGGCTTCCCTCCTACCTAGCTTAGTTTAACATGGTTTCAGAGCAGGCCCCTTTCAATCGGGCCTTCTCCTCACGCTTCTGCAGTGTACTCCCCCCCCCCCCCCCCCCCCCGTCACGCCGCGCTGGCCCCCTCATGCCGCGCTGGCCCCGTCACGCCGCGCTGGCCCCGTCACGCCGCGCTGGCCCCGTCATGCCGCGCTAGCCCCGTCACTCCGCGCTGGCCCCGTCACGCCGCGCTGGCCCCGTCATGCCGCGCCGGCCCCGTCACTCCGCGTCGGCCCCGTCCCTCCGCGCTGGCCCCGTCATGCCGCACTGGCCCCGTCACCCCGCGCTGGCCCCGTCACTCCGCGCCGGCCTCGTCACGTCGCCATGCCTCAGTGCAGCCGTGTCGCCATCCCACCATGCCGCCGCGCCGCCGCGCCTCTGGGTCGCCGTGCCGCTGAGTTGCCGTGCCGTCGCGCCACCGTGCCGCTGGGTCGTCGTGCCGCCGTGCCGTCGTGCTGCCGTGGCGGCATCGCCACGCCAGCGCACTGACAGCTGCGGCCAGCGCCCTGTCCTAGGCGCGAGTCGTAACAACCCCACGCCAGTACGCGTCGCGCCAGCCATGGTGCCTCGCTGAAGGTTCGCCCTCTCCCGCCAGTAATTGCCACGCCACCCATGGCGCGTCGCTGAAGATTCGCCCCCCCCCCCGCCCCCCCCTTCCCCTGCGTCTCCTCTTCCTCCTGCCGCAGCTGCTGTCTTCTACCCGGTCGTCGCCTCGCCATGCCACACTGCCGAGAGCCTTCAGCCATGGCCGTTGCCCGCGCTGCCTCTCGCCGGGGGATGTCACCATGCCAAGCCCGAGGGGTAGATACCTGGCTGATCTCGAGCATAGGGGTGTAAGGGGTTAGGGGGTGTGTGTGTTGGGTGGGCTTGTGACAACCAAGCCTAGGGGGTGTGATAAATTACATACTTTGTTATATAATTAGTAGGCTTGGTAGGTTTATCGAACTCTACTGTAGTGGGTACAACTCCCTCCTTGTCTCTTCCTGGTCTTTCTCCCTTGTCTCTCCTCAACTTTCATAGCCTAAAACCTCACGCCATTCCATGGCTTCCCTCCTACCTAGCTTAGTTTAACATATCTAGTCTATTATAACATATACAAATATGTTTGACACTTATGTCATACCTATCCAAATTCCTTGTCTTATAAACACAGTACCCATTTATAAGAAAACACCCAGATAATAGACCCTAGGATCTTCTATTCGTCAACTTATACATATGATACTATGTAGAAGTTATAGGCTAGATACAGTAGGTGTATGCTCTTAGTGGGTACAACCCCAACCCTATATCTCTCTTGTTCACCCCTGTTTCAATTCATTCTAGTATTCTAACACTATTCGCCCAGGTCTTCTATCCGGGCTTTTACCAGTATGCTTGTCAGTACATCCACGAAATTTGAATGTCCAGGCTCGGCCCGCCAACTCAGGTCCCGAACTACGTTTGAGAACCCCAAGCCTGCACGTGGAGTCATGCCCGACCCTTTCCAGTCCAGAGGTATCAGAATTGAAGAATGGTTAGAATAGGAGAGTACAAGGTAATATAGGCTAGGGAGTTGTACCCTCTAAGGCACAAACCTGCGTAGTTTACAGTAACATACGAAGATAAGTTTGACACACCCCCTAGACTATATAGGGGCAGTGCCTAACATGAGAACAAGCAGCTCAGGGCGGCACTACTAGTCCAGCCTCTAAGGCAAGGGTCTAAAGACAAGTCAATAGGAGTATAGACAAAACAGGAGCAAGGCCAGGGCAGCACTACTAGTCCAACCACTGGGAGAAGCCACAAAGCCAGTCTGGGTAATACATATATATATAAGGTCTGTACACAGTCAAGGTCCTAGCAAGTGCGACGCAACAGGAACAAGACCAAACTGTAAACAGTGCCGCTGATGATCTTTAGGCGCAAGCGCCTTGGTAAAGATATCAGCTGTGTTGGCACCGGAGGCCAAGTGTACTACACGAGCCTGGTGACGCTGCTGCAGCTCGCGCAGGAGGAAGTAACGCAGCTGGATGTGCTTTGCTCTGCCCTCAAGTCCAGGCTCCTGACATAGGAAGATCATGGCCCTGTTGCCAGCATACAGAACCGGGGCAGAGCTAGGCCTCTCACATAATTCAGTGAGCAAGAAGGTCAGCAAGCGGAGCTCCAGTGCCGCCATGGCACCAGCGTAGATCTCGGCCTCACAGCTGGACTGGGCAACAGACGATGAGCGAGTAGCTCGCCACGAGACAGCACCTGAACCAAGACTGAAGCAGTAGCCCTGTAAAGACGTAAGGGTCCCGGCGTCGTCTGCCCAAGAATCGTCTGTGTAACCAGAAAGGACCACTGGCCTGCGTCCTCGCAGCACTAACCCCAAGCCTAATGTACTCGCGAGATAACGCAGAACTCTCTTAGCTGCAGACCAGTGCTGAGGTCTGTGTCTGCCTGTGGCCACAAAGTGAGCCAGGATGCTGAGAGGGTATGCGAGATCTGGACGAGTGCAAATCATCAGGTACATGAGGCAACCCACCAGCTCTGCATAAGGACCACTGGGCTCAGTTGACTCCTCAAGGACTGGAGCAAAGAGCCTTTGATCTACTGGAAGAGGTGTGGGCTGTGTGGAGGAGAACTGAAGACCGAACCTCTGAAGGACCTGACGCACCAAGTGTGACTGTGTGAGAGTAATGGTGCACGTTGCTTTGTCTCTGGAGTTCTGCAGGCCTAGGTAGTGGCGCAGCTCTCCTAGGTCAGTGCAGATGTGTCTCCTCAGCAGCTCAGCCTTCATAATGGCCAGCGCGGTGGTGTCTGTAGTGGCAAAGGCCATATCGTCAACATAAACAAGGATGTAGAAGGGAGTCTGGTCAGAACGAACGAAGAGCGAGGGTTCTGCTGAGGACGAAAAGAACTACAGGTCTGCAAGGGTAGCATGCAGCGTGTCGTGCCACTCGCGGGGCGACTGGCGCAAGCCGTAGACTGGGCGCTACAGGAGCCACTGAGTCCCAGGAGGGAAGGTACCAGTGAAACCCTGAGGTCGGCGCAGGTAGACCTGCTCGTGTAGACTGCTCTGAAGAAGCGCGGTGGAGAAGTCGAGGGAGTGTAACTAGTAGTTACGCTGTGCTGCTACGTGTAGCAATGCCTGAAGAGTAGTCATCTTCGGGGTCGGGGCGAACGTCTGGAAGAAGTCCACCCCCTCGCGCTGACTAAAGCCTCTAGCCACGTAGCGCGCCTCGAACACAGGCGGCTCTCCATGAGGGCGCTTCGCCTTGAAGAGCCAGCGGCCATCGACTACGTTCACCCCAGGTGGGGGAACTACGTCGATGTAGGTGCCAGTGGATCTCCAAGATGCCATCTCCTGCTCCATGGCAGCTATCCACTGAGAGGCCCAAGGTCGTGAGGTCGCCTCAGCGTAAGTGCGAGGGGTCGGGATGTCGAAAGCGTCTGGGTCACCCTCAGGGACTAGTAGCATGGAACAGAGATGGGGATAGAGTCCAAGGTGAAGGAGAGAGCCGCAGTGGCGTCCTGAGTCGGAGCTGCGACGGAAGAACCAAGGCTAAACAAAGCAGGGGATCCTACGCCTGACGCAGCAGGGGAGGCACGACTAGACACGCCTACACTAGGTAACAAGGGGTAGTAAGACACAGTAACACTAGAGTCATCAGCATACATCACATGCAAGGCAGCAACAATCTCATCCACGTCCATATCAAAGATCTGAA
This sequence comes from Closterium sp. NIES-67, assembly GCA_027943415.1. Lineage (NCBI taxonomy): Eukaryota > Viridiplantae > Streptophyta > Zygnematophyceae > Desmidiales > Closteriaceae > Closterium > Closterium sp. NIES-67. The sequence continues at coordinate 19,206 of BQMB01001724.1, read as the reverse complement.
TGCTACGGCGAAGCAAGCTGTGTTGGTCGGGGAGGTCAGGCGACGGGCCGAAGCGCTGACGAAACAGGTTGTCTTGGCGACGGAAACAGCGGAAGGAGGTGTGACCGAGCTTACCGTGAACGAAGCCACGGCGAGGAACGGTCAGAGCAGGTACTGACAGCGTCCGTCACCCAAACTGCCATCCGACAACCCACCACGCGCACGACCACCACGTCCAGCGCCACCACCAGCGCCAGGCCACCCGGGCGGGAGACCACCCGCCCGCCTCTGCTGCTGCGGCTGGTGCGGGGACTGCTGCTGCGGCTCGTGCGTGTCCGACTGCGACACCTGCGGCTGCTGAGACGACTGCTTGGCTGCACCTGTCAGGGTCCCCTCGTCAGCGCTACCACTTGGCGACCCGACTCCACCACCACCTCCACCTGCACCGCCACCCCCACCGCCGCGCCCAGCCTTGGGGCGGCGGCCCTTCCCGGAACGGATCTGCGCTGCAGCTGCAGACTCAGCCACACCAGCAGAACTGTTGGAGAAGGTGCACTGAGCGGGGGCACAACCCTGAAAGATAGGGACCGGAACAGTACCGCTGGTCTGGGCAATAGAGCGCTGGTGGGTCTCTATGGCTGACAGGGTGTCGACAAAGTCAGTGAGGGTGAGGTCACCGGGGTGGATGCTAAGGAAGCGATCACGGACGGTAGCAAGACGGCCAGGGAGGCAGGTGACAAGCAGGTAGCGGGTAGAGCAGAGGGGCGGCTGAAAGGCTCTAAGCTGGGTGTCAGTGTAGGCAGTGCGCCAGGTCGCGTCTATCGTGCGGAGGTGAGCAGCGAGGTCAGCGACAGTAGGGAAAGACGCAAGGTCAGGGAAGAGCATCGGCAGGATCAGGCGACCTACAGAGGCAGCAGGCGGGGCACGGAGCGGAGCACGCAGTCCGCCATCAGGAGCGATGCAGCAGCGGTGCAGTGTTGAGCAGTGCGGTGCAGAGCGGTGCTGTACGGTGCAGTGCGGTGCAGAGCGGTGCAGTGCGGGTCAAAGCGGTGCAGTGCGGTGCTGTGCGGTGCACGGCGACAAACTGGGCACTGAGGGCCAGCGGCGGGCCGGCTGACGTGGAGCGGGCGCGGGGCCGGTCGGGAACGGGCATGGGGCCGAAGAGGGGCTGGCACGGGGGCCGATTAGGAACGGGCACGAGGGCCGGCTGGGAACAGGCGCAGGAGCCAGCTAGGACCGGGTCAAGGGGCCGGCTAGGAACGGGCGCGGGGCCGACTAGGGCGGGCGCAAGGGCTGGCTAGGAACAGGCGCGGAGGCCAGCAAGGAGCGGGCGTGAGGGCCAGGCGGAACGGGCGCCAGGGCGGCTAGGAACGGGCGCACAGGGCCAGCTAGGAACGGGCGCAGGGGCTGGCTAGAAATGGGCGCGGAGCCGACTAAGGTCGGGCCGGGGCCGTCGAAGGGGTGGGCGCGGGGCCGGCTAGGAAAGGGCGCGGGGGGCAAGTTAGGAGCGGGCGCGGGACCGACTAGGGGCGGGCGCGTGGGCCGACTAGGAGCGGACGGCTAGGGGGAACGGGCGGCTAGGACCTAGGGGCGGAAGCGCGGGTGGGGCGGTGGGACCTAACCTACTTGTGATACCATATAAGAATTGAAGAATGGTTAGAATAGGAGAGTACAAGGTAATAGAAGCTAGAGAGTTGTACCCTCTTAGGCACAATTATGTATAGTCTACAGTAACATACTAAGATAAGTTTGACAAGAGGCGCCTGAACCACCTCACAGGGGCTTCGTGGCCCATCCTCTTGCTGTGCTAGTTATCCGAACGTGGTCACTTATCACTGAGGTAAAATGGATTGTTAAGTAGCGGGTCAGTGCACCCATAACCCCCTAGGCATAGATGCCTGTGGCACTTCTCCGAGGATCTTCTCAAGGGCAACCCCCGTGGGTCTCTCAACACTAGCTGCACTCGTGTTTAGCTCTGTGCTTTAGTTGTACTCGACACATTACTCGACTCTCGTTTTGAGATTAATATAACAGTAAAGGTCTGCTTTACATTGTGTACTATTGTTTTTATGCGAGGTAGACATTATTCGGGATCTTTTTCTCTCCATATCCTGGACCGTTCCACAGAGACTGCTCTAAAACCCTGAGTGAACCCCAAGGGTACGCTCAGGTTTCGCCACGCCCATCTCGATCGCCAGCACGCTCCAGCACCCCAAGGATTCCAATACAGAACCTTCCCTTCCCACACGCTCCATGCGGCAGACCCGTCTGCAAGCTTCGCGTGTTGCGCAGTGCATAGCTGCCTGACCATTCCAGCTTCACTCTAGTTCGTCTCGTCTCTGGATCGCCAGTGGGGAGAGGCGATGGCCGTACGAGGCATGGAGTTGACGTTGGTGAACGGCACGGTGCTGAGGATGCATCTCGAGGAGACGGCGGGAGGGGTGAGGGAGCGAGTGGCGGAGTTGGAGGCGAGGCTGAGGGAGCAAGGCGAGGCCATGGCGGCTGTCAAGCACGAGCTGGCCGAAATGCGCCGCGTCATGGCGCACTTGACGGGCACGGAGGCGGCGGGCGCTGGGGAGAATGGGCGAGCGGGGCACGGCGGATCAGGCGTAGGGGGTGCCTCAAGGGAGGTAAGCCTAGGGCAGGGCTCTGGAGCGGATTAGAACCGATGGCTCTATGGCCGCGGAGAGAATTGTAACGGAGCGGGTGAAGGGCGTTCGAGACGAGCTCCTGTCGCGAATGGGGGTTTTGAAGGGGCAGGTTTTGCAGGCGGCGCAGAGGGAGGCGAGGCACGCGGTGAGCGAGCTGAAGGCGGAAACGAAGACCGAAATGAAGACCGAAATGGCAGACATGATCGGGGCGGAGATGCGAGAGGTTAAGGAGGACGTGGAACACTTGCAGGAGGACATGGAGGAGTTGGAGGAGAAACGGGGAGCGTTGGCGGAGAGGATCGGCAGATTGGAGGCTGCTGTGGAAGGGGGCATCGACGCTGGCGAGAAGGCGGCACGGAGGCAGGCGGAATCTGTGAGGGCTGCTACGACGGAGGCAGAAAAGAGGTTGGTGGCAGTGATAGGGAAGGTGACGGTGTCGGTGGCGCGCTGTAACGCGGCCATTCAGCAGTGGCGGAATGAGAGGCGGAGCGAGCGAAACGGGGGTGGGAGAGCCGAGGGCGAGCAGTGTGCAGGGTCAGAGCAGAGCGAGAAGAGGAAGCGGAGGAGGAAGGAGGCAGGGGACGCGGGTGATGTGACGTCGGATGTGGCTTCTAGGGACGGCGCTCTCCTGGGGTGTACCTGCGACCTTGCAGGGACAGATTGGAAGGCGATGGAGGGAGGAGAAGGGGAGGAGCCGGTGCAGGACGTGAGGAATGCAGTGACGGCGGGCGCAATGAGGGAGGCTGCTGAGAGGCGGGATATGGAGAGTCAAGTGCGTGCGCTGCGAGAGGAGGTGCAAGCAATGCAAGGGAGAGTGGCTCACCTCGAAGAGATGAGTGGTGAAGGGGAGAAGATATGGGAGGTAAGTGGATGGGTGGCAGTAGGTTCGTGTGTGCGTGAGAATGCAGATGTGAATGCATATCCGGATGTGAATGCATATCCGGATGTGAATGCATATCCGGATGTGAATGCATATCCGGATGTGAATGCATATCCGGATGTGAATGCATATCCGAATGTGAATGCTTATTCGAATGTGAATGCATATCCGAATGTGAATGTGAATACGAATGTTATGTGGTAAGTAGCACCGCATGCGGCACACATGTAAGAGCGTGCGCACTGATTGAAACTGTACAGAGTGTGGCATACCTCTTTCGATTGAGCCATTGTTGTCCACGTACGTTTCATTCACCCTTCACTCAACAGGTACTGGTCAGAGTGTGGAGCAGAGCTGTACCGCAAGACTCCTACCTTCCGCTCACCAGCATCTCCTTCATCACAGACTCCGTCCTCTCTCAGCTCGCTTCCTCGCACCACCTCACGGCCATCAGCCTCAAAGGCTCTACAGGCTTCACAGCAGCAGGAATTCAAGGGTTGCACTCGCTGCCACGCCTGTCCTGGCTGAGTCTGGAAGACACCCACACCATGGACGCTGCTCTCGGCAGCATCACCCGCCTCGCCACGCTCACCAACCTTGTTCTGAGCAACACCGACATCACCGATGCTGGGATAGCGCAGCTGCAGGGGTTGTCGGCCCTCCAGGCGCTGCGCATCTCTGGCTGTGCGTCGGTTACATCTGCTGGCATGGTGCACGTTGGGGCACTGACAGCTCTTGAGTGCCTCACACTGCATTCCAGTGGAGTGAGGGAGGAGGGATTGCAGCATCTGACTGGGCTCACAAGCCTGAAGCTCCTCACCTTGCCTCCAAGAGTGACTGATTCTGGCCTGAGGCACCTGAGGAACATGCAACAGCTGGAGAAGCTGGGGCTGTGGAATGCTGTCATCACTGCTGAGGGCGTCAGGTGGCTCAGGCGGCTCCATCGTTTGGAGGACGTTGCAGCGCCAGGCGTGGATGATGTGGTTCTAGGATGGATTAGGGGCATTCTCCCTAGAGTGAAGCTGGTTACAGTCCTAGGGTATTGGAATCAGCAGCATGCCTCCAGGAATTGAGCTGATGTAGTAGGCGTCATTGAGTGAAACACGAAACGATTCTTGAAAACAAAGTTATTTGACACTGAACACCTTACCCAGTACGTATCAAAGTTACCGAATGACTAGAATGATGGAATATAACCTAGTGGGTTGTACTCTCTAAGGCACAACCCGGTGTAGTCTATAACAACATACAAAGATACCGTAATCCCCTGTATATAATACCATATGGTGTATATAAAAATTCACTAAAAAAATGACTGGGTGTTAACAGTGGCTCAGAAAAATATAGTGTCCATGAGTTATGTCAAATGCAATTTGAATTTCAGTGATTCAGGCCATATGTGTTCACAAATGCGCAGAGTGACTGTTTGCGAGGTACAGCATCCGCTACGACCAAACTCACGAACGAGGCGTCGTTGGCCAATCCCTGCTTAGTGCTGTGGTCAGGGCCAGGTTCGTGCCGCACCTGCGAGTTAAGACTAGAAATAATGAATAGAAGAAGGGTGAACAGGGGAGATATAGCGTTTAGGTTATACTTATCAAAGAAGCTTAGGATAGGAACTAAACTTAGGAACCTAGCTTAGCTAGGAAGGACGCCATGGAATGGCGTGCGGAGAGTAGATCTAGGAGTAGGGAGGGAATGTCGAGAAAGAAGGGATCTGGACTAGGAAGAGAGAGAGGTACAAGGAGGGGTTTGTACCCTCTATAGTAAGGTTCGGTAACCTACCAAGCCTAACAATTATATAACTCAATATAGAATTTTAACAATACTGTCGTGGCACTGGGATAACCCTGTATGAGAATTTTGAAACAAATTACAAAATTTAAAGATTATGACAAGACTTATAGAGGAGTGTTGGGCTGAGAAAAGCCCTTGGGATCTTTCCAGAGACTACAGCGACGGAAAGTATTGCCCGGATAAAGTCCAATTTTAGGTTCAACACATGATTTGAATGCTTTCACCCGATGTATCGTTGAATGTTCATTGCTGACTAATAAGTTACGCGTGCCAGTTACAATAGGGTAACACGTTTGCAACCTGAATGGGTCGCACTAATAGCGTGGCCAAGATTTCAGTCGCGTGAGTGCATCCGGACAGTTTTGGCCAAGCAGCGGACTAGATCCGTTTTCGACTAGAGCATTCTCTCCATAGTTCCTAACGCAATCGTCGAGTAGTCAGAATAAAGTTTATACCCGAGGCGTAGACTACGCCAAGATGAGACCGATAGATGAGGCTCGTCGCTCCCGGATCGTGGCCCTGTTGCGTAGGGGGTTCAGCACGAGGCAAATCGCGAAACAGGTTGGCGTTGGGAAAAGTACAGTGCATGATGTTGGGCTCAAGGCGATTTCAGAGACTAGTCCCGAGGACGTACGTCCTACAATGCCCACTGCTGGTCGTCCACGCGTACTGTCGAGTAGAATTCGTCGTGGGATCGTCAGGGCGATCACTAGCGGCGAGGCGAAAACCTCGAGGCATGCGGCCCAAATCGTCGAATCCCAGCACGGCATCACGGTGCATCCTAGGACGGTGCGTAATGCGCTCAAATCCAGCGGCCTTATCGCAGTTCAGCAGCCTAAGAAGCCGCGACTCACCAAGAAAAATATCCGCGATAGGCTGGCGTTCGCACGGGCCCACGCGGATTGGACCATAGATGATTGGCGACGGGTCATATGGTCGGATGAGACGAGGATTAGTAGGTTCGGCTCTGACGGCCGCGCGTACGCCTGGGTTCGTGAAGGTACGACTCTCCAACACCACCATATCAAGCAAACCGTCAAACACGGGGGCGGCGGCTTGATGATCTGGGGATGTATGACGTTTGAGGGGGCGGGTTTCATGTGCAAAATCGATGGTCGGATGGACGGGCCGCTGTATCTGAGCATTTTGCAAGACGAGCTGAAAAAAACCATCGACTTTTACAAGCTAACCCCCTCGGCTGTGATCTTCCAGCATGATAACGACCCCAAGCATAAGTCCCGTGTGGTGCAGCAGTGGCTTCAGGAGCAGGAGTATGGGGTCCTGGAGTGGCCGGCAGGAAGTCCTGATCTGAACCCCATTGAGCATCTGTGGGCTCATCTTAAAAGGGAGCTGGGAAAGCATGAGACACCTCCCACTGGTATGGTGGACCTGTGGGAGCGTGTACAAGAGGAGTGGGAGAAGATCCCATCAGAGGTGTGCTCCAATTTGATCGACAGCATGCCCAGGAGGGTGAAAGCAGTGATTAGGGCTAAAGGGCGGTGGACCAGGTACTAGTTTAAGGGTTTTTCAAGTTGCTGCTTCCGCCTGGAAATAATTGTCCACATGCACCGTGTTTGGTTATGTTTGCTGTTTACTGTTAACGATAGTAGTTTCATCAAATGTGTAGCATTTTAATGTCTCCCTAGATTGGCCTGCATATAGTGGGTAATGCCTCCAATTAAGGCTTAATGTTCAAATGCCCTTTAACGGTGGAAATTCAAAAAATTGCCAAACATGTGGACAATTCTTTCCGTCAGTGTAAGTCCCAGTTGTAAAAGGAGACTTGAGTAGTGCAACGGAAGTTGAGTAGTTGAACCCTTGTACTGGTATATGAGAACAAGTGATTGATTAAAAGAACAAGCATACAGCAATATATAGAAAGTAGGAAAGTAAAGCAGTTGTAGAATACAGTTGAAGAGGGGTTATCGAGTCGCACAGAGACTCGATTGTCGCTTCGGTTACCATCCTTGCAGTTGTAACGGTCAGTCGCAACCTCCGGTTGCGACCCTTCGAGTCCTTTCGTGTTCTTTGTCCATCCCCCTCGTGTAACCTCCGTTGACTCTCATACCCGTTACGATCTTCCTCGAGTGTGGTGTTACACTTCAGAAACGCTTAAGTCCTTGAGGTATTTCCAACACTCCCCTTCGTTTCTGGAGTGCTGACGTGTTCAGATCCGGTGATGTTTGTCTGCCCGGTCAGCAGCATGCAGTAATTGAACTTTGCCTTCGCCGGTTTCTTCATCAGGTAGTCTGCGGCCATTTCTGTCGTAGGACAGTAACTGAGTTGAAGTCTCCCCTTCGCGATTTCATCCTTGACGAAGAAGTACCGCAGGGCAATGTGCTTGGTTCGATTGGCAAAGCCATCCTTGTTCGCGATTTGGATCGCAGATTGGTTGTCGCAGAGGAGTGAGAAGACGGGCAGGGTCGCAATCTTTGCTTCCTCGAGTAACTCTCGCAGGTAAAGTCCTTCCTTGGTCGCAGTGCAGAGGGCGATATATTCTGCTTCAGCCGAAGATAGTGCGATTAGTTCCTGTTTGCTCGACTACCAGGAGATAGTCCCGATAGGCTCTAGTCGGTAGATGTAGCCCGTTCTTGAGCGTCGATTTTCCCTGTCTCCCGCGTGGTCGGCGTCGATGTATCCGAGTAGTTGTACGGACGATGTTGTTTCTTTACTATAGGTAAGTCCGGTCGTCGGCGTAGAGACGAAGTAGTATAGTGCCCGATTTAATTCCTCGAGATCTTCTTGTTCCGGCTTCTTCAGATGCGTCGCCAGTTGGCTCGCGCTGTAGGATAGGTCAGGTCGGCAGGTTACTGCTGCGAATAGTAGGCATCCAAGCTTCTGCTGATACTCCTGGATTTTCTTCGCGGGGAGTTTTGTGGAGGTGTCGTTGTTGTTCCCGTAGCGGTAGGGAGTCGTGACTGTAGTCGGTGTTAGTCCGAATTTCTTCGCGACAACGCCTGCGTACTTTCCAGCATATAGGTAGAACGCCGAGTTGTCTTGGACGACGTTCAGACCCAGGTACTGGGTCACGGTGTCAGACACCGTGAGTGTCAAGTCCCTTTTCAGCTCCCCTTCGAACCAGGTGGCGATGTCGGTGGTGGAGCCGATGTAAAGCAGGTCGTCGACGTAGACGATGAGTAGGATATATTCCCTTTCCTTCTGTAGTCGGTACATGCCTTGGTCGTGCGGCAGCTGTAGGAATCTGATTCTGACAAGGCGACCGTGAAGATGCTGCTGCCAAAGCCGCGGGGCTTGCTTGATCCCGTAAAGGGATTTTGTCAGCTGACATACTTTTGTGGGGTCGTCGATGAATCCGTGGGGCTGCTCGACGAAGATCTTGGCATCCACAGGTGCGTACAGGAAGGCATTTGCGACATCGATCTGGCGCAGTGGTAGTTTCTTCGTGGCCGCGACGGCGAGTAGAATGGGTAAGGAGGTGTGACGGGAGACTGGGGCGAATGTTTCTGTGTAGTCGGTTCCGTATCGTTGATCGAATCCTCGTACGACCCAGCGAGCCTTGAATCGTTCGATGGAGCCATCCGCATTGGTCTTGATGCGGTACACCCACTTTCCCGAGAGAACGTTCTTCCCGTTGATGTTTGTTGCAGGTACCAGCTTCCATGTATTTCGGTCTTGCAGAGCTTTCAGTTCCTTTTCCATTGCCTCCTTCCATTTCGCCTTGTGTTCCCCCCCCAGAGCCTGCGACAGAGTCGTTGGCTCATGCGGAGATGGCGGCGGCGGATGCTGGACGGAGACCCATAAGCCGAGTATGTGCAGTCCAGTGGGTGTGTGTCGAGGGGAATTTTCATTCCCTGAATAGGCTGCTTCGTCACCATCTTCTGGATCGGGTAAGAAGTTTGGGCCGATGCGTTTTGAGACATTTGTGTCGACCGGGTGAGGTGTAACGTAACCTTGGTCAGCAAAGTGGTAAAGGGTGTCGAGGTTGTTGCTATCGAGGGGATTGTCTTCGTCGAGTGGAACAGGCACGGAACAGTAAGGGAGTGGTCTGGCAGCTTCCGAAGCTCCAGGTACGTCTTCTTCTGCTGCGTCAGCCTCGGCTGCACGGTCGGTGAAGGAGCGAAGGCCCACGAAGCCGTCGGTGGGGTCATCTGTGTTGGCGACGTTGTCCAGGTAATGCTGCAGTGTCAGTCGTTCGTAGAAGATCACATCACGTGATGCCACGGTGTTTTTGTCTTGTATGTTGAGGAGTTTCCATGCTAAAAAATGTTTGGCGATGCCGAGGTGTATAGTCCCCACCTTGCTCGTTGAGTGAAACGTCCTCCTCGGGCTGTGTGGGGTTTGTACTGTACCATGCAGCCAAAGACCCGAAGTAATTTTGTGCTGCCCCTTTTTCGTGTCCACAGCAGGTGCAGTGATGCGTTGTTGGGAAGCAAGGACGAGGATAACAAATTGTGCAGGTTGACTGCATGAGTCATCACGTCTGGCCACAGTGCGCTGGGCAGTCTCATCCCCAGGAGAAGCTTCCGCATCGTCGGCTGCAAGGTCGGGTTCATTCTTTCTGCGACCCCTTGCTGTTGGTGAGCGTAAGGTAGAGACACCAGGCGTTTGATTCCTCTTTCCGCCAAGTAGTTCCTGAATCGTTGTGACTGATATTCCAGTGCGTTGTCTGACTGAAAGCTCTTGAGCTTGGTTCCTGATTCTCGTTCAGCGATGGGGAGCCACGTCGTGAAGGCTTCGAAAGCTTGATCTCGTGTCTTGAGGTTGTAGTGCCAAACATATCTTGTTGCTGCATCGATGAACGTGATGACATAGTTGAAGTCGGCTTCGGTGTCGTCTCGAGGCATGTTTAAGATGTCGCTGTAAACTTTTTCCATCGGTGCGTATGCAGGTGCACTTGGATTGTGATGTGATGGAAAAGGTTGGTGGGGAAGATCTACTTCGGGGCACGTGAAGCACCGTGCGCGAGGTCGTCGAAGTTCTTGGCCGCTCGGTGTAAGAAGAGCGTTTTGTTCTAACACTTCGGCTTGGATGGTTTGTAGTACTGTGTTGTTTGCAGGATGCCCAAGGCGTTGGTGCCAGATGTCGTCGGGGGCGCGATGGCCGGGCGAGCGTTGGTACATGTCGGAGTTGCAGAAGAACGCGACGACCGTGGCGGGACTTCGGCAGACTTCTCGTGTGATGGGCATAAGTTGATCTGCTTCGGTTGGCGGTCCTCAAATCGTTGGTGATGGTACTCGGCTGGGTCCTGCTGCTGCTACTGGAGGTGATGTCTGGGAAGTGACGCTTGCTGGTACTTGTCTTTCTTGTTTGATGACTGCTAACGCTCGTGTTCTCTCTGCTGCAGGTATGGTGTTGGAGTACCAGAATCCATCTGGGGTGAAGTCGGGGTCAAGATCCGGCGGGTGCGTCCAGGCGGCGAACGATACGATGCCATCGCTGTCTGGGACGAAATCTAACATGAAGACGCCAGACTTCAGGAGAGCTCGACCGATGAAAAGACCGCCCTTCCCGTGGTAAAGACGAAATTCGTTGGAGTTCGAGTCGCATTCCAGGTGAATACCTTTTGCCATTAACTGGCTGACGCTGAGTAAGTTGTATCCGAAGTTGTCGACGATTAGAACTTTGTTGAGTTGTAGTATGACGTTCGTCTCCATTGACTGAAGCTGAACAACGCCTTGTCTGTTTGTTTTCAGGTTCTCGTTGTTGGCGACGGTGATGATGGCATCGCAGTTGAGGCGTCGTTCTCTCTGCACGAAGCGCCCAGAAAAACACATGTGTTGACCGCAGCAGCTATCCAAGAACCAGGTGTTTCGTCCGTTGGGTTCGGCGTTGGCGACTGCAGCGTATGTCGGGTTAACCTGAAGTCCTTGTGAGTGTGGCGACGGCAGTTCTTCTTCGTCTGGAGCGTAAGTGGGTGGTGATCCGGGTGCGCAGCTGTCGATGTGTACCATACAATTGATGATATTTGGTGTGTCTTGTGCAGATGAGGAGGAACGTCTCGGAAGGCTTTCTTGAGGGGAAGCGACTTGTGGGTCTACTGGACGATAAGCTCGGGGACGTGTGCAGTTGATTTTGGAGTGTCCGGATGTTTGGCAGTTGTGGCAGAACGGCGGCACAATGGTGAATCCTCTGTTGTCGCGTTGTTCTTGCTTGCCGCGTTGGTTGTGGTTGTTGTCGTTCCTTCGTTGAGTGTAGAAGACTAACAGTTGCTGCTTCCTTGGTTGTCTTTCTTCAAACAGGTCCATCTCCTGTTGTTCAGCATGGAGCTCGGCGCAGAGGTGCATCTCTGAGATTCGTCCGTGGGCGCGAAGAAGCGAGCGGGTGGTTCTCCATTCTTGCCCGAGCCCAGCGAGGACAAGCGTCACGAAGCTTTCTTCAGTGATTGTTCCTCCGCACCGAAGCAGGCGGTCGCGGAGTGTCTGGCATCGACTCATATACTGCATCGCCTTTTCCCTGGTCTTCATCTGTATTGTTGTCAGCTGTTGCATGAGTCTGATTTGTGTCACGCTGTCGTTTGCTTGATAGAGACGCTTGAGGTGATGCCATGCGAGTTCCGCGGAGTTTCCATAGCTCCGATACATTCTGATGCTTTGCTGTTCTTGTGGTGACAGGTTCCGCAGGAGAACTGTGTACGCCAGCAGCGACTGATACGTAAAAATTTCTTGCTCTTTCGCAGTGCCATTGCTTGGAAATGGCAAGGACCCATTGAAGTATCCCAAGAGATGCGCAGCCTCCATCAGCAGCTCGAACTCAAAGCTCCAGGTAAAGAAGTCGTGTCCGTTGAATGGTGAGGATGTGTGCAGTTTAATCACGTGTGAAAACTGCGCCTGGAGACTCAATATCTCGTTTGGTGTCTGTTGTGATGCAGCTGCAATTGGATGGGCACGGGGCGGCATAAACTCGAAAGTCCCCGGTGAAGAGTGATAAGGCGCAAAGGTAGGCGCTTGATTGTGTCGCCCGAACGATGAGTTGTCGAGGCTCATCGGCGCTAATCCCATGTTTCCTCCGTTGCTCTGTGTTGAATGTGCAGGTATCCTTGTCTGCTGCTGCTGGTCGAAGTGCGACATGAAGCTGAAGAACCTTTCCATAAGGTTCGGGTCCACGCTTGAAGAGGGTGATGGGGTCACCATTACTGGTGCTCTTCCTGTTGTTTCTTGAGCAGCGCCGGTCTCGGTTTGCAGTCCTGAAGTGTGCAATCCTGAGTTGCCGGGTTGAGTGTCTTGGGCACTGGGTGAGCCCGTAGAGGTTTTCTTGCCCTTGCTGTCCATGACTTGTAATCAATGAAGTCGTTGGTGTGCTGATTGTAGATAGAGCGTACTTGCTGGGATTTTGGTCTCTGACCAGCTCTCATACCATGTTGGGCTGAGAAAAGCCCTTGGGATCTTTCCAGAGACTAAGTCCCAGTTGTAAAAGGAGACTTGAGTAGTGCAGCGGAAGTTGAGTAGTTGAACCCTTGTACTGGTATATGAGAACAAGTGATTGATTAAAAGAACAAGCATACAGCAATATATAGAAAGTAGGAAAGTAAAGCAGTTGTAGAATACAGTTGAAGAGCGGTTATCGAGTTGCATAGTGACTCGATTGTCACTTCGGTTACCATCCTTGCAGTTGTAACGGTCAGTCGCAACCTCCGGTTGCGACCCTTCGAGTCCTTTCGTGTTCTTTGTCCATCCCCTCGTGTAACCTCCGTTGACTCTCATACCTGTTACGATCTTCCTCGAGTGTGGTGTTACACTTCAGAAACGCTCAAGTCCTTGAGGTATTTCCAACAAGGAGTATGCAATAAGGAGTCACTTGCTCCTTATCTTCTGGCAGGTCCATGGATCTGCCACCTAGTCCAATTCATTCGTAGATCTCAATCTACAACAGCATACGAATATCTTTGAGCTAAACCCTAAGTTTGAGACCAGGCCCCCAGAAGTCAGGAAAATGACAGGGAGTTTCTCGGTACTTACCCTGATTGTGCAGGGTTTTGTAAATGACAAACCCTGTTTTTTCAGGCTTTTTTTAAGGGTAAACTGTGATCGCTCAGCAAGGTTTCTTAGCGAACCCTGAATTTCTCAGCATTGTAGCGGGTCTTAGTCCTTTCCAAAAGCGTGTCTAGGGGGTGCAGTCAAGAATTTCGAGGTTCTCCCCCCCCCCCTTCCCCCACCCCTCGAGGCTGTGTGAGGGCGCTGATTGGCCTTTGGTTAAAAAAATCTCCGCGCAGAATGTTGGAGGTCATGTAAGGGAGGTGTGCTGAGGACTGTGTGAGGGCAGTTGCTAGCCCTTGGACGAATTTGCTTGATGTGCGCCTGCCCTACGGCTCTGCGAGGGAAGAGATTCCCTCCGCCCCTGCAATCTCGTCGCCTCCCCCCCTATTCAGCCCTTCCCCCCTCTCCCCCCACCAATTTTCGTTTCCTGCCCATCCCCCAATCTCGCCACACATGCGCGAATTGCTACGAATTCCCAGCACCCCCAAAAGCCAAAATTCATGAACTATAACATGTATAGAAAGATTGAAAATCAGTATTTTTAAAAAAGTAATTCTGATGGCTCAGGATTTTTTTTTAGGGGAACCCTGAAAATTCAGACTTTTCTGCAAGGAGAATCTTGATGGATCAGGAAGCCTCAAAACCAATCTAGGGGCCTGATTGAGACTCTTCCCAATGGTCTCTCTTTACCACACCGGCGGCTTGGTGCCTTCCGTTTTCAAAATCGCTGCTGCTGCGGAGTTTGACAAGATTATGGCCGCCTCCGCTGCGCACATGGGGATCGTTGATCTCGCCGCTGCTAAAGTCGCACCTGCTACTACTGCCCACGCATTACAAGATCGCGGCTTCTTGTGCTGCGTGCGTGACGGATCGTTGCTACTTCCGCTGCACTGCTTCACCTGACGAGAGCACAACTGTGCCGCTGCTGGAGGTGCTGCCGCGTCTGACACAATCGTACCTGCAAAAGTGTCGAGATCGCATCTCCAAGTGTAACGAAATCGTAGCTGCAAGGGTGACGAAATTGTTGCCTTAAAGGTAACGAAATCGCTACTCTAAGGCTGGCAAAATCGCAGCTGCAAGGATTACGAAATCGTTGCTTTAAGGGTGACGAAATCGCAGCTGCACTGCTTCACCTGACGAGAGCACAACTGTGCCGCTGCTGCAGGTGCTGCCGCGTCTGACACAATCGTACAGACGATGCCCAACCTTATCGCAGCTCAACCTGGTGCCCAATCAGAATCCGTTCCCAAAACCTCCGATATAGGGGCAATGTGATATCCGTTTGAGTCACTCATGATTGCGTCTGCGACCAGCATATAGCAAGGGACAAGTCGTTGATGATGACATTTCGTCGCCACGGAACTGTGCAGCGCCGTCGCCTGATTGCTTCACAAGAGTCGCACACTCGCAACAAATATCGCCACACAAGCCCCCCCCACAAATACCCACCCATTTCGCCGTGTGCTCGTGCGAAAGCCTCATTTGCCCGTGGCGAGGGACAACGAAATACTTGACCGCTTGAATCCCCGGCACCCTAAAATCTTGTGTGACTCTGACGAGCTTCGCCTGTAGCTGCAGACGTGTCGAGATCGCATCTCCAAGTGTAGCGAAATCGTAGCTGCAAGGGTTACGAAATTGTTGCCTTAAAGGTAATGAAATCGCTACTCTAAGGTTGGCAAAATCGCAGTTGCAAGGATTACGAAATCGTTGCTTTAAGGGTGACGAAATCGCAGCTGCAAGGGCGACAAAATTGCTGCTTTAAGGATGCCGAAATCGCAGCTCCAAGGGTGACAAAATCGCTGTTTTAAGGGTGGCAAAATCGCAGCTGCAAGGGTGACGAAATCGCAGCTGCAAGGGTGACAAATTCGCTGATTTAAGGGTGGCGAAATCGCAGCTGCAAGGTTGACAAAATTCGCTGCTTCAAAGGTGACGAAATCGCAGCTGCAAGGTTGACAAAGTCGCTACTGCAAGGGTGACGAAATCGCTGCTGCATGCGTGACACGATCACAGCTGTTCGTCCTGTGCGCGCGACGAATTCGTTGGTGCTTGAGCGGTTCCTGGTGTGCGCTTGACGACTCATCAACTAATGCTGCTCGGGTGTGACAAGATGCAGCATTCTGCCGATACTGCATGAAGTGACATTTTAGCTGAGTGGTGCGTCTGCCAAGGTCACAGCCGCTGCTGTTGCGCACCGAGGAAACTTCAGTTGCTACTGGGTGTGACGCAATCGACGCTGCAGCTTCTGCTGCGGACATGAGAAAACAATGTTGTTGCTGCGTTTCTGATGCGAGGTCACCGCTGCGGCTGAGTGTGACAAGTTCGCAGCTGATGTTGCTGCGCGTGTGAAAAGACTGCAGCACTTGCTGCTGCTGCATGGGATATACTGTATTCAGTCGCCGCTATTGCTACGGGCGACGGGATCACAGTAGTGTGAGGCGGGATCCTAAGCTCTTTGCAGCTGCCTCTGATAAGATCTGACACTGGGCAGGGCAGCCATGGAAACCGCATGGCTCTGCCCTTCTTCCAGCACGCCCCCTCCAGGGTGGCCCCTTTCAGAGGGAGCCTGTCAAGCTGCTGGTTTTTTTTTTTGGTGCTAAGACTTATTGTGAAACCCTGAAAAGATTATGGCATGCTGCCAAAAGAAAGGGGAAGATGCCAAAAAGAAATTTTCCCTCAAGAGATGAGATTATTAAGCAGGGGGATTTTCCCTTGGATGATACTTAGTATAATTTATTTTCTCTAGTTGAGCAGTATGGCCTCATGGCCTGATCAACAACACCCAATAGCCCATGGCCTCATCAACCACAACCAGGAGGCTAAGATTGGCCTTTTGGAGGGGCTTGTGTGGTAATAGTCTGGATTGGCATACCGCTAGCTGCACGAAGCATGCATAGTGCATTGCATACGCCACGCCAAGCCGAGTGCTTGCTACAGGTAAGAGGATAGTCCAAGGTTGTCCAAGAAGATAGTCAAAGGCTGCACAATGCAAGCTGATGCATTGCATTAATTTCGAAGCTCGTTAGCTTCTTCATTTATCCTTCGTTATCTGTTATCCAATAACATGATACACAAATGGTGTTGCCGCGAAAGAAATGCGCCATGTTCTCACAAATTTGTCTTGGCGCGACAAAAGTATAGGTTTGTGGTGGTGTGGCAAACAAAGTCTGATAGAATGTGCAGGGTTTATGCGCAATGGAAATAGTGCCACAGCCATTGTTCAGGCTGCTGTAAGGCATACGCAACGATCGCTTGGATCAAATGACTTGCTCGGACTTCTTAGGTCCGCTTCTGACACCCAGCAGGCCGATTTGTTTCATGCACGCCCAATTATATTGAGCCTGCTATACATCATAGTATTGGTGCATTGCCACCGCACCGCACCAAATGCGCTTTAGAAGTTCATTTTGCTCTCATATAATTTCATTGATGCCAGATGTCATGTCCTCTTTAAAGAACCAGTTCCATGGCCATTATTTATCTGAAGAGCACATACTATTGCATACCGTATCATAGACGACTCTTTTGTGTTGAGAAGCTTCCATCCTCATGGCGGATTCCTACAAAGTAAGCTCTATCAGAAGTTAGATCGGGAGCTGTTAGAGCCAGCTCTATGTACTATTACAGTGGGGTTTCGCCGAGTCCCCTTATGCAAATGTCGCGTGCAAAGCAGCGATTGGTGCGGCAAAACTCCACCCCATCAATACTGTCGCGCCGAGGGACAACCTCACATGAATGACCACCATGTTTCTTATGGCGGCCAATGTGCTGAGAGGAACACAAAACGAGCAACACAAAGTACGCTCAAGTTCGCAACACAATAGTGCTACCAACTTCTACGTGGTGTATTTATGTGATGTTGCTTTGTGAACACTGGCTCGTTGGATGGACAGCCCTCGTCTACAGTGCCTCTTTGCCGACATGTAAGACTTGTGCGATTGGGCGCACAGTGCGTCCATCTGGTTATTGCGGCACTGTAATGTTGGTAGTTACACTGGCCGCCTAAGTTCCGACGTTCCGTAATACGTCGCGGACATACTGTTTGCAACATGTACGAGAATCTACCACGCCCTACCCTGGAAAAGATGGCATGATCTTAACCAATGGGCGCGCATATCGTATCATTTTGCGTCGCACCTTTTGATGTGTTGTTACTCATTCATCTATGATGATAGGAATGCGGTGCACAATGTTTTTGTTCTTATTTTTTATTCACGGCATTGTATTTAGGGCTCGATGCCAGCGCGAACCCCTATATCACTTTCAAGTATGTGGATTGATAAGGCCCCAAGCGCAGTACACACATATTGAACCTCTCCACATATGGTGTGTTGCTTTATGCATGCGCGATGGGCCAATCTTGTTTTTTGTATAGCAATTACATATCAAATACTCGTTGGGTGTGCCGTATGTCATTTTGTATTTCTATTTTCTCCCATGCTACTTGCATTGCACTTTTGCTCCATGGTGTTGGTATTCCTTGCCATGTGGATAGTCGGTATACGATACATTAATGGTTTTCCTTCCCATTTGCCTGTAAACCTGTGTCCTACTACGGGTAGTATGCGGTCCGGGCCTTGCACGCTTCGTTGACCTGCCATACCATCAATGGTCACTAAGTTGTACCTTGGGCCTGCTGGTTGAACTTAACCAAGGCATGCCCAATCCCAACTCTTCAGCTGGTCTTATGCATTTTTTTTACAATCAACTGTCATTTCCCCGAGAAATGTTGCATGCCTCATTAAGACGGTTGGCATGGGCTTTTGTCATCATAATGCATGTTTCATTGCATCAATACCTTCTCCCGTTCTCTCCTCCACACACATATGTGTTGAACATCTCATAGTAACACCTCTATGGTGAAGTTAATGGCGGATCTACTACAAATTATAACGCAGAATACTCTCTACCTACATGATGTTTCGTTTTACCTTGACGACTGCTCTGCAAACTCCTTGAAGAGTTTTGTCTTAATATGAGAAATTTTGAAACAAATTACAAAATTTAAAGATTATGACAAGACTTATAGAGGAGTATGCAATAAGGAGTCACTTGCTCCTTATCTTCTGGCAGGTCCATGGACCTGCCACCTAGTCCAATTCATTCGTAGATCTCAATCTACAACCCCACCCTCCCTCCCATTCTAGCGTATAACCATTTTTAGTCTAGTTATTTAAAAATAAATACATAGCATTAGACTACATGCACGTATATTTATGTAAAATGCAAATCTAGTGTGCTGTAGTATTGAGATTTGCAATGCTATGACGACTGCTTGACAACTGCTCTGCAGACTCCTTGAAGAGTCTTGTCTAAATCGATCCTCTCTCTCTGTCTAGGGAGGGTACTGGGGAGGATTTCCCCGGGGAAGGTGGATATATGGAGCCTAACCCTCCTAATGACATCCCTTCTTGTTCCAGTGGTTAGGACTGGTGACTTTCTGACTTGGTATATAGCCATCCGGGGTTCAATTCCAGGTGTACACGCTATTCCAGCGGGGGGTGTGTCGTGGCACTGGGATAACCCTGTCGATCCTCTCTCTCTGTCTAGGGAGGGGTACTGGGGAGGCTTTCCCCGGGGAAGGTGGAAATATGGAGCCTAACCCTCCTGATGACATCCCTTCGTGTCCCAGTGGTTAGGACTGGTGACTTTCTGACTTATACCTGTAATAATTTGTCAGGAGTTGCAGGAGACTAAGTATAGAATCTGCAAACACGAGTACTTTAACCAAGGATCTTTGCTGGAATGGTAGACTAGTAAGACAGCGGAAGTCTTATAGGATTGAACCTCCGCTATCGCGACTCCCTATCGCTACGGGAACGACAACGACAGAACCAGGGCTAACGTTTCAAAAAAAGGCACTCTGAGCCAACCCCCCCCCCCAAAAAAAAAAAGTCTGAAGGGCCTTCATCTTAGAAACTGAATAATGAATGAGTAGAGAACATGGGTACAAGGATATATGTCTAAG